>CAWUFW010015223.1:0-371797 GCA_963921515.1 Calotriton arnoldi | reverse complement strand
AGCATTGCGCCGAGAAATTCAAGGATGCAAAGACCTCCATCAAGGATTACAGCTAACTTTTCAGGGTGTAAATGGAGAGAAGGCACATCTTCACGCTCACGAATTCTACACGAGAATTGCGCTCGAGAAAATGAAGGATGCAAAGACCTCCATCAAGGATTACAGCTAACTTGTCAGGGTGTAAATGGAGAGAAGGCACATCTGCCCTGCATATTTATCCACGAAGATGCCACCGTTTTGTGCAATACCTCTACTCAACTGGAGTACTTTCTACTGGCTAATCAGTAAGTGCTACCTCGTTGGGTAAATGTATAGTGCCTTTCCTACACTACAGCTGCGTAAAGGACCAGAAGAATTGTCTCCAGTGACCTGTGTGTCTGTAACTTTGCCACCGCGCCGCAAAGCGCCGGGGTCCTTTGAGTAAGCTGTCCATCATAGTGGGGAAAGGGCGGGCATACGTTGCATACCGCTAGTGTATGTGTGGCGGGGCCAAACGAGCGGGCTTCTAGGCCCGTTCACATGCCTCTTGTTTATAAAGGGTCAGAGCAGGATCTCAGCGGCAGACGAGGAGAAGGAACCTCATGGTCACAGGAACTACACGAGCATTGCGCTCGACAAATTCAAGGATGCAAAGACCTCCATCAAGGATTACAGCTAACTTTTCAGGGTGTAAATGGAGAGAAGGCACATCTCCACGCTCACGAATTCTACACGAGAATTGCGCTCGAGAAAATGAAGGATGCAAAGACCTCCATCAAGGATTACAGCTAACTTGTCAGGGTGTAAATGGAGAGAAGGCACATCTGCCCTGCATATTTATCCACGAAGATGCCACCGTTTTGTGCAATACCTCTACTCAACTGGAGTGCTTTCTACTGGCTAATCAGTAAGTGCTACCTCGTTGGGTAAATGTATAGTGCCTTTCCTACACTACAGCTGCGTAAAGGACCAGAAGAATTGTCTCCAGTGACCTGTGTGTCTGTAACTTTGCCACCGCGCCGAAAGCGCCGGGGTCCTTTGAGTAAGCTGTCCATCATAGTGGGGAAAGGGCGGGCATACGTTGCATACCGCTAGTGTATGGTGGCGGGCCAAACGAGCGGGGCTTCTAGGCCCGTTCACATGCCTCTTGTTTATAAAGGGTCAGAGCAGGATCTCAGCGGCAGACGAGGAGAAGGAACCTCATGGTCACAGGAACTACACGAGCATTGCGCTCGACAAATTCAAGGATGCAAAGACCTCCATCAAGGATTACAGCTAACTTTTCAGGGTGTAAATGGAGAGAAGGCACATCTCCACGCTCACGAATTCTACACGAGAATTGCGCTCGAGAAAATGAAGGATGCAAAGACCTCCATCAAGGATTACAGCTAACTTGTCAGGGTGTAAATGGAGAGAAGGCACATCTGCCCTGCATATTTATCCACGAAGATGCCACCGTTTTGTGCAATACCTCTACTCAACTGGAGTGCTTTCTACTGGCTAATCAGTAAGTGCTACCTCGTTGGGTAAATGTATAGTGCCTTTCCTACACTACAGCTGCGTAAAGGACCAGAAGAATTGTCTCCAGTGACCTGTGTGTGTGTAACTTTGCCACCGCGCCGAAAGCGCCGGGGTCCTTTGAGTAAGCTGTCCATCATAGTGGGGAAAGGGCGGGCATACGTTGCATACCGCTAGTGTATGTGTGGCGGGGCCAAACGAGCGGGGCTTCTAGGCCCGTTCACATGCCTCTTGTTTATAAAGGGTCAGAGCAGGATCTCAGCGGCAGACGAGGAGAAGGAACCTCATGGTCACAGGAACTACACGAGCATTGCGCTCGACAAATTCAAGGATGCAAAGACCTCCATCAAGGATTACAGCTAACTTTTCAGGGTGTAAATGGAGAGAAGGCACATCTCCACGCTCACGAATTCTACACTGAGAATTGCGCTCGAGAAAATGAAGGATGCAAAGACCTCCATCAAGGATTACAGCTAACTTGTCAGGGTGTAAATGGAGAGAAGGCACATCTGCCCTGCATATTTATCCACGAAGATGCCACCGTTTTGTGCAATACCTCTACTCAACTGGAGTACTTTCTACTGGCTAATCAGTAAGTGCTACCTCGTTGGGTAAATGTATAGTGCCTTTCCTACACTACAGCTGCGTAAAGGACCAGAAGAATTGTCTCCAGTGACCTGTGTGTCTGTAACTTTGCCACCGCGCCGAAAGCGCCGGGGTCCTTTGAGTAAGCTGTCCATCATAGTGGGGAAAGGGCGGGCATACGTTGCATACCGCTAGTGTATGTGTGGCGGGCTTCTAGGCCCGTTCACATGCCTCTTGTTTATAAAGGGTCAGAGCAGGATCTCAGCGGCAGACGAGGAGAAGGAACCTCATGGTCACAGGGAACTACACGAGCATTGCGCTCGACAAATTCAAGGATGCAAAGACCTCCATCAAGGATTACAGCTAACTTTTCAGGGTGTAAATGGAGAGAAGGCACATCTCCACGCTCACGAATTCTACACGAGAATTGTGCTCGAGAAAATGAAGGATGCAAATACCTCCATCAAGGATTACAGCTAACTTGTCAGGGTGTAAATGGAGAGAAGGCACATCTGCCCTGCATATTTATCCACGAAGATGCCACCGTTTTGTGCAATACCTCTACTCAACTGGAGTACTTTCTACTGGCTAATCAGTAAGTGCTACCTCGTTGGGTAAATGTATAGTGCCTCTCCTACACTACAGCTGCAGTAAAGGACCAGAAGAATTGTCTCCAGTGACCTGTGTGTCTGTAACTTTGCCACCGCGCCGAAAGCGCCGGGGTCCTTTGAGTAAGCTGTCCATCATAGTGGGGAAAGGGCGGGCATACGTTGCATACCGCTAGTGTATGTGTGGCGGGGCTTCTAGGCCCGTTCACATGCCTCTTGTTTATAAAGGGTCAGAGCAGGATCTCAGCGGCAGACGAGGAGAAGGAACCTCATGGTCACAGGAACTACACGAGCATTGCGCTCGACAAATTCAAGGATGCAAAGACCTCCATCAAGGATTACAGCTAACTTTTCAGGGTGTAAATGGAGAGAAGGCACATTCTCCACGCTCACGAATTCTACACGAGAATTGCGCTCGAGAAAATGAAGGATGCAAAGACCTCCATCAAGGATTACAGCTAACTTGTCAGGGTGTAAATGGAGAGAAGGCACATCTGCCCTGCATATTTATCCACGAAGATGCCACCGTTTTGTGCAATACCTCTACTCAACTGGAGTACTTTCTACTGGCTAATCAGTAAGTGCTACCTCGTTGGGTAAATGTATAATGCCTTTCCTACACTACAGCTGCGTAAAGGACCAGAAGAATTGTCTCCAGTGACCTGTGTGTCTGTAACTTTGCCACCGCGCCCGAAAGCGCCGGGGTCCTTTTGAGTAAGCTGTCCATCATAGTAGGGAAAGGGCGGGCATACGTTGCATACCGCTAGTGTATGTGTGGCGGGGCCAAACGAGCAGGGCTTCTAGGCCCGTTCACATGCCTCTTGTTTATAAAGGGTCAGAGCAGGATCGCAGCGGCAGACGAGGAGAAGGAACCTCCTGGTCACAGGAACTACACGAGCATTGCGCTCGAGAAATTCAAGGATGCAAAGACCTCCATCAAGTATTACAGCTAACTTTTCAGGGTGTAAATGGAGAGAAGGCACATCTCCACGCTCACAATGGCGCCTTCGTGGCATTCCTGCTGCACGATCACATGATTGTGCAGCAGGAATGCACAAAGAGGCATCGGGGGAAAGGAAAACCCTTTCCTTTCCCTCGATGTCTCTTTTAGAATCAAACCCCCCTCCCCGAGCCAAAACTCACCTTATTTCTCCGACGCGCTGGAAGCAAATGGCTTCCAGCGCGTCGGGAAGAAAGGGAAACCTCAACGATGTCAGCGCGCCTCGCGCGCTGACGTCATTGATGGGGGGTGGCGGGGGCGGGGGAGGCAGGGGAAGTCCTTCCCCTGCCTTCCCCCAAAAAACCCGACGATCGGATTCCCACGGGGAGCGCCAGCGCTTCCCCGTGGGTGGTCTTATGACGAGCTGGACTCGTCATGAGCACACGAGCACTGTGTGCCATGACGGGTCCAGCTCGTCATAAGCATGGAAGGGGTTAACTCCACAGTTTACCAGCAAACTGTAAACAAGCCAGCCTGGGAGCTGTCTTCGGAGAGAAAACAAAAGAATGTCAGCCACATGGCAGGAACTGGGAGGGACGAATGCTGTAATAAAATTTAAGCAGCTACAGGCCTGTGCACCCACAGTGTAACACGAGGTGGAAAAAATAATAAAATAGTCCCCCCACGAACAGATGAACACAACAAAGCGTCATGGTATTGTGTTTAGTCCCCGCTCCTTGGAGGAAAAAGGAGGGACAAAGAGGCAGGACTGGCCATAGCAAGCAAGGATTTTTAAAGGACATTGAAACCAACAAATGAGAAGCCTGGGAATGGCTTTAGGCCCATAGAGATGTATACTAAAGTATACAAGAGGTCATACGCTTACGCTCAACCTAAAAAGCAGCATCATACTGCAGGTGAGGACTGAGGTGCATTGATAGATTTTGTGTTTCTCGGTTCTGGAACAGAAGGGGATCCTGTAGGCCAGGTCCCAGTATGGGGTGACATCCTGGGTGTGTGCCCCTTGGACCCAGTACCATAGGTGCTGTGGGCAGAGGCATTTTAAGGCATGGGCAAAGTGGACTCTGGCCCAGGGCCCCAGCCTTTCAGAGGGCCCTCTGAGAGAGTCTTGCCCTGGTCACCTTGATTAATTCTCAAACACTTTGTTGTCAATAGCGTTTTCCTTTCATTTATTTTTAATGGGGGTAATGTGTAAGAGTCTATTACAGACATTTTTTAGACAAATTTTGTTTGTTTCATACTCCATCAATTAAAAAAAAAAGTTTCTTTTAGATTAAAACAGTACCTCGCATATGAGAAATGGGAGGGGGGGTCACAGAGATTATTTGCAGTAATATAAGTGAGCTGCTGCTGTGCTACAATATTGAAAACACGCATCACTATCCCTGAATATTAGATGTAAACACATTTAGAATTTGGACCAGTGTGCCTGTGCACTGTCTTTGACATGGCCAAAGAAGGCATGAAAGAGTTGAAACTGGATCATAATTTCAAAGCTGTTGTGAACAAGGGCCCCCAAAATCCTTAAGACGTCCCTGGCTGCGGGCCAGACTGAGATGCGTAGCTAGAGCTGCATGGGGTGTCCAGTTCTAGAAGGTCACACGAGGCTACAGGTCAGATTCAAGGTGCGTCAGGATTGCTGTGAGTCTGTGCAGATACGCTGCATGGGAGTTGTAGGTCACAGGGGTGAGGTTTACATGGCTGTAGTACTGGTACTGGAATATCCGCCAGTGCGGCATGAGGACCCTGAGACACTTTGGTAGACGTGCTGCTTCAAGTACTGGAAGGGAACGAGACGGGTTGCAGGGCTCTTCATGGTCCCAGGGCTGCAATACCACAGGGACTGGAGGGAGATGTGTTGACGGAGCCGTCAGTCAAGTACTGGAGTCCCTGGGGTGGTTTATTAATGAGGAAAGTGCCTCGCGTGAGATGTAGTCATTTAGCAGCTAACAGGTCCTGAACCTACGGCATGAAAAGCAGTTATGAGAATGCTCACCTCAAACCAGAATCGGATTAACTATCTATAGCGCCTAATTTGTACCGGTAGTTGCAGGTGTTAGGTGCTTAGCGCTGCCACTCTTTTTGGCCCGGGGCGGATTTCTCATCATCGGCCTTCACCCCCAGAGCAAGAGAGAACAAGCATTTGCAATGCAATAGGTCTCGCATTTACGCGAGTTTCAGCTATTGGCATTGTAAATGACAATGCCTTCTATTTATGTTTTGGTTTTAAAACATAAATAAACGGCAATGCCAATAGCTTGTTTTCATTGCGGTTTAGTTCACGTAGCATGTTTTTTCTCATGATAATGATGAACAGGGTACAATCTGATGTCACGGAATTAACAGAGGTGATAGTTTCACTTTTCTACATTTATCACAGTCACATTTTTTCACACAACAGTATACATTATGTTAATCTAATTTATCCGTAACCAGTGCAGACTGAAGAATGCCTGTGAACAGGTCAAATACATTTCCCCAAACGCTTGTCTCAAATTAATACAGCTCCACTATGTGCATAAAACTTACTTACAACCCAGACACAGGCATGAATGTATCCGGGCAATCCTTCGGCTTGTTGGCGATGTGGCATTACAAGAGTAGCTTTCCTACATAGGAAGGGAGTGTATGGGTGGCTGAGACCGAATGGTACTATATACATACACATTAAAGATGACTAATATTACCCATCAAGTCTACCTAACAATGTATATTAGGGATTTTCCCCATTAGAAAAGCACATAAGATGAAGATCAGGATGAAAAACTTGGGTATCATATTAGCTAAAGGACATATTTGGGGTAAACAGCCATTACAACGAGGTTGTTGCCACGCAAGTTGTTACATCGCATGCGTAACAACGCATGCGATGTAACAACGACTACCATTACAACTCAAACCATTATATCGCATGCGCTTTTAAAACGCATGCGATGTAATGGTTATCCACATCGTTGTGAGAAAACTGGGCTGTTTCGTTTCCTCACAACGACGTGCACCGCCCCTCTGTCGATGCTGGAACCAGGAGAGAGGAACCACGAGGAGAGAGAGGTAAGGGGGATTGTGCTTGGGGTGGGGGTTACTTTTTAAGGGTTTAGAGTAGTGTCGAAGTAGTGTAGTAATGTTTGTGTATTGTAGGGTTGTGTGTAGGGGGAGGGTCGTGCTGGGGGTAGTGTTTTAGTGTTTAGGATAGTGTTGTGGTGTTTGTGTAGTGTAGGGAAGTGTTTTTGGGTTTAGGGTAGTGTTGTGGTGTTTGTGTAGTGTAGGGGAGTGGTTTAGGATTTACGGTAGTGTCGGGGTCGTGCAGGGCAGTGTTTGAGTGTAGGAACAGACTCGGGGTAGGGGGAGGGTCGTGCGGGGGGTAGTATTTTAGGGTTTAGGGTAGTGTTGTGTTTGTGTAGAGTAGGGTAGTGATTTAGGGTTTAGGGTAGTGTAGGGGGGTCGTGCAGGGTAGTGTTAGAGTGTAGGGGCTGGACTGGGGGTCGTGCAGGGGTAGTGTTTTAGGGTTTAGGGTAGTGTTGTGGTGTTTGTGTAGTGTAGGGTAGTGTTTTAGGGTTTAGGGTAGTGTTGTGGTGTTTGTGTAGTGTAGGGTAGTGGTTTAGGATTTACGGTAGTGTCGGGGTCGTGCAGGGTAGTGTTTGAGTGTAGGAACAGACTCGGGGTAGGGGGAGGGTCATGCAGGGGGTAGTATTTTAGGGTTTAGGGTAGTGTTGTGTTTGTGTAGTGTAGGGTAGTGATTTAGGGTTTAGGGTAGTGTAGGGGGTCGTGCAGGGTAGTGTTACAGTGTAGGGACAGGACTGGG
The DNA here is from genome assembly GCA_963921515.1 of Calotriton arnoldi. Lineage (NCBI taxonomy): Eukaryota > Metazoa > Chordata > Amphibia > Caudata > Salamandridae > Calotriton > Calotriton arnoldi. Next base: position 364,344 of record CAWUFW010015223.1, on the reverse strand, counting down.
GAAGGGGAGGGTCGTGCTGGGGTAGCGTGTTGGGGTTTAGGGTAGTGTTGTGGTGTTTGTGTAGTGTAGGGTAGTGTTTTAGGGTTTAGGGTAGTGTCGGGGGTCGTGCAGGGTAGTGTTAGAGTGTAGGGACTGGACTGGGGTAGGGGAGGGTCGTGCAGGGGGTAGAGTTTTAGGGTTTAGGGTAGTGTTGTGGTGTTTGTGTAGTGTAGGGTAGTGTTTTAGGAATTAGTGTAGTGTCGGGGGTTGTGCAGGGTAGTGTAGTGTTATTGTAGGGAGAGGACTGGGGGTCGGGGGAGGGTCGGGGAATTAGTGTAGTGTCGGGGGGTTATGCGGGGTAGTGTAGTGTTATTGTAGGGAGAGGACTGGGGGTCGGGGAGGCTCGTGCAGTGGAACTACATTAGGGATTAGGGTAGGGTAGGTTGGAGTCACTTACCTTGCAAACGTTTACCATGAGTATTCCTTTACCACGCATGCATAGGCGTTGAAATGGCATGCGTGGTAAAGGTATAGTCGTGGTAAAATTTTGCGTTGTAATGGTACTCGTTGTAATTGACATCGCGTAGTAATACCCGCGTTGTAAAGGCATGCGTGGTATTTCTATGCGATGTAACAAGTGCTATTCCGTATTTGGTGGCTCTGAAATATGAAAGATGGAAAAACAAACTGAACGTGCTATAGCCGACGAACAAACACCAGGAGAAACTAAAAATAGACTAACAGAGCGGACAGAGAAACCCACAAAATTGACAACACTCTCCTCCAAATAGTAGACCACGATGAATCAATAAACGTAAAGCAATCATTATCGACGTTATCGAATTGTATAGAGATGTGTACAAAGACAACACAAGCAGTAAAACGCATACTACTGATTGTGTATAGGTGACCGTATCCGATTGATGTACACGGAATGTACTGTCATTTGGAAACTATTTCACCGATTTTAAATGGAATTGAGTGGATTAAAAATAAAAGTATCTCTCTGGAATCCGCCAACGGGTCAGTCATTTGTCCTAAAGTAAGCTGTATGTGTAAGATGCCCCCAGCAAATATAATGGCAAAAACGTACCACCACCACGAGGTTTAATCACTAAAACATCTATCGCAATGCCTTCATCGCCTACTGCAACAAGGCCGCCATTCCATTATGCCAACTCTGCAGGTTTATGTACCGTGTGCATTTAAAGCTTCCGTAGTCCGTAGGGCAAGTACCACCTGCTCCTTACAAGGGTTCAAAAAGTACGAGCTCCGGCGCAGATCTCCAGCGCAGTGCATTGTGCACTTTGGAAATGTACATAAAAAGAAAACATCTTCAACCTCTCCCCTCGCCCACACTCCTTTCCGCTTCCTCTCTCCGGTACGCCCATTAGCCCCTCCCCGCCCGGCAGTGCGCTTTCTTTGTCCCCTCCCCCTTTAAAGGCATCTCCCCCAGAGGGGGCTTGAACAAGCAGCTTAGTCTCCCAAAACCAACAATCTGCAACAGAGATTCCAAGCAAGGGCTGGGCCTCAGGGGTCACCCAAGGTCAGCTCAGCTACGTGAGCTGCTGCCCCCGCCTCACCCCTCTCCCCAGTCCATTCATCAACGCTCCAAACCAGTAATGCACAGGGTTAGAATCAAAGGACAACTTTTTAAAAGCAACAAGTGTGTGAAGCAGGTCTCTTTTCCATCCCTCTGGCTCTTCAAGCGCTTTGAAACAGCTTAAAGGTGGCATAAGCACTAAACATGCGGTTACTATAACACGACTATGGCCCATTTGCGAATTTGCCCGATTTCTGCTTGCATCCAAAACAGTCTCATTGCCGGAGATACGTAGGACTAGAATGTTTTGCGAGAAGCCAGTATAGAAAATGGTCCATATAAACAAGCATTTGCAATGCAATAGGACTCGCATTTACGCAAGACCTATTGCATTGCAAACAGGAGTGCAGGGGGGCGAGAAGGCACGAACAACGGGAGTGCGGGTGGGGGGGCGAATAGGCACGGACTGCGGGAGGGGGGAGAAGGCACGGGCGATAAGAGAACCTCATTAAAGAAAATAGTGCTCACAATCTAAATAACCCATACCGTGCAACACTCAAAGTAAAGGGGCCAATAGCCATGGAAGGATACAAATGACGACATGCCCGTCATAAGGAGGGACTAACAAGCCTATAAACCAATCGGAAGGCAGCATTTAGGAAGGACAAATGCACAAGCCAATGAAAAAGATGGGCGGGGGAGTGGGCGGGGCTTCCCTCATGTAGTGAACTACCACAGATCAACCCCAGAGCAGCACTTGCGCGCTGGCTCAGGACTCGACCTAAAAATCACCTCAAATGTCCAAAATTAACACTGTCGAGCCATTGCTGATTGTAGTGGTGTCACAGTCTCTGCATGACAGTACAGACAAAGTAAAATCCACCAGAAGGAGTTGTTTCTCCACTAAGAGGATCTTTCAGTCCTTGGGAAAGTGGATGCTCCTTGATCGTCGCCAATGTGGTGTAGTAGAAATGAATCCCACGGACCAGTTAGCTGCATCTGAGACAGCGAAATAAATAATCATTAATAATTAACACATTTATAAGTAAAATGTGATTTACATTGCTAAATAACGTGTGCATATTAATCATATACTTTGTAGTAGGTGATTGCATTTAGCCATTATGAGCAGCACCCGAGTTGACATGTTACATAGTTAACATTAGCCACTCTTTCTATTCCATTTTGAATGCCGACTGTACACGTGAAAGGCTGAAAGGCATGCACATTTCATTCTCATTTGTTCTGCATGTAATGTGTTTTTCCATTGCAGAGGTTTTTCCAAGTGCCTTTTGTCAGCTAGCGAATAGTTATTTGTTATGTAATACACGACTCCTACTGAGGTTCTCATGAAAGAAAAGGAAGATGCCAATGCGTGAGAGCGACTACTGGGAAGAGCTGAAGGTAGCCGACTGACTGGTTTACCAATTCAGGGACATAGCCATTCATGGATCATTGCTTAGACATGATGAAGTGGGGAGTATACCTGCTCCCAGAGTCTGAAGAAAACTGATTGGTTCCTGATAGTGGCAGCAAGCTGAAATATTGCAATTAATGTTTTTGTAAAATATAATAGTATGTGTTCCTGACTTTGAACTGAGAAAACCCTTCTCACCTCTGCTGATCTCCACAGCACGAGTGCAAAGGCTTTATGCCTAATCATTCTTATTCTCTCGTTAAGAGACGTTTATTTGGTTTTCTGAAGCTGACACCTAGCCTCATTTGCTTAAACTGAATGCCCTTTTCTCCAACCATAACAGCTAATTTAGATTAGGGATTTCCTTATGGGACAAACTTTCTGGATATGTTGTATTCTTTATGTAATGCTTGCTAACATTCTATTTATCCTTATGATGAAATATGGACTCGTGGACCATTAAAATTTGTAACTAATGATGCTTTAATTGGAATTGTTAATGGATTAATGTAATTGCTTTAATCAAATCTTGTTATTAAAGGTTTTTTGAATTTATTTAAATTCTTCTTGTCGTTTCCTATTGAGCCTAATGGTTTTACTGTTTATGGAAATGTATTTAAATGCTACCTCCTAAGTTCCTATTCACATCGACTTACAAAGGTCCATACAACCAGTGGCTGGGTTTTTATGGCGATTATAGCTGTAAATTAAGATTCAAGAACTCCTGCTCCGTCACTTATCAATTGGTTTTATTCCAAGTAACGCAGTGGGCCCAACAGGGACATCCGAAATGGACCACAGCACAACTAAGAGCTCTGCACGGTGCTCTGCCATTTTAATCATAACATACTACCTTTCATATAAGAACGTGTCAAGGATGCATGTGATAATAAATAGATTACCACACATACCAGAATGTGAAGGTAGAAGGTGCATTACAGGTTGGTATCAGCCTGAAACAATTTCACCAGTCTGAAAACTTTATCTGAGGATAAGTGAAGGTCATTCTGAAGGTGACATTGGTCAGAGCAGTTGTCATGTACTTCCCATCAGGGCATGCTCATCTTGGGAACAGACTACCTCCATCAACACAAAACACAAGCATCTTCTTCTATTCTGAATTGCCTCATATCATTTCTGTGTTCTTGCTTTTTGAGCACTTGGATTCTTTTAAGGTTATATGCACTTTGTAGATGAGCTTGGAACTGTCGCTCTTCGTAGGGAGAAGCTGAACTGGTTCTGAAGAATAGAGGTGCTGCACAATCGTAGGAAGTGTGGTGGCTAAACAGATTCACTATAAAGGAACAAACAGATTGGGTTAAAAGAGGGAGCAAATCCTTCATATAGAAAGCAACCAATGACTGGGGTCCAAATTATCGCAGACAAATACTTTCTGTATCATATTTGTGCTGGGAAGAGACTGAATGCAGGGCCGTTTCTGCCATTAGGCAAGACTAGGCGGCCGCCTAGGGCGGCAAAAGGGGGAGGGCGGCAAAAAACAGGAGTTTGAGATCGCCTGTCACTTTCTTGCAACAGCTTAGGGATGCAGTGGAGGAGAAAGTTAAACTCAGCCCTTCTTGTCACCCCAAAGATGTTTCTAAAGTAAAGGGAGAGCAACAATCTATTTGTGTTGCTGTTGTTTATCTTTGGCGGCTCGGAAATTATGGTTAGGCTCATCACAGCTCTGACACTCCGAATAAATGCTGCTATTTGGGGGCGGTGGGCTCCAGTGGAGGGAATCGGAAAAAAATAACAGTGTTCCCAGGAGGGAACTAAAGGTGCTGTATCAAGACTCGTCGGATTCGATAAAGATAATAGCTTCAAATTCTATTTTCAGGGCCCTAGGGAGGTGCCAACTGAACTCGGTACTACGCGTTAAGCTTCAATTAAGATGTACCGCATCGGCTAAGGAGCCGTGGCCTTCTTTAATAAACACCCAGCGCCTCGACGACCTTCCTACTAACCTCTGCATAAAATATTAATCAGACCTGGCATATGTTGGCTCAGCAGCAGGTGTGCAATAAGCGGCAATTTATGGTCTGAAGAGCAAAATTAAATTCCTGGTCAATAAAATAACAAAAATGCTAAAGGAGGTACAAGTCTGTTTGAGTTATTATACATATTCCAACAGATCTGCAATTATAACAAGGATGTGGCTATCATATACCCATGGGCATATATATCCAGATGACCGTGCTATGCTGTCCAATTACAGCCCCAATGTCCAGTTACTACCTCAATGCCAGCCACAGCACCGCATGAAAAGGCACAACTATGTACGGAAGGCACAGCGATCAGGAACAGCATCGAGGGTAGCAGTGCAAGTTTCAATCATGTTCATAGACTTCTGCTATAAGGGCTCAGGGAGATTCTCCACTGGGAACACTTTGAATGATATGGGCTCAAATTTTACACTGATTGGCTCAATAACCATTGGTGTGCCAAGCCAGTGCAGCCTGACGCTCCCCAGGCGTGGACCCCATTTATTCAAAATGTGCAGTGGATACACTGTGTATGTCAATTGGTGCACCTAATATGAATTGGGTGTATTCCCTTATGTTAACAATTACATCTAGTATGCCAGTGCCAGAATTTTGCCAAGAATTACTTTACATATGCCATTGCCAGAAATGTGTCATTTCCACTCACAAACACACGTGCTCACATGTTCACACAGACACACATTCTCTCTCTCTCTCTGTCTCTCACACATACACACAATCACACACACACGAACGCACACACATGCACTCACTGTCTCTCTCACACATAGACAGTTTTTTCCCCACCTTTCCTGGATTCAGCTGCCAGCATCAGTCCACTACTGCTCCTCAGCTGCTGTTGCATGGACCCTCAGGCAGCATGCAGTTACTTCCAGGCTCAGGCTCTGAGGCAGGTAACTGAAAGCTGACATCTGTCTGTCTTCACTGCGCAAAGTTCAGTTTTTCACTTCTAGATTTTTCTCTGTACCCTCACACATCATGTCACAGGATCGGAGTGAGGTCAGAGAGGCTCCTGAGCTCACCCTTTGATGAGATGGAAGATGATGAGATGACAGCCTGGTATAGGGTTGGGCCAGTCACCAAGGCCAGTCTATTCTGCAGTAAAACGAGCAGAGTTGCCACTGTAACTGGCAGTTGAAGTTCTCAAAGAGTGCTAAACGATTTTGTTGGAAGAGAAAGAATGAAAGTGTATAGAGAGTGAGAAACTGCAGAGGCCTGGATGACAGGGGGAGAGAGTGATGGTTGTAAAAGGGAGGGGGCGGCATTTTTCAATTCTCGCCTAGGGCGGCAAAACACCTAGAAACGGCCTGACTGAATGTCCTTTGAATCCAAACATATGGTTCATGATTCGTTCTGAAGTATGGGTCTAGCAGGTAAGTGCAGTGTTTCTACTAGTAAAGTTAGACCTTTGGTCTAAGTTTACCTTTGTGAATACTGAAAAATAGTAAATTTAGACTTTTGGTCTAAGTTTAGCTTTGTGAATACCGAAAAGTAGTAAACTTACACAAAAGTGTAAGTTTACCTTTGAGAATCAGGCCCCTTGTGTCCCCATCTCACTCTTGCAGTTTTTCACCCTTACTCTCTCCTTTTGCCACTGTTTGACTTACTGTCTCTCCCTCCATCTTACTCACTCTTCTTTCTTCCTCTCTCTTGCTCGGGTTAAAGATTGACGAAGAAAAATAATAAACAATCTGCAACCACCGGCACAAATTAAACACTGGTTAAATATTTATAGTTGGAGTCTCTGCAATTAAATGCCTACTCTGCAAGACGTATTCATGACCTGAACTATTTCTAAATCACCTTGTTTCACGTCACATTGATCTGACCACTTTGCACTTTTGCTATGGCAGTGTGCATCATTTAACAACCTCTTCTTGACCCCTTGGCTGTTATTGGACTATTTTTCAGAATATGTTTGATATATATTATTTATTTATTGATAAACGACTATCAGCTTTGGTGTCGTGATTTTCAGTTTTCTGTACAGGTTGCGGTAGCATGTGGCGCGTTGAAAGCAAAAAGAATTGATTGATGAAATCAATAAAAGCAATAACACCACCTCAGGAAAGGAATGAAGTGAAGCAACATTGATGTATGGAAATGTGATCTGCGTAGGACTGGGTCTGAGCAAACAAAGTCAATGGGCTTCAGTGAAGCCGGTAAGATGAGTTGGTGAGGTAAACACTCCTTGCAGGCATATGCCACGATCTGAAGGTCATAAGTACAATCTCAGCAAGGCCTACTCAGCCTTCCATCTTTCTGAGGCCCGTAAATCAATTACCATTGACTGGGTAACATAAACGCTTTTTATTTACAGCAAAAGTGTGGCATAAAGCGCTACATGAAAAACAGACTATAGAAATGAAACAGTGGCCTTTTAGAGAGTCTTGGGACCTAAAGACATTCCATGGCTCTCAAAGAGAATTTATTGATCTCCTGTTGTGTCTCAGGGACTGCTAGTTCTGCTTTTACTCCCAGAATTCCCGGGATTTCCTGGTGTTCATCTCTGGAATTTCCTGAGAGTCTGTGTGTTTTTGAGAGTATTTTAGTCTTCTACAAAACTGCTTGGTCTTCGAAGCTCTAAGTTTCTCACAGAATCTCAGGGCTTCCTGCAAGGTCCTCATTATGAGTGGGTCAGAGTTCTCTGAACCTGCGCAACCCCTGTTTGCGCACAGGTCAGAACTGCAAGTTGTGCAGAATTCTCTGCACTTAGTAAGTACTGTGTACGATAAAGTTCTCTGCTGTCAATATATTTTGCAGGTCAAACCTGCCGGTAGGTAAAAAGAGAAAAGTGCATGGCATTTACGGTAACATGCAGATTGTGGTGCAATAAGCATCAACATCTGCATGCTATTCCCCCAAAACAGGGAATAGATGCAAGTTATAGCATCCATGGAGCCAGATTTGATCAGGTGTGATAGAGTGCACCTTTCCGCTGACCCACTAATAATCAGGGCATAGTCTATGTCTCACACCCTGTCTGTTGATGACCCATAGGGTTTCTATTTACAATTACAGTGCGGTGAGAGAACTGCCCTCTGAGGTAGCTCCCCTACCAGAATGCTGCAAGCAACATGGGGAAAATCCTGACACGGGCATCCCGATTGGGAAAAATATGGCACTATTTCTCCTCGGCTTTAGGCTTCCTATCAAGAAGTGAGGTATGTTAATGATCAGGCGGTGTCTGACCACAGGGATTTAAAGGAAAGGTGAGTGACACACCTGTAGCATAGAAAGGGTTGCACCTCAAACAGTTCATGCAGAATTGGATTGATTATTCATGAATTAACTTTTAGGTCTCGCCTATCAGACAGCATAAGCTGTCTGTTTGTGAAAAGTCCTATTCTATTGTTAGCTTACAACTTTCATTTGCTGGCTTTTTATTTGCTAGCTTGTGTGGGCTTTCTTTATGCTTCCTGGGTTTGCTCCTCTCTTAGAGCATAGCCTCATTACTTGTGTCTTTCCACTGCTTACTTTTCAGGCACTACTTTTTCTGGAAGGGCAGTAATATTTGCTAACAAACTCTCAGATGTTTAGACCTAGAAAAAGCTTTTTGGAAGTCTGACTTGACCACACACAACTTAATTCTAAAGCCACCAGTGACTACATAAAGTACAGAGAAAAACAAATATGTTTTTGGAATTTACTAACGCTACTACCGAATGTCACACAGAAGAGCAAAAAGAATAGCGTTTGTAGTAAATGAATGTCATACGCCTGCGGAAAACGTCATAAAAAGTGAACGGCTGCAGAGAATTGTGGATCTGTAGATATTTTACAAGGACTGTGTATCAGTAGTAGACAAGGAGCAATACTGCCAAGGGGTAGGAGTAGATAGATTATAACTTTTTTTAGTCTCTACACTTTTTCCTGATGAGAAGGTGATCGGAGTGCAAGGTACATATGGTAACCATCTATGATGCTGCACCCTTAATGCTGATTTTACAGGGTCATCCAGTACCAACCTGTAGTACTGCACTCTTTTAAACTGATCCATTGCTAATCACCACTTCCATGCCACTTACTGATCTGCACTTTCCCTCCAGTGGAATGCTTTTTTAGTTTTTTTTTTACAAAAGTCTGGATGGCATGTCTTAAGAGAAATACTACTACTGTTTTAGACACATTGAGTAAATGTATTGTTCTTTAAATCTGTGCACGTATAAGCAAGCCAAACTTGGGGCAAAAGTGCTCCCCATACATATTCCGTGAGCTTGTACTTAGTAAGTGCCATTGAACTCAAAATAGTTCTCCATGAGGGCTATTCTGGCTAGTTTGATTATGATTTTTGGGGGGGCTTGGTGATCTCAATATTTGTTATGGATGAGTTCTTCAATGACCCTGAGTGCCTCCTCCTGGGAAATGCTAGTATATTAGAATTCTATGTCCAACCCTATTAGTATTTCTAAATATGGTGTTAATGCTATTGTCTTAATCAAGTTGAGTACCTCTTTCGTATATTGGAGTATATCAGTGGTCTCAGTGGTGATCACAAAACTGTAATAAGGGTTCTAAGATGAAATCTGTACTCAATAAAAAGGGATGTCCAGATAGTGGTCTTGCATTTTTGTGTATTTTTGGGACTGTATGGAAATATGGGATTTTGGGGTCACTGTTAATGAGAAATTCTGCTTTGTTTTCAGAAATCTTCCCTTCTGATAAGGCATTAAAAACTGTTTCTTTTTTTTCTTCTATATCCTAAATGTTGTGTCATGCCTGACAATTTCATTGTTTTTTTTTTTCCACCCGGTAGGCATGAACACTTGTTGTATGTTATGGTATTTTTTTAATAACTATAGCTCTGCCCCTGTCAGCAGGCTTGATAACTATGTCAGTGTTTTCTGTAAGTTCTTTTAAAGCCTCTTGTTCTTCCTTGCTTAGATTTTTTTGTTGACTGAAATTTGCAATTTAGAGTGTATCGATTTCATGTGTCACCACCAGTTAAAAAAGGCTGTTACTTCTGGAGGTATTAGGCTGCATGACATTTGGGAGCCTTTGGGGTCGATTAAGATGGCGGGCGGACAAAGTCCGCCCGCCATCGCAGCTGCAAAAAGGACCGCCCGCCATAGGTGCGGCGGTCCCGCAATACGAATTGTGATGCGCCCGCCACACTGGCGGGCGAATCCCGTATATTTTACATTGCGGCGGCGGTGCTGCAAGCAACACCCGCCGCACTGTAAACTATACATGTCGTGCTTTTACATGCACAACGTGACAGGCACCGCGCGGTGCCTGCCACATTGTACATGCAAATGCAGGGGGCACCATAGGTACCCCCATGTGCACCCCCACCCCCCAACTATATGGGGGCCTGCTACGGGCCCCCAACAGCAGGAACCGCCAGCCTTTCCATGGCGGCAATGCAGCCATGGAAAGGCTGCTCTCACCCTGCATCGTAATATGGATAGCGGTGTCTTCCAGACACCGCCACCATATTCAATACGATTCCGCCGGTCGACGAGTCGACCGGCGGAAAAGCGGCGGACGGTCTTTCCGTCTGCCGTGGTACCATTCCCATTCCCACCGCCATCCTAATTTGGCGGTGGGAATATTCAGGTGGATGGCGGGCGGATCGCCCCCGCCGGCCCGGCGGGGGCGATCCGCCCGCCATCGTAATCGCCCCCTTTGTCATGTCTATCTTTGTGTGTCTGATCTTTGTTCTGAAAAAAGTTTTTAAGCCTTATCTTTCAAAAAATTCAGCCAATTGACTTGGAATTTGTCCACCATGTTTGTGGGGACAAAACCTAATCCCCTATTGAGAAAGCTTATTTGGGGTGCAACTACTTGGTAGTATGTCAGCTTTACCACTAAATTGTGGTCTTGCTGGTGCTGCTGTGCCATGCTGCATGTAATTCTTTGGTTCATGTCGCCCCACTGTATTTTCCATTCTTTTTCTTTTACCCTTCCTCTTCCCCTGTCTTGCCTAAAAAATGTTATGGACTAAACTGTGGTTGGAAATTATAGAGTGGAAAATTATGTGGAGGGTAATTATTTGGTGGGCCGTACATTAGTGGCCACCCATAACATTAGTTCTGAGGGAAATGCATCTGTGATGGGGCAAAACCTTGGAATCTCCTTCCTCCTCTGGTTTTATTTTCTTCATTGCTACTCTCATCCCTGGACTGGATGACCAGTCTGGTCAGTTAGATTTTTGGAAGCTCTTGGGGCTCTATGGTCTTACATTGTGGTTAGGGAAGTCATATGTAGTGCATGGGTAAATTGTTTTCTAGAGAACAATTTTATATCTTTCTGTAACTTGTTCTTAGCTTGTATTAGATATTCTTTGAAATCTGCTACCTCTGTGTTTATTTGTTCAAGTTTTTTCTCAAAGATACTTATTAATAGGTTTGTTTTCAAATGTTTCTCACTGGTGTGTATTTTAATGAGTGCGTTGTCTGATAGGCATTTCGCTGTATTGATTATTAGGATCAACCAGTTCATCATGCATTTTCAGTCCATCATGCAATGAGGTACCAGTATTTTCTGAGGAATTTCTCAGTATGTGACTATAGGGTGCCGCTCCTCTGATTCCCCGGTTTGAATGAAACTAGCTCAACTCTCGGCTACGAGTGTGTTAAGCAAAAACCTCATCAACCCAAGCCCCTCACACCATGAGTGATGTTCTTCAATGTGTGCTGTGCCTCACAACACCACTGTTCTCGCATCTACAAAATGAATTATAACTATGTAGCACTGCTTTAAATGTTACTATGTGGTTTTTACTATGTGCTCTCTCATTCACAGAAAAATATTCAGATGACATGATGCAAATCAGATATAAGTAATAAGTCTAAACTGCATTGCATGTTTTCTATTGTCTTTATTCTATAAGAATCTACAGGTTGCATACGGCAAAGTCGCATCAAAATCACTAACATAGTCCACCAAATAATAATACTATATATAAAAGCAGAGACATCAAATGTCCTGACGAAAGCTATTGACCCGTACTGCAAGTTAAAAGGTTGGCCGAAATATGTAGATGATAATTTAGAGAAGACAGTTGGGTAATGACACCCATTTCTGTCCTCAAAACCACTATTTTTAATCTAGCCAGGACATCCCAGAATAAAATACTTTAGAGGATAGCCCTAGGTTATTTTACCACTTTCGATCTGTCCTCGATACATCATAATAAAATGAAAACCCTATCTCCCACATTAAGTGGTAGAGCACATCCTGAATTCTTACACAGACCCGGGTGTGGGAAGCAAGATGATAACGCATACCATGACTTGTGGTTGAGGGACTTACATTTCCCAGGGTAAAGCCCACACAAAACATAAATTTTTGAAGCCCTCTCTTTTCCAATTTTGTGATTGAATGCATTACAATATTACTTCTGCTGTTCTGTTAGGTCATGTCTTTTATCAAATCCTGAAAACATTACTACATTACAGTGAAGGTAGTACCAAAGATTTGCTACTATTTGGTGTTCTATATCCTGGTAATAATGTTGGGGTTACTATAACCACAATAGTGCTATGTTGGCACGGCTAACCATGCAAGTATTGTCGAAGGTTGGTTGAATCACTTTTGAATATTTTTAGGCTGTCATTATACATTGTACTCTAAAAAAGGAAGGGAACAGGCTAATTATTGTGAAGTGTCTCTTTATTGTATAAAGCTCCTTTTAGTGCATCCAATGTCCACCTTCATGTATATCTCTGGGATTTTGGGACCCTTACATTGTTTCATGCTGCTGATTAGTAAGTGAAGTATACAGAAAGTGATGGATGGAATGCTTGAATTAATCTCAGCCACTGGCAATAACTTTGGCCACATCCCAGTCCATTGTTACTTTGCACACCATGTGTTGGACCTGGCCCTCTCTGCAGGGTCACCCCAAACCTTTTGCCTTTACCGTCCAATTTTTGCTGAATTCGTTTTTGCTGGCCTTAGGACTCTGTGCAGTTTACCACTGCTAACCAGTGCTAAAGTGCGTATGCTCACTCCCTAAAACATGATTACATTGGCTTATCTTTTTTTAAGATAATTTTATTTCAATCCACAAAATAACATAGTAAACGTCCACAGCAGTCTGTACAATCAATTCTGAGTAATTCATTGAGAAAATATTAATCATATTGCCTTAAAAATACATATAAATATTCAGCAGCATATTCACAAATATTTCTAATGTACAGAGTGGATCTCAGTCCCGTAAAGTGCAATTGTGCAGTGAGATCTATTGAAGGCTTAGAATTTCACCATTCATAAAAGCTACATTCATCCTTAAAATAGCTATGAGCATCCCACAGCAAATCTAAGTGCTTTCCTAAAATACAGCATGAATCTCCCCACATAAAGTGTATATATTAAATACAAATTTTCCTGAGAGAACTATCTGCTCAGCTACTGATCTGTCATCCAGGTAGTAATGGGGGACCATATTCTACGTCCAATATTTTTTTTCCTTCAACCTTTCTCAGGTTATACAGAGAGGTTTCCATTTTATAAATAGCCAGCATCCTTGCTCTCCAACTTACAAATGTTGGGGGCCGGGACTTAATCATTGCGGTGATGCATAACCGAGCTATCACCATAGCTAGAAATAGAAAATATGACTCCCCCCCCCTCACCACATCATTCAGTTCGGTGCTATCAAACACCCCCAGAATTATTAACGTAGGGGTGATTAAAACTGGCGCACCTATAACCATCCTCATAACTCAACCAATATCCTGGAAAAAGATATCTAAGCTGGGGTAGGAAAAGAACATATGTAAACTGTTGGCTAATTGTAGACCACATCTACTACAATTACCTCCAAATCACCTACCCCACTTAGCAACCTTTGCTGGCGTATGGTACAGATTAAAAATTGACATAAAGTGCTGACTCTTCAAACTGCCTGTTAACAGAACCCTATTTGCCAATTCAAGTAACTCCTTGATAAAGGTTCCCTCTATTCCTAATCTTATTTCCTATTTCGAATTTTGTACCTCTACATCATCGAGAAGTCCTTGAATCAGTATCTCATAGATCCTACCTATCCGTACAATATTTTTCATTGCTTTAACTAATGGTACTTTCATAGTTGATCCTTTATCTTTCAGATTTCTGATGAGGAAGGACCATAGCTACAGATTCAGAGTTGATTCTCTATCTTTCAGATTTCTGATGAGGAAGGACCGTAGCTGCAGATATGTAAAAAAATCTCCCCTTGCTGATCCGAATGACTCCTGTAATTCTAAAAAGGAGCAGAGCTGCCCTTTTCTATACACATCTCCCAGGGTTTTTAACCCACTCTGCCCCCACCTGAATGTTACTTGATCCTGAAATATTAAAGGAAGAGTTACTGGTGCCATAATTGGTGTATATATGTTTAGTTTAGGGATTCCTAGTTTCCGCCTCGCCTGTATCCGAACTCTATATGCTGCTATTAGTATTTTGAATATGTCTTTTTATAGTAACTGGGCTCTAAAATCTTGACCAAACAGACTCGAATCCCATCACTTGCTCATAAATAGTAGGCTTTTCTGCCTCGTTCATCCTCCCAGGGCTATCTCAAATCAGTATCCCCATTTGTTGTAACATGCATGCCCAATAGTACAGTAAGAACCTGGGGATTACCCACCCACTGGGCTGTCTTGGCAGGATCATCCATTTAGATGCCCTCCTAGGTTTACGATAGCCCCACAAAAATCTAAAGCAGGTCCTTTCCAAACTTGATATCCAAAATGAGCTAATTTCTAAAGGAATTGTTCGAAAAACATAAAATACTTTATGTAAAATGGTAATTCTCAGCACATTGCTTCTCCCATACAATGAGAGATGCAGGTGATCCATTCTTTCCAGCTCCGTTCTAGTGTCATCTAATATCGGAGCCATGTTTAAGTCGACAATCTCATCCAGAGTAGCAGTAGTTCTTACCCCGAGATAGGATGCCTCAGAAACTACCCTTGGGTCTCTACATTGCAGACTTTCTGAACATAAAATCTGCGTCTTATTTTCATTTAGTTTATATCCTGACGGAGCCCCAAACTGCCTAGCTAAAACCTCGATGTCAGGGACTGCGGAGGCCTGGTCGAGAGTTACCACCGCTATATCATCAGCATATTCCAGGCCTTATACTCCACATTATTAAGTACCACTGGCTTAATAATGCTACTCTTCTCCAGTTTTTCTAGAAAGGGATCAATATATAGAGCAAATAATAACAGGGAGCACGGGCACCCTTGCCTAGTGCCCCTTGTAATGTCAAATGCCTCTGAGTCTTGTCCCATTATTCGGATAGCAGCCCTACGTGCATGGTACAATGCTCTGACTGCCTGGATGAAATTAATACCGAACCCCTTCCACTGTAAAACTGACCACAAGAACTGCCACAAAACTTGATCAAATGCTTTCTCAGCTTCTAATAAAACTACCCCCATAGCTTGTGCCCAGTCTAGTAACGTAATAACCTGACGGACATGATCTGTTGTGCTTCTCCCTGGGATGAAACCATGTTGTCGGGTTGACACCAGGGAGGCAATAACTTCCCGTATTCAGCTGGCAAGTATTTTAGAATACATTTTACCATCACAATTAATGTGAGAAATTGGTCTGTAATAACCGGGCAGCATTTCTGGCCATCCTAAACACTACGGGCCCGATTCACAAAAGTAATCTGAGACAAAATCCTAACTTTGCGACTTTCGGTATTCACAAAAGGCATTTAGGAGTAGTAAAGTTAGGATTCCTAACTTTACTACTGATAAATTGGGAAAAATCCTAACTTTACGACTTTTGGTATTCACAAAAGGCATTTAGGAGTAGTAAAGTTAGGAATCCTAACTTTACTACTCCTAAATGCCTTTTGTGAATACCGAAAGTCGTAAAGTTAGGATTTTTCTCAGTTTAGCAGTAGTAAAGTTAGGAATCCTAACTTTACCACTCCTAAATATCTTTGTGAATACCGAAAGTCGTAAAGTTAGGATTTTGTCTCAGATTACTTTTGTGAATCGGGCCCTACAATCTTATTAATTTGCCAAGAAGCAGGAATCACCCCCATTTGAGCCTGTAGGAAAGTTCGCAGCAGATTCTGTCCCACCACATGAGAACATGTTCTAAAAAATTCCAATGAAATACCATCGGGTCCAGAAGCCTTACCCATGGCTAAAAAGCATACCGCTGCTTCAACCTCTTCCATAGTTATTGGGGCTGCTAGCCTCGCATTTTGTTAATTTGTAACCTTTGCAATACTCAGATTGCTAAAACAATTCCCATCCTCGTCATCCAGGTATGCTGTTTCTTCTGTATAAAGTAGGTCGTAGAAATCCTTAAGGACATCCGAAGTTGTGTCATATATTTGTCCTGACTGGTCATCATAATTTGATTTTTTACTTCCCTCTGCTGAATGCGTTTGGCTAGCAGCCATCTTGTATTTTCCCCCAACTCGTAAGATTCTGACTTATATTGCATACATTTTGCTGCTACATCGGCTCCAAAGTGTTGATAGATTTTAGATTTCAAGATCACTATTCCCTGTTGATTCTCCTGAGTATCTAGCCCCCTAGACACCTTACTCATGAGTTCAGTTTCAGCCACCCTCAACTGCTCATATCATCTGTGAATCTTCGTCTTCTTCACCTATTGCTGATATGGAGAGAAACTCAAAGCTTCCCTTCTAACCCCAGCCTTAAAAGAGTCCCAGACTATACCGACCGATGCCGTCCCCCTATTAACCTAAAAAAATTCCAGGATCCACTTCAACATGTGGTCCCTGTATGACTGATCAACTAAGAGCTTTCTCTCGAAGGTACAAGGTGATTGGTCCCTGACAACCCCTATAACTGAAAGCTCTAACGGTAAGGGATTATGGTCCGACATTGCTCTCGGGAGGCTCTTAATATCCTCCTGTCCACTAAAGTAGTTGAAATAAAAAAATAATCAAGCCGTACTAACTTATTATGCGGGGTAGAGTAAAACGTAAAACCTGGGTCAGGTGTCTTATACAGACATCTACCAACCCATGGATTGCCATGTAGAAGCCTTTTTCTTTTTTCCTAGGTAGGGTTGACTCCCCCTAAGATCATCCTCAATATCTATATGGATATTTAAATCCCCACAGAGAATTAGGGGGTGCGGCCAACCAGCTAATTCAGTATTCAGAAAATCCAACACATCGGCCTCATCTGTATTGGAGCTGTATATAGAGCAAATCGTGAACCGTGCACACTCTACCCCAGCACAACTTTCCGTAATAGCCCATCCCCCAAATTTATCTTCTTTAACTTGTTTACGGGGATAAATCTGCTTATTAGCTAGAACTGCTACTCCTCTCTATGTTGTCCCTTGGTGGGTACAGGCCAATATGGTATACCCTAAGTCTTTCAACCACCCCTCTTATCCCAGGATATATGAGTCTCTTTAAGACACACCAGAACTACCTTCATAAATCGTAGACTCCTGGCTACCATGCCCCTCTTATTTTTATCATTGAGACCACAGATGTTGATAGAACAAATACGAATTTTACCTCCTCCCATTGGCTTCGATGTCAAATAACCATCCTTCCCTGCTGCTGGCAATTAGCTTAAAACTCATTGCCATCTTATTCCTCAAGTTTGCTGAATTCCAACCCAAAACCTGACTGCTGCAACATTTAATATCAAAAACACGATTTCTTATACTACCACCCCCTGCTTCCTACCTCTCATCCCCCCATACCTCTTCCAACCCACCTCCCCCAATCATCTCACAAAAGCAATTGGACCAACCAATGGAATGTTGTTCCCCCCGAATGCCCGGCCTTGATCACCCTTTTTGTTTTCCAGTTCTGTCACCCCTTACTAATACCAAAAGGAAAAAGAAAAAAAAGGGGGGCCTCCAAACGCTGTGCTTATAACAATACCAAAACTATGCCACTACCTTCATTAACTATGTCCTTATTCAAGAGCTTACAAGAATTCTTTGGCCTTGATCTCTGATGAGAAAAAATTGAATTTGTCCTGCCAAACTACCTTCAACTTGGACGGATTCATTAAAAATGCCTAGGCTCCCTTGCCTTGAAATGATTGTATCAGCTGTCGCAGGTGCCAATGGCGCTCTACCGTAGAATGACGGAAATCATGCCTAACAAAGAATGTACAGTGACTGGAGGAGAGCTGCTGGTCCAGTGGAGCCAGATTGGAAATTGCTTGGTGCAACAAAAAATTTCCAACATGAATCAAGATTGCGCTGGGTTTACCTGCTCCCTGCGAGACCCTCTGCCTGAAAGGGAACCTATGTGCACATTGGATCACCTGATCCCAATTCGGCAATTCTGGGAAGGCCCATTTAAAAAGCTCCACCACAAATGTACGCATATTATCGCCCTCCACCCCCTCTGAAATCCCCAGGATTCTAAGATTATTGTGTCTTAGCCTATTGTCAAAATCCTTTGGGTATCAGTCATTTGGGCTTCCAGGGATTCTGTCATTTTTCTGTGTGTTGACGCCTCACACTCAAGGGCACCAATCCTGTTCTCTACTTCTCCCATTCTTTCTGAGAATTCATTACATGCTTTAGCAACTTTTCAGATAGCCCCCTGCATTTTCCGGCAAGTGATCTGCGTTCTGCAGCTCTCTGAGCATGTCTCTTCCCTATGGGCCTTGATACTTTGATAAATTGATTCCAGTGAAACAACCTCTGGAGCTCCCTGCGCATAATTTTCATTTGCCAAACCATCCCCTTCCAGTACTGGAGAGACAGAATAGTCCCAAAGGAGCCCCCTTGCTCCTGCTTCATTTTTGTTTGACCTCTCCATGCTATTGTTTTCTTCTTTCTGACTGTGGCAGCATCATTAGAGATTTCTCCTTGTTTCTCCTCTTGACTGTCACTTTCTAAGGTCTGGCTCTCCTCTTCTGACCAATGACATATGTCTGATAATGAGAAGAATTTATCCCCAGAGTCCGCCTTCAGTCCCCGTTTAGTACCAATCTTGGCAGTCGCCACAGGACCCGCTTCACTTTGGCATAAATGAGCCATATTATGCATTCCAGTTAGAGTCATCCCAGCTTGTATATTTTGGGCCGGCATCCTCCCTTTCTCAACCAACCCCCCCCAGGCTCAGATCGACATAACAAGCCTTTAATGTCTAATCTCACCGGTATAGCTAGCATTTCTTGTGTCCCAGAGGATGATGACTCTGTGATGTTCTCGTTGATAATCTGGTCGTTGCTCTGAGCGCTGTCAGACATTCCTCCACTTTCCGCTCTACACACAGAGCCTGGATCCACTACTATGTCTCCTACCCCAGTGGGACCCCCCTCGTCCCTGTTCCCCATGTCTGAGCCGCCTCCTTTGGTGACTGTTACTCTGGGGGCTTTTTGAACAAAGTCACCCAGGGTTTCTCTGTTCCTACAGCAGTTCCAATGGCAGCAGCTCCCGCTGCACACTGGTCCGGGCTCTTCTTTTCCGTGGGCTTCTTAGATGGTGGAGGCGGGACATCCGAGCGAGCAGAGAACGCCTCTGCTCAGGTAGTGCTGCTGCTGTGGCTCTTTGATCCCCTCACAATCTTCAGCGGAGACATCATCAGCCTGCATGTTTGCTCGGATCTGACCGCTGCAGCTGCGCAGTTAACCGCCTGCCTGCTGAGACTTCTCCAAAACCGGTATGTCACTGCCGTGCATCTCACCAAAGAGACCCAAAGTCCTGACAGGAGTCTCGTGGGTTTCTTTCCATGTCACATTACTCGTTTCGGCTAAACAGGGGTCTGTATTGAACTTGCTGGGCGGGCAAGACGGGAGGACCAAAACAGCCGTCCTCACACGGATGCCAACTTGCTTTAGATTACATTGGCTTATCAATGAGCATATTTAATTTACATATACATTCTTAGTAAAGTAGTACTACAGGTACCCAGGGACTGTAAATTAAATGCTATTAGTGGGCCTGATTGTGCCACCCACTTAAGTGGCCCTTTAAACATGTCTCAGGCCTGCCATTGCAGACCCTGTGTGTGCAGTTTTTAAACTGCCATTTCGACCTGGCAAAATAAATCATTTGCCAGGCCCAAACCTTCCTTTTTAAAACATAGAAGTCACCCCTAAGGTAGGCCCTGGACAGACAAAAGGCAGGGTGCAGGGCAAAAAGTTGGACATGTACTTTAGGTTTTCCATGTCCTGGTAGAGAAAAACTCTTACAATAGTTTTTCACTGATATAAGGGCCTATCTCTCCCATAGTCTAACATTGGGATTAACTTATTACTCTTTATAAGTGTAATTTCAAAATGGGAAAAGATAGACTTTTCAAGTTTTTGTGGCTCTGGACTCACAATTTAAAATCACAACTTATGGTGAAGTTGTATTTTAAGCTGCAAGTCTGAAAATGCTGCTTTTAGAATGATGATTATGAAAAAAAGACAGAAATAAGGATTTTACTAATTATATTGATTACTAAGATTACAGTGGAATACCTGGATGAACTTTATATACAATTGAGGGAGTTGTTCCCGCTTTCAGCAGTGCGACAGTAAAGGAGCGCAAATGTAGAGCTCTGTTTTCTGAATGCTTTTAGAAAGTTGGCATTTTTGTACTTTAACCATTCCGTGCCTTCTGCCTGTCTCTGAACAGATGTCTGGGGTGGGTAATAGTTGGGCTTTGTGCATTCCCTCCAGACAGCCACATACAAAGGGAGATTAGGTGTGACTGATGGGTCATCAACATCCTGATAGACCATCCTGGGCAGGATGGGTGGCAGGAGCTGACACACCTGAATAGACTGTGCCTGTCCCCTCACAAAGGGCTGCATACCCCCCCACTGCAATGAGTCTGGAGCCACGGAAGAAAGGGCAGGGACCCTGTGCACTTTAAAGGCCTCACTTTGAAGTCTCCCCCACTTCAAAGGCACAACTGGGTATAAGTACTGGACCTCTGACACCACCAACTCAGTACACTTCTGGACCAGAGGATGCTCTGCCAACAGGAAGAAAGATTGCAGTGCTGTTGAAATTTCTGTCACTCTGCTGGATTCCTGCTCTGCTGTGCCTGCCCTGATGCCTGCTGCCCTCCTTGTGTAGGAGGACTGGGCCTGCATCTCTACACCTCAGAACCGAAGTTACTCTAAGGGCTTGCTGGCCTGCTTCCTGTCCTGAAGTCTCAGGGACATCAAAGACGTTCAACAACCCTGCTACAGCACTTGGACTCTGCCAACTGTCAGTCTTGCCCTGCCAAGAGGTGCCAATCCAGTCCTGGGCCTTTGGAAGTGGGTTTTCTGTGCTGTATCCAACAAAATCCACGCATCACCATCGTTGGGCAGGCTGGAACCAATGCATCTCCCCTAGACACCGATGCATCGCCATCGAGGACGACAACATTGCATCGTCAGCTGGGCGGTTCAACGACGATGCATTGCCTACATCTGATGGAGCTGAGAATGGCGCATGTCGATTTGCGCAGCACGGAACTGACACATCGCCTACATCCAGAGGGATGTTATGTTAAATGTTATGTTAAAGTGACTTGTTAAGCGCACGTACACCGAGCGGTTTCTTGGCGCTGAGCTGGGACGGTTTCAAACACTAGACAGTAGGTTTAATTGTAAGCCTGGTAGAATAGCCATGTTTTAAGTAGTTTCCTGAACTGGGTGTAAGAGGTGGCCAAGCGCATTTCAAGAGGGAGAGGGTTCCAAAATTGAGGTGCCAGGGTCGAGAATCTGAGGCCCCCATGTTTCTTCTGTTTAAAGGAGCTGGAGATCAACAGGTTCTTATTAGAAGAACGTAAATCGCGGGAAGGAGCATATCGCTGTATCTTTGAGGCGATAAGGGCCGGGCCGAGTCCAGAGAGGGCTTTATAGATGGTACAGCCTAACTTTAAGAGGCAGCGTTGGGTCACAGGGAGCCAATGGAGGCTCTTCAACAATGGTTTCACATGGTGGTGCTTAGGCTGACCATGAATAAGCCTGGCTGCTTGGTTCTGCACCAATTGTAACCGACGTAATTGGTATACTGTGATCCAGCGCTATCAATAAAATTTCTTCTCCTAGATGCTTTTGGACGTCCAGGTACAAATATCCCTATTAAACACAACTATATCCATATGACGGTGGGGCCCATAACACCGCATATACATTCACTCTCTCATATATTCCCTGGATTTCATCCGTCCTTACCTAGGAGGAAAACAGTTAAATGATTCGCTGGAAGGAGTCAGGATACCTTTTTAAAACGACATAATACTTCTCATTGCTTTTTAAGGTATTCCGCTCATTGGTCGATGGACCAACTAGTAGGAATCAGTTGATGGTGATTAAGACCAGCTCAATCACAATAAACCTTTAAACATTTACATTTATCATTGAGCTAAAGAACCCCTGACTCATTGTTTTATAGATAATAAAGTTTATATAAATTTTAGAAGCATGAATAAGTTTCAGATTTATTATTCAGGTTATTACATTTAGCATCATTATAAGAATACATTGAAATTGCAATGCATACCTATTAGATGGAAAAAATAAAGTTCGTCACAGCAAGAACTCCTGAAAGATCTATCTATCTGTCCTGGAAAACAGGCCTTCTCGTAAATTTCTCTCTTTAGTATCTTAAGAATAAAAGTCTAATAGTTCAAATGGAAAAATCTAGTTGGAGTAAAAAGGTTCTCCAATAGCAGCGTCTCATGCTCAATTAAAAAATATAAAATATCAGCAGTAAAACCAAAAAGGGAATAGCAGCAGCAGCATCCTGCATCATCCGCATCAAAAACGCACAATGCAGCGCCCCCCCCCCCTAAGAGTAGGTCTTCTTATACCCTAATTCTAGCTTACTTAGTGAAAATGTTTCATCTTTATGGCGAGATTCTCTCTAATTGGTCCATTCGGGTCAGTATACATTTCATTATGAATATCCTTGTTTCAACCAGTTCTTTGTGGAAAGTTCATACTTCTGTTGTTTCTCACGGGTTCATGACATTACCCATCCGCTCTTTCATTTCAAACTGTATCCTTTTCTGATACTTTTAGGTTGAACAGTTCTTTGTCCATTCACATATTCATTGTGACTTCTCACGCTTTTTGCTGTCCTTTGGCACACGTTTATGTGATAAGGTCATCACAGCCTTGACCACGCTTCCATCCTAGGCTTTGAAACGATCACATGATCCCTCTTATTCACGGCCTTTCTCTCTTTTCATAACCCTCTCTCTTGCGCCTGCGTATTCTATCTCATGGCGGCCATTTTATATCACAGCTCAACAGGCCTAAGCGCACTATTATAAAGATAAACAAAACATAGTTAAGAATAATGAATATAAACCCTTTCGTTTCCCTCCCGTCATTCTACGTACCCCAATTAGGTATTACCTAGCAAAAAGCGACATATAAAGCCATCCCTTACTTACCAACGCTTTACTTTGCCACTACACAGTTTATTTTCAAGCACGAATCATGCATTTATTATTCTAGTTAGTACGAAATTATTAGACTTATGTTATCCACGTTAACAATTGTAAGTAAATTAGTTTGCACATAAATAGCGTGTTACCTTTAACCCTTTACATGTAACATACATGGTTGGTTACTTACTAAGACGAACTTGTATATTAATTATTTAACGTAAATATTAGGAGGTTAAAAAATTTTCATTTACCCTGCTCCATCAACTCCCCCCTTTGGTGATTTTTAATATCACCACAAAAAACCATGTTACACAATTTTATCAGACAGCAGATTTCTTTGTCCAGTTTGCTTTTGTTAGTTTACACAACTGTATCCCTTTCAACTTGTCTCTTTGTTTTCTTATACATGTTTTCTTTTATTTCTTCTAGCTCTATTTCATCTATTTCTCTTTCTCTTTCTTTGTTTGTCTTGTTTTCCTTTTCTATTTTATTCTGTCTTCTTCTCTTTATACATGTAATGATTAACTTTAATACTAAAACTATTATTATTATCATGGTTGCTACTATTATGACTTTCCCTATTATTAATCCACTCAGTCTAGTAAACCAATTTATTACTGAAGAAAAACTCTTACCAAGTTTCCCAAATGCATTTTCAACCTCCAGTGGAACAAGTTCTTTGTGCAAATTTGTAATATTCTTTATATACTTTTGTATATTTTCACTTTTATCTGGAATGTAAGTGCAACAATGTTGGACTTTCAGCATTCCACAGACTCCACCCTCTTTTGCCAAAAGAATGTCAAGGGCAAGTCGATTTTGCATTACCATAGCTCTCATGGCAACCATTTCGGTATTTACCATCAAGAACCCTCCAGCAGTATCTGTAGATAAACGATCTACCACTGTGGATAATTTCCGAATTTTAAATGCATTCAAAGATATTCCCACTGCTGGTATCAATGCTCCAAAAATATCACCTACTATTTCTGAAAAACGTTCCCTTTTTCTACGTGTAAATGTCTTTATCATTTCGTGTGTTCCCTTTTCTGCTCTATCCACATGAAAAATCTTTGGAAAGACCAGGCCTAAGTAACATGATCCATACCAATGGTCCGGCAACCTGTAATAAGCTCTGTTACCGCAAATATAATAGATCCCAGGAAATATTGGATCTTTTCCCCCTTTGAATCCCCATCCGCCTAAAATTTTATAATTGTCATGGCAATCACTGGAACCCACGAAATAATTGTCATATCTTGTTCTATATCTTTTAATGCACAACCTTCCCTGTTGGGGCCAATCCAGAGTCATAGCTGCATTCGTCTTTTTCTTGTCATGATTTTCTTCCTCAAACGCCCAAAGAGGTGTTTTTGTCTCTTCTATCACTTTTCTTTGAAATTTCACTCTTCTATCCTCAACCATTTCTAAGAATACCTTTTCTTCATTTCTTAACTCACAGGTAAGGTTGTTTTTAACTATATCATCTAATGTTAGAATCTTATCTTCTATGAAAAATTCACCAAATGTTTTTGCTTCTTTCACTTTGTTTAGTTCTAAAACTACAGGAATCTTTGCAAAAATCTTATCTATATTAGTGTAATAATATTCTAATCTTCCTGTCTTGTAAAATAGACTTGCTAGAACACGTACAGGGCCGATTCCGATTCGGCCAGTAAATCTCTCCGACCGAGCCGGATCCGGCAGAGATTTCCGACCGATTCGGACCCGTGCAGCCCAGACCGAACGAGTACGATGCGCACGTATGCCATCGGACTCGAGTCGGTCGGACTGTCCATTGAACGCTCCGACCGAGCCTGTCCCGGGTCTAACGCGCACCGACCGACTCGCTCGGACTCGACTCGCACCGCGCAATGGAGACGTTCCCGGCCGGGTAAGTACGATGCGCACCGCGAGCAGTCGCGACCGAGCCGCGCCGTCCGGCTCGACAGAGCAGTCAGAGCTGTATTTGGGGGCCTGTGTCGGACCCCCTGTATGCGTAGCCGCGCGAGTCGCACACAGGGGGACCGACACGGATCCCCACGTACGCTCGACTGCGTGTACGGCGCGGAGTCGCTCGCCGCGTACACGCTGTAGCGGCGCGCGCACTTGTCCGCCGGGAACGCTCCATTGCGTCAATGGGAGCCGTGCCGAGCGCGTTGGTCGACAGGCTAGACCCGGATCGACGTCGGTCGGAGCAGTCCGGACGCCCGACTCGAGTCTGGTCGGTATACGTGCGCATCGTACTCGCTCGGCTCGGACGCTGCACGAGTCCGGTCGGGAAATAAGGCTCTAACCGGATCCGGCTCGGTCGGATCGAGATTTCCGGCCCGAGATCGGAATCGGCCCCTACATGTTATTCCATACGTCAAAGGAAGGTGATGATAGGTCACACCTTCTGCAACAGACGCAGGCAATTGCATACAAACATAACAATCTCTTACATCCATTGTTTCTACATACTCATAATAATTTAGTAAAAACATTTTTTGAAAAATCTGTTATTGATTTGTCTTTATGTAATTCTGCACTACTTTTTAATATAGCTGTCTCTTGAATGTTAGCTCCTTTTTCTTTCTCTGTGTTATTAGACGTTTCTTCTACAGCTAAACTAATTGGAATGGTGATCGCTAAAATAATCCATACTGTCATTAATAATCCTGTACAAAAGAAGCACATCTTACACCACCTGCTTAAGAACTCACATCTACATTTTCTATCTTTAATATTTTCCTTTTTTTTTAAATTTTGTTCTATAACCTATTTATATTATGTACAGGAAAAATGTGTCACCACACCTCAAAATGACCTCTTAGCCACCCTGCACTTTCACTTTGTCTTCTTTTGGTACTTTCTTTTAATTCTTTTCAGAACTCTTTCTTTGTCAAATCCAGTGTTTTGTCAAATCCGGTAGAAATTCGTTCAACTTTCTTCAAGTTAGTTGCACTTCACCTTCACCAATTTAGGTTGCAGCTTTGTTCTGGGTTCTCGTGAGTGATCTCTTCTTCTTTGATAACAGTCAAAGCAATGTATAGCCATTCAGGCGATTTATACTTCAGATTTGCTTTCTTTATTCTTTTTGTTTTCTGCAAGTGTTTTCCACCTTGTTTCTCTTGTTCCCTTTGACTTGTTATCTCATTTACTTGTTCTGCACTTTTTCCATCTAGCCTTATGATCTTGTATCTCAGTTTTCTAACTTCGTCGGGCCAATTGTCTCCTTTTCTTGGCCTTTTTGGTTCACTTTCTTTTTCCTCTCTTTCTGTTCTCCAAGTTCTCTTTCTCGACTCTATTTTCTGGTTTCTTTCTTCTCCACTTTCTTCTGACTCTGTTTCTGTTCTTTCTTTATTGTCTCTTATCTTAAATTTGATAATTTCACTTCTTTCATCTGGTTGTGGTTTCTCTCTTGTTTTCCTTTGATCACCTACTTCTGTCCCTCCTCGAGGTTCTTCCGAATTTTTGTCAATCTCTCTATCTGCTTCTAAATTTCCCTGTTCTTTTGTTCGCCGATCTGTCCTTATTGCTCCTCGGGGATCTTCCGATTCTTCTAACTTTCTATTTGAAACTCTCCCTTCTTCGTTTATTAATATTATCTCTGAAGGATTTTCACCACAACTTGTACTTGGTTGCTCACTGTTACTGTCTTTTTGCTCAGTTTCTTCTTTTATACTATCAAATTTCCAATTTCTTTTCAGATTTTCCTCACAGTCCGAATGATCTGTATCAGATGCGGAACTGGTGTCTGATATTTCCAGATGTCGACTCACATGTCGATCTTCAGATTCTGGAACTTCAGCTATTTCCTCCACTTCTTCTGTCGTTGCACTTGTAGTTGGGTCTTCCAGATGTCGACTTACAGGTCGATCTTCAGGTTCTGGAACCCTGTTCGTCTCTTCTTCTGCATCAGATGCTGAACTGGTATCCAATACTTCCAGATGTCGACTCACATGTCGATCTTCAGGTTCTGGAACTCTGATGGTGTGACTGGCATGTACCCAGTGTTTCACTCCTGCACATTTGACTGCAGTTGTTGTCACCAGGATCACTTGTCGTGGTTGGTCCCAGCGAGGAACCAAACAGTTTCTTCTTCTGTGAACTTTTATGCGGACCCAATCTCCTGGATTCAAATCGTGAGCTGGTTTTCTTTCAAGAGTGGTCGCATCCGGTCCAACCTGATGAAACACAGAACGTACCACATCAGCCAATCCTTTGCAATAATCCAGCACTAGATCATCAGTTATAGTCAGTAGTTTGTTGACAGGTACATGTGCTTGTCTCATTGCTCGTCCCATAATTATCTCGTGGGGACTGAGTCCTGTCTTTCTTTCCGGTATACTTCTGATTGTCATTAAGACTAATGGCAAGGCATCTGGCCATTTGAGTCCTGTGGCTTGACACATTTTACCTAGCCTGTTCTTAATTGTTCCATTCACCTGTTCTTAATTGTTCCATTCACCTGCTCTACTATTCCAGAAGCCTCTGGTCTGTATGCACAGTGCAGTTTCTGTTTAATACTAAGTGCTTCACAAATCAGTTGAATCAATTCGTTTTGAAAATGTGTTCCTCTATCTGTTTCAATCGTTACTGGAAAACCATACCTTGGAATGAATTCTCGCAGCATAAGTTTTGCTACCGTTATTCCATCATTCCTTCTGGTCGGGTATGCTTCCACCCAACGGGAAAACAAACAGACGACTACAAGGACATACCTTAGTCTATTGCTCGGAGGCATTTCTATAAAATCCATTTGCATTCTTGTGAAAGGACCTCCCTCTCGTCCTATTGTTCCTAGACTCACTACTGTCTTCCTTCCTGGATTTAGCTGTTGACAAATAAGACATCTTTGACAAAGACTTTCAGCTATGGCCCTGAATTTTGGATTATACCATGTTTGTCTAAAAAGTCTGATCATTGAGTCTCTCCCAATATGAGCTTGTCCATGGTCCATCCGTGCCATGTCAGAAATCATGCTATCAGGCATAACTGGTCTTTCATCCCTGTAAACCCAAACATCATTTTTCTCATGTTTTCTACATCCTGCCTTTATCCAGTTATCCTTTTCCTCATCATCTGCTGCTTCCTGTAACTGTCTCACCTCATCCCATGTTTCAACAGGGTTAGTAAAAAGCAAAGGACATGAAATATGCTCTCGTTCTTGGTTACGGTTCAATGAGACCACATTCTTAGCACAGTACTGTGCAATTTCATCAGCAAACTTATTGCCTACAGTTATGTAGTCTTCCCCATTTTTATGTGCATTGTACTTCACTACTGCAATCTGTTTAGGCAGCTGTATCGCCTCAAGCAACTTTTTCACAAAATCTCCATTCCTTATTGGCGTTCCTGCAGACGTCAAGAAACCTCTCTGAGACCAGATCTGGCCAAAGTCGTGCACCACTCCAAAGCCATATTGGCTATCCGTGACAACTGTGATTCGAACATTCTTTCCCAACTTGCATGCTTGAATTAGAGCTACCAACTCCGCTACTTGGGCAGAACGTATCCCTTTCAAACAAGATGCTTCCATTACAGCAGCTACTGTGCAAACGGCATATGCTGCACTTAGAACTCCATCATCCGTTCTCAAACATGAGCCATCCACAAACAGAATATAATCTGATTCTTTTAAAGGCTCATCCCGTATGTCGGGTCTCGGTTTTGTACAATATTCTAGTACATTCAGACAATCATGATCAACTTCATCCATTTCAATCACACTCTCTTCATCTGGCAATGATGTCGAAGGATTCACATTCATGCATCTATCAATGGTCACATTATCTGCACTCAAAATTACTTTTTCATACCTAGTCAGCCGACTATGTGTCATGTATTGGGTTTTGGTTCTTGTCAAAAGAATTTCCACAGAATGTGGGACATATACTCTCAGTGGATATCCCATCACTATTCCTTCACTCTGCTCCAGACTTACACAAGTAGCAGCAACTGCTTTCAAACATCCTGGCAACGCTTTCGCTACTGGATCTAAAACAGCTGAAAAATATGCAATGGGTCTTTTCATGTTTCCGTGTCTCTGCACCAGGACTGAAAACGCACACCCATCTCTTTCACTGCAATACAACTCAAAGTCTTTTTCATAGTCAGGCATTCCCAATGCCGGAACTTCACATAATTTCTTTTTCAGTTCTCTGAATGCTTTCATTTCCTCATCATTCATTTCAAAAGGATCTTTAACATCCTTCTTTGTCAATTTCTGTAACGGTTTTGCAATTAATGAAAATCCACTTATCCATTGTCGACAATATCCAACCATTCCCAGGAACATTCTTACCTCTCTTTGTGTCATTGGAGCTCTCATTCCTTGGATTATTTTTATTCTTTCTGTCGTTACCTTTCGCACTCCTTCTCAATTTTATGTCCTAGATATTGGACTTCTTGTTGACAAAACTGCAATTTTGATGGGGACACCTTATGTCCTCTTTTTGCTAAATGATTCAGCAAAGCAATTGTATCATTGACACATGCTTCCTTCGTTTTTGATGCCACCAGTAGGTCATCAATATACTGAACCATCACTGACTTTTCTGGCATTTTCAAATCTTCCAATGATTTCTTTAAAATCTGATTAAAGATCGAGGGGCTTTCTGTATACCCCTGAGGAATTCGGCACCATGCCAAAATACGCTCTCCGAATCTGAACGCAAATAATGGCTGGCTATCTGGATGTAATGGAATAGAGAAAAATGCATGGCACAAATCAATAACTGTGTACCATTCTGCTTCGCGTGGAATCTGATATAGAATCACAGCGGGGTTCGGTACTATTGGACAACAAGGCACAACAATTTTGTTTACCTTTCTCAAATCCTGAACAATTCTATATGTTCCATTCGGCTTTTTCAGTCCCATTATTGGCGAATTACATGGACTGCTCATTATTTCTCTCAGAATCCCTTGCTCAATCATTTTATTTATCACTGGTGTTATTCCTTCAATTATTTCTGGTGTCAATTTATACTGTGGCGTATTTGGGTAACTCGTTCCTTCTTTAACAGAGATTTTAACAGGGTCTACTTCTTTCATTAACCCTATATCTTCTCCCGTAAAGTCCCACACTTCCTGTTTCACTGTTGCTTTCAGTTCAACTGGGATTTTCTCTACATCAAATATGGGAAACAAATCATTCACTTTTGGTTCTAAATTTACCATTGTCATTTTATACAACACATCTTCATCTGGGGTCTGAAATGCAATTCCATCTGGAGTACAATAGATGGTGCAGTTCATCTTGCAAAGTAGATCGCGTCCTAATAGGTTCACAGGACTGCAATCACACACCACAAATCGGTGCATTTCACTAAATGGACCAATCTTTACCTCCACTAATTTAGTAAGAGGCGCTTTAATTTGCTGATTCGATACACCCACTACTTGGATATGTTCACCTGAGAGAGGAAGGTTCGGCATTTCCACTGACCTGACAGTAGAACGGGTAGCTCCAGTGTCCACAAGGAATGTTACATTTGCACCATTCACTTCTCCATCCACAAATGGACCTGACTGATCTACCTCTAGAGTTGCGCCAAGCACGCACTCTTCCTCCTCTCCTAGGCACCGTCATAAACTTTCATCCGACTCATCACCATCCTGCCGTAACCAGTACTGAGATATGGCAGCTGCACGCAGCAATTGTGTTACCTGCTCTCCTCCGTAGAATCCTGTTTCTGCACTGTATTTCTGTTGATTAACACTCTTGGGAAGTGGTGGTTGTGGCACCTGATTTTGTTGGGTAACTACCTCACTCTGCACCTGTGGATTTAATGATTGATTTTCCGTATTAAGTTTTGGAGGAAATTTACACTCGTTTCTCCAATGCCCTAACTTTCCGCAGTTGTGGCATGGCCACTTCTTCTTTGCCTCTTCTATGCTCATTTGCCCTTTTCCTTTACCTATATTTGGTCTAAATCTAGTCTGTCCTGCCTCGTTAACTGGATTACTTAATTGAGCTTCTTGCTTCTCTGCAACTTTCACTTGTGCCCACATTGCTTTCTCTTTCAATTTACGCTGTCTACTCTCAATATCATCACTACAATATTTGGCATATCTCAAAACTTCATCCACTGTGCTATTCTGCCAACAAATCATATGCTGTTTAATCATTTCACTTATCTCCGGTTTCAACCCATAAACAAATCTATATACAAAATGACTCATATCCTTCTCATTTAGTGTCTCATAGCCACTATACTGTTTAAAAACTAACAGTAGCCTCTCGTAATATGCATGTACTGATTCTTTACTTTCCTGTGTGGTTCTGTCTATTTTTACCCAATCCGTTTCTTTGGGTGGAATCTTATTCTTCAAAAGGGTAATTACTTGTTCATATTTCGTCATTACTTCTGGTCCTGGCGCTCCTGTTTTAGCATCCCTTGGATATTCTACAGTTGGCCAATCAATAGTAATCTTACATTCTGTCCACAAATCAGCTGGTACTACTATGTCAAACAATCCATCCAAATCTATCCATAACACCTTCAAAACTTTCACAAATCTCTCCACTTGTCTGTACCATTCTACTGGTTTCTCTCTCAACTTTGGGAAATCATTTGTAAACGACAGTATATCCTGTCTAGACCATGGAACATGCACATAACTACCTCCTGGAGTTTCTCTCATCGGATACTCTCTCACAATTGATTCCTTGTCCGTCACCGCAAAAGCCAAAGACGCTTTGTCTGTCACTTTCTCATTCCTTTTAGTCCATCTGCTTCTCCATCTATCCACATCACCCCATTTCCTCAGTAAAACAATTAATTCTTTTATTTGGGTTAATCGTCCTGATGTGTTCAAATTCTCTATATCTTTCTCGCAAAAATCTACTCTATATGGTTTCTGCAACGTTCTCACTTTTACAAATTCTACTCCTAGTTCATTTGCTGTTTCTTCTAATTTGTCATGTAAATTTCTAGCTCTCCATGTAATGCTCTTGCATAAGAACATAATCTCGTCATCCTGATAACTTTTCAGTTTTTCTGTGCCTATCGTCCCTAAGATCAATTCTTCCATGTCTATTTTTAACCTAATTACATCTAATGGTTTGGATTCTGTCTCTTTCGTCTTTAGAGTTTTCATCCATTCATTTCATTCATCTGGAGTCGGACCTACATGCGTGCTATTTAATTCTATCCAATTTTTACTTCTTTCTGGTGTCTCTGATGCAGACTCAGTTACCATAGGTATTCTCCTGAACTCATTTTCATTTATTGTCAAATTAGTAGGTGGGCTTGGTCTATATGTACTAACCAAATTGCTTGCACCTTCATTGTCAAATTCCATCCCTTCTTTCCTTCTTTGCAAGTGTGAATTCATAGGAATGACTAAAGAATGCTCTTCAATTTTCTGATTCTCAAAGACTGGTATTACTGGACCTATCGTTACCGGTACAGTTACAGCTTCCATATTCATCGTTAATTCTCTTATCTTTTCAGTTAATTCTCTTGTGGTTTTTGCTAATTCAGTTGTATTGTCACTTTCTATCTTCTCATTTTGTGGAGTTTTCAATTGATCTTGTGACCTATTTATCTCATATCCTCGTTCGGGATATTTATTCCTCCCAGTTTCTATTGGTGGTGCATTAGGTGTCACCACCGCAGAATTCTGTTGGTATGGAGGTGGGTTTCTGTTTAAAATATCTTCCAGCAATTCATCTTCCGTCTCACTACCACCATACCCATACTTTTCAGTAACCACATGTTTCTTTTTCTCTGTACACTTTCTCTTTGCTTCTTCCTCAACTGTAAAAGCTGGAAACAAACCTCCTGTCATATTAGCATATCTCCAACGCTTTATTCTGTCCTCATGATTCACTCCCCATAACCTTCCGGGCACAAACTCATGATTCTTTAATCCTCTGAATCTCTCTCGTTCATACATCTCATCTTCCCATTCACTTAAAGCTTCAAACTGTGTCGGTCTAGGTTTAGGTTCAAGCATCGCCATCTTTTCTCTCAAATTCCGACGTACAGCTACACTAAATGAACCATTCTCAGGAAAAGCCAATGCTCCATCATTCTTAGTATATTTAGTCCAATTTTCTAACCATATGCAGGTATGATATCCGTACTTCAACATCATGTGTGAAGCTGGTGATTTCGGCGGAGGAATTACTTGTCCCTCTCTAGTCACTACCTTTTTATCTTTCTTAAAAAAGTTCTTAACAATCGACATCCACAACGTTTTCTCTCTACCATACTCATAATAAGCCATGATTCACAATCTCTTTTCCTTCTCAAAAGTCCGTAATTCAACACTATTCTCTATGCGTTATTCGGACCTATCCCAGCGCGACTCACACCAACGCTCCAATCAGAGCGGTTTCTGTATACCAGCGCACTGTCCAATCCCAGCGCGGCTCTTTGTCTACGTCAGTTCTGCTCCTGTTTCTGTATGACTAGCGCACTGTCCAATCTCAGCGCGGCTCTTGTCTACGTCAGTTCTGCTCCTGACCCCTCCTTTACAAAATTTATCGGCAATTTATTTTTCAACAGTTCTTTGTTAGTTACGACATTAAAAACACATTTCCATTGTCTGATTTCTCTAAACAAAAGTGACAGTTTATTCTAGCTTGCAAGAATACAGTTTCGTTCGATAAGTGTAGCACTTCCCTCTACCTTACCCTTCTTTCAAGCAAGGGATAAAACACATGTGGAGACTACACTGCTCCTGAGAATTAAGGCCAGAGTTTCACAAGAAAACCGGTTGCGATTTCACTCATACACCTCTTATACGGAAAATGTCCCTATCATAACACAACCTGTGTTATCACCAATATGAACTCAGACAATGCACTATTCCATGTGACTTCTCTTGCCACACGTGTTCCACTTCCTACTTCCCGGAAGCGTTAAAACTTTGACTTACATATAACATAACGCGACTCAATATAAAGTGTTAAACATGAAATAATCAATAATCAATAATCAATAATCACCAAACTAATCTATAGTAACCATAACTCTGCTACCAAGAAATCTGATCCAGCGCTATCAATAAAATTTCTTCTCCTAGATGCTTTTGGACGTCCAGGTACAAATATCCCTATTAAACACAACTATATCCATATGACGGTGGGGCCCATAACACCGCATATACATTCACTCTCTCATATATTCCCTGGATTTCATCCGTCCTTACCTAGGAGGAAAACAGTTAAATGATTCGCTGGAAGGAGTCAGGATACCTTTTTAAAACGACATAATACTTCTCATTGCTTTTAAGGTATTCCGCTCATTGGTCGATGGACCAACTAGTAGGAATCAGTTGATGGTGATTAAGACCAGCTCAATCACAATAAACCTTTAAACATTTACATTTATCATTGAGCTAAAGAACCACTGACTCATTGTTTTATAGATAATAAAGTTTATATAAATTTTAGAAGCATGAATAAGTTTCAGATTTATTATTCAGGTTATTACATTTAGCATCATTATAAGAATAAATTGAAATTGCAATGCATACCTCTAGATGGAAAAAATAAAGTTCGTCACAGCAAGAACTCCCGAAAGATCTATCTATCTGTCCTGGAAAACAGGCCTTCTCGTAAATTCTCTCTTTAGTATCTTAAGAATAAAAGTCTAATAGTTTAAATGGAAAAATCTAGTTGGAGTAAAAAGGTTCTCCAATAGCAGCGTCTCATGCTCAATCAAAAATATAAAATATTAGCAGTAAAACCAAAAAGGGAATAGCAGCAGCAGCATCCCGCATCATCCGCATCAAAAACGCACAACGCAAAACCCCTCCCTAAGAGTAGGTCTTCTTATACCCTAATTCTAGCTTACTTAGTGAAAATGTTACATCTTTATGGCGAGATTCTCTCTAATTGGTCCATTCGGGTCAGTATACATTCCATTATGAATATCCTTGTTTCAACCAGTTCTTTGTGGAAAGTTCATACTTCTGTCGTTTCTCACGGGTTCATGACATTACCCATCCACTCTTTCATTTCAAACTGTATCCTTTTCTGATACTTTTAGGTTGAACAGTTCTTTGTCCATTCACATATTCATTGTGACTTCTCACGCTTTTCGCTGTCCTTTGGCACACGTTTATGTGATAAGGTCATCACAGCCTTGACCACGCTTCCATCCTAGGCTTTGGAACGATCACATGATCCCTCTTGTTCACGGCCTTTCTCTCTTTTCATAACCCTCTCTCTCGCGCCTGCGTATTCTATCTCATGGTGGCCATTTTATATCGCAGTTCAACAGGCCTAAGCGCACTATTATAAAGATAAACAAAACATAGTTAAGAATAATTAATATAAACCCTTTCGTTTCCCTCCCGTCATTCTACGTACCCCAATTAGGTATTACCTAGCAAAAGCGACATATAAAGCCATCCCTTACTTACCAACGCTTTACTTTGCCACTACACAGTTTATTTTCAAGCACGAATCATGCATTTATTATTCTAGTTAGTACGCAATTATTAGACTTATGTTATCCACGTTAACAATTGTAAGTAAATTAGTTTGCACAAAAATAGCGTGTTACCTTTAACCCTTTACATGTAACATACATGGTTGGTTATTTACTAAGACAAACTTGTATATTAATTATTTAACGTAAATATTAGGAGGTTAAAAAATTTTCATTTACCCTGCTCCATCAACTGGGATGCCAGTATACAAGGAATTTGCGTAATCAATACGTGACATTACCAGGGCAAGGACAACTTGGGTCAAGGCTTCGGTGGTCAGAAATCTACTGATTTTCCGGATTCTCCGCAGATGGAAAAAACAAGCGGAGACCACTGAGCTGATCTGGGCCTTCATAGTAAGATCATTGCTGATCACGATTCCCAGGCTTTTGACCGAGCTGGCTGGGAGTGGGGGGCACCCCAGTAGTGGAGGCCAGAAATTAGAATTCCAAGGATTTGCTGGGCCACCGGTAAGAATCAGCTCGGTTTTGTCGGGATTTAATTTGAGCTGGTTGACGTTCATCCAGTTGCTAATAAAATTCATGGTAGATTGAAAGCTCGCAACTGATGATGGGGATGAGTCGATATTAAACACTAGCTGAAGGTCATCAGCATAGTTAAAAGTTACGACCTCTCTCTTTCGAAGGGCCAGAATCAAGGGTAAAATGTACAGGTTAAAAAGAAGGGGTGAAAGGGAGGAGCCCTGCGGAACTCCGCATGTCAGTCTTCTTTTTTCAGCGGAGAAATTAGCAAGGCGGACTGCTTGGAAGCGGTTGCTGAGGAAAGAGGTAATCCACTTCAGCGCCAGACCCTGGATCCCGGCACATCCGACACGGTCGATCAGAAGATGGTGGTCGACCCTGTCAAAGGCGGCCGACAAATCCAGGAGCACCAAGGCTTGAGTGGTGCTCTGGTCGGCCCCCCTTCTTAATTCATCGAGGACTGCCAAGATGACTGACTCAGTGGAGTGTGCTGGTCTAAAACCTGCTTGATGTGAATCCAGGTAATGAGATTGCTCTACAAAGGCGCTGAGACAGTTAGCGACGTGGGCTTCTAAAATCTTTCCCAAATAAGGCAGCAGAGATATGGGGCGATAGTTGCTAGGTATCGAGGGGTCGGCGCACGGTTTCTTCAGGATAGGAACAACTTCCGCGCTTTTAAATAGATTAGGAACAATACCTTGGGCAAGGGAGTTATTTAGAAGCGCTAAAGGGGGGTCTGGGCAGTGCAGAAAAACTTCCCGAAGGATGTGGGTGGGGACAACTGTCCGTAGGGGAACCGGAGCAGATCTTTTTAAGTAGGGCAAAGAAAGCATCTCGGGTGATAAAAGGAATTTGATCAAGGTGAGAGGGGTTGGTGTGTGAGCACGGAGGGTCCGAAGGTGGGATAGACTTGGGGATACTGGCCTTAATGATGGCAATTTTCTCAATGAAAAATGTGTTAAGGGAGTCGCATAAGGATTGTGATGGGGTGGGTTTAGCAGTGACACGATCTGGTTTGACAAGTTCATCCACTATGGAGAAGATGTCCTTAGCTTTGTTGGTTGATTTTAATATTTTAGAGGAGAAGTAATCTGCTTTGGTCTGGAGGATAGCGCTTTTGTAGTCAATAAGTAAGGACACGAAAATAGCCTTTTTATCGGGGCAGTAATCGCGTCTCCACTTGCGTTCAGCTTGTCGCAGAGCCAGTGTCTTTGTCTTTAGGTCATCAGAGAACCAGCGTTGAGCGTCATGGGGCCTCTTGTTTTTAATTTTCCTCAAGGGGGCTATGTTGTCTCTGGCAGATTCCAGCCAGGTGTTGATGTTTTCTGCCTGGATGTGGGGGATTCCTCCTGGGCAGTGGGGGCTGAGGCGGTTAACGAGGAACAGAATTCTATAGTGTCCACACGACTCCAGTTTCTGGCCATGATATTACTTGAAGAAGGGGCTATAATAGGGGGAGTACTAGGGATAAAAAAGGTAATAAAATGATGGTCCGACCATGTACAAGGGGAAATCAGTAGATGAGAAATTTCCAGGTTGGATGTCCAGACCTGGTCTAAGATGTGCCCCTTTATGTG
Organism: Calotriton arnoldi; assembly: GCA_963921515.1. NCBI lineage: Eukaryota > Metazoa > Chordata > Amphibia > Caudata > Salamandridae > Calotriton > Calotriton arnoldi. Next base: position 326,599 of record CAWUFW010015223.1, on the reverse strand, counting down.
GGTGGCTACCTTTACATGCTGGGTGCAGTTCATTCCCGTTAAAAGATCGGTGAGTTCAACAGAGCAGGGGCTTTCCCGTACATCATTAGGCCAGAAGTTAAAATCACCGATTATCAAAATTCTAGCATGATTGACAACCTGTTCGGCAATAATATCGCCCAACAGCTGAGGGAATGTAGGCATGTGGAGTGGGGGTCTATAAAGTATAGCACATATAAACGAGGAGTGATGGGATTCAAATTTAAGTAAAAGGCTATCGACTGAGGGGATACCTAATGTTACTAGTGAGGAAAATTTGTGTTTCTGTAGTATTATAGCTGCAACCCCTCCTCCGGCTTTGCCCGCTGGTCTGTTGGCCTGGAGGATGTAATAATTGTCTGGGATTGCTGCAAGAATGTCTGGGCTAGATTCCACCGTCAGCCATGTTTCGGATAGGAGAAGAATATCCGGTTTATCCATATCTAAGAGGTAAAAAATCTCAAGCTGATGTTTCACCATCGAGCGGGTGTTTAGGTAGCAGATTGAGAGTCCCTCCTGCGCCGGATGTGTGGAAGTAGTGAGCTTTTGTTGGTGCTCGCCATTATAAGGGGGCTCCTGACCCTGTGGTTTATGGGAAGTTTCATGATGGGGGTCCCTATGGGTCAGGATCCCAAGCTTATCTAATTTGCGCTGGGTATGGGGGTCAATGGCCCAGTTCCCCTGTAGAGATTTTAATTCATATGCCGAGTAGCATACAAAATGGGCATAGTGTATGGCCCCTGGCCCCGCCGCGGACGGGCACAGATGGGCTTGCCTTAGGCGCGCCCGCTGCGCGACAGGAATGGCATGTAGCTGAAATAGGCTGCAAGCGTGGCGCTAATCGCTATGCTCCGCCCCCAACAGCCAGAGAAGAGTTACTTTCTCGCCTGCACCCTCCACAACAATCGGGGAAGCCCCGCGGTGGACCGAGGTGAAGGCGATGTCACACAAGTAAGAAACAGCTTTAGTTGCAATTCAAACACAATATTTAAAAGCAAAGTGCAAGTGTTTTTTAAAAAGATAAAAACGGTGAAATAGAATTACTGCTGGGCGAAGAATGATCTCACCGAGACTTAAGTAATTGTTTTTAGCCGCTGCAAAGTATCTGCGCGCGTCCGCTGCACGACGGGAATGGCATGTAGCTGAAATAGGCTGCAAGCGTGGCGCTAATCGCTATGCTCCGCCCCTAACAGCCAGAGAAGAGTTACTTTCTCGCCTGCACCCTCCACAACAATCGGGGAAGCCCCGCGGTGGACTGAGGTGAAGGCGATGTCACACAAGTAAGAAACAGCTTTAGTTGCAATTCAAACACAATATTTAAAAGCAAAGTGCGAGTGTTTTTTAAAAAGATAAAAACGGTGAAATAGAATTACTGCTGGGCGAAGAATGATCTCACCGAGACTTAAGTAATTGTTTTTAGCCGCTGCAAAGTATCTGCCTCCTCTGTGCCACGCATCTGGCCCCGTTGACGGCGCAACAAGGTAATTTTTCAGCTGGACAAGGTTGGTCCCTATATTCGGCCCGCACTCTATCGCGGTCAGCCTGAACTTTTGGATATGACCCGGTCAAGTGCGACCAGATAGCCCCGGTTGTCGCTTTATGCTTTTAAGCACTATATTTGCAGATATTCTTTCAAAATTCATAACTCCGGGTTTACTTATCAGATTTTTGTTGTTACAGTCTTGTTTTGTTCAATAAATTAAGCTCTATATTCCTATCCAGGTGTGGTATATTTTTATGTGGTGTTTTCACAGTTTTACTGTATTAAGTGTTGCACAAACACTTTACACATTGCCTCTTAAGTTAAGCCTGACCGGTCTGTGCCAAGCTACCAGAGGGTGAACACAGGTTAATTTAGGGTGTATTTCTGACTTACCATGACTAGGATTGTGATTCCTACTTGAGAGGGTGCATACCTCTGCCAACCAGAAACCCAATTTCTAACAGCTAGCCTATGAAATTCACCTAAAAAAACACAGTTAAAGTGTGTTTATGCTTATGTAATATGACAAAAAAGTGAGATTCCCCAGTTATAGTTAGTTCCAAATATCTATATCTATATTATAGATATAGGAATACTTGTATTTATATACTTCAAAAAAGACTGTAAATGTTGTTACCAGCCAGAACCTGGATACAGGGAAAGAGGGTTGTTATCATTTGGAGAATACACACTGAGAACACCTATTGAGGGCTTCACCAATCTTTGGGAACACCTAAAGTGTTCCTTGAGATCACCAAATATGCAATTTGAGAAGTCTCTTAAAAAAAAAACAGAAACAGTAAAAAAAGCAATAAATCTGTAGTGGAAACTTTGCTGCAGAGGTGGTCAGGAACTTTGTTCGTACAGAGATTTTGAAGCCAATGTCTATATATAACGTTCAAAAGAAGTTGAATAGTAAGGGCAGGAGAATTTAAAACTCAGGCAAATTAGGAATCTTTCATTTGTAAAAAACAGGCAAAGTTTTACAACTCTGCAGACTTTGGTGGTGCAGTTTTTTTACTTGTGGCCCGCACAACTGGGTATGGTTTTATATTATATAGGATAAGGATAAGGACAAAGATGGAGCAGGAGAATGGAAAGGGCTAGAGTTTGGGGGCAGAGGCTAGCCCATGGGGACTATGGCATGGAAGAAGGCGGGTAAGAGTGCAGGGACAACTGGCGGCTCTCAACATTTTGAACAGGTGCAGCACTGAGCCTGGGATGGCTTAGTGCCTGGTGCGCATGCACTCCAAACCTTTTCATAAAGGTTGCACCTCTCTGAGTGTCTAGAGCATACATAGTTACTCTGTGGCAAGGATGCTTAGATAACAGTCACCTACTAGGTGACATCTACATCTTAATACTTTGAACACAAACAAATCAACACAAACTGCAGGTCTCTTAATGACAGCAACATTACTATCAAAATGCTAACTTGGGATATCACCTAAGCAAGAATGGTGGCAGACCTTGCATATTCACTAACTTATCCACATATACATTCACCTCAGTGACTCAAGCATCCACTTCAAAGATCTGCCTGTATGTAACCTATGCCACACATGCCTGCATGCCTGCATGTGCCTGCATGCCACACATGCCTTAAAAGGAACATATTCTGGAGGCAATGAAAGCTAGTACTAGTCGGCCTTGCCAGATCTTCTCTGCGGGAAATGGAAAACTGCATGTAGTGCCTTATGTCAGAGACAGAAGCTTGCTCTGCTACTGCCATACTGCCCAAGTTCTGTGAGGAAATAAAGCTTGCACTGCCGCTGCCCGATTTGTACCTGTCCTGTGATAGGAAAGGCCTGTGCTGATGCTATCCTAGCTGTTCCTGCCCTCTGACGTTGGAATGCTTGCGCTGTTTCTGCCCAAGATGTACCTGTTCCAAAATGAGGGGTGTTTCCAATGCTTTTATCCCATCTTGTATCAAGCATCAGCAAAGACAATAAATCTGGCCATTTTACAAGTCAAAATGCTTCCTAATTGTTTGCCAAGTCTGTGTGCAATTGAGTGGCAGATCAAGTGGGTTAATATTAGAATGAGCCAATTGTTGGAAGGATCAGCAAGTGAATGAATGGATGGATGAATGAGTGGGTTGTGAGTATATGCCTAGGTAAGCGCAAATGGGAAAGGTTAAATAATTAGTGTGTGGATGGGGAAATTGGTGGGTGGGGTGAATGACTGAATGTGTTTAAGCAGACAGGTCACAGCAATCGTACAGGCTGAGCCTCAGACAACAGACAAAAATCAGGGGCGACTCCTCCGCTAAGGAAAAAGGAAGAAAAAAAATGATAATAACATTGTTATTATCATTTTATTTTTCATAGCTATGCGTTAGGTTAGGGCAGGGCGGGACTGGTGTCACGGACGAGGAGTGGTTTGTGCACAATAAGTATGCATGACTGTTTGGCTAGCCATCTTGGGCTGGCCAAACAGTCATGCGCACTTAGTATGTTCTCCACCGGGCTGTAATACACAGCCTGGGTGGAGAACAAGCACAGGCTCCCAGTCCCCATCTGAGCGTCGAACCACGTTGCTCACACCAATCACAATGCTACATTGTTGTGATTGACTTAGGGGAGCCTGCGTGCTTCCTGCTACCAGGACTCGTCAGGAAGTGAAGCAACGACGTAGGAGAGACGGCGGCCGTGAGGAGGAAAGTGTTCTTTTTTAGGTCGAACCTACAGCGCATGCACTGTCTGCAAGACCTGCTGAATTGCTCTATACTGAGTGTAATCCTGCCTTCTGCTTCAATTGGTCCGCTCCTGCATCACTTGTATTTCCTGGCTTCCTATTGGTGGCAGTGCCGATACTTCACTTCCGGTTTTATAATTCAGGAGCATCCGCCAACTACAGTTTTCTTACGCTGTAGTTGTTTATGTGTTTGTTTAGGGACTACTTGTATTTTTTTGCCAGCCGCTCTAGACCTAATGGCGGAGCTGAGTCACGAAGTATCCATTTACTGCACAGATGGTCTGCTGCGCTCGGGACTAGGCTTAGCCATTATTTCAATTTAGGACTTGGAATCCAGTCGGTGCTCTGAATTGTATATGGCTTCAGTTGGAAGCCTTTACTTTGAATACCCAGATCGGATTCCAGCTATTCACTGTTGTGACGTCATCAAGTGGAAGCGCTTCCATTCCCTTTGATCTAGTCGAAGCGCTTCCTTTCCCTTTGGTCTACCCACTCGCCCGGATCGCAAGGAACCTGAGCGCGATGAATGGTGGTTTCAAACCAATTTTCCTCCCTCACCAGCAACGCTGTGTCTACGCCAGCCTTCTTATTCCCTGTCAGCGCAGCACTCAGCATGCCTGTGCAGAGAGGGGAAATTAAGTTTCAGTGACAAGCGGCTCTCTCCGAGAACGATGCCGACTACTCCATGCCTAGGCTGTAAGGAAAAAAATGTGGTTCATGTACTAAAATGAAACCACATTTATGTCAGCAAAGGTACCATTGTGAACCCACCAGGGCATGTGAAGTCTTAATGAAAAAAATAACTTCTCTACAAAAGCACGTGCCTTGCCAGGCCATGGTCGGAAATAGAAATGCGGACTCCTATGCGGGTAATTTGAAAACAACATTTTGTTTATTCATATAATGAAATTAAAAAAACACTTTAGCAGCTCCCTCATGAATTACACACCCTTCCATCAAAATGCACATATGTGTCGCTCCTGAAAACAGAGAGCAAGGTTAAAATCAGCTTCAATAAAAGCAAGGTTAGCAAGCATCAGTTAACTTTAATAAGCAGATGTATTTTTCGATGTAAATAGCGTGTCAGATTTCAAAGACAGCCTGGCATTAAAAACTAATTCAGTTTACAACAACACTAAATACAAACCCAAATGTTAAAACATTTCTCAAAAAGCCATCAGGTAAGAAAACGAGCATTATGCAAACAGTATTGCTTTATTGTACAATGCGTTATGCACAGAATGCTGAGGGGCATATTATCAAGCCCTTTATCGCCGCGTTAGCTGCACTTTTCTGCCGCTAATGCGGCGATATTTTTATCACACTATTAACAAGCTGCAGCTAACGGGCCTTAGCGTGAGTATATTAGCGATAGCGCCCGTTTTTTTTACCTCTAAGCATGTCAGCGATATATATCGCTAATGACATGCAAAGTAGGCGTTCCTGACTAAAACCCCATTGAAACAGTCGCAAACACAACTTCCCCCTATTATCAACGCCTGCGAAGCGATAGGAAAATTCGCGCTAACCGCGCTTATCGCTGGAACTTAACGCCGGAAAAAAACTTGCCTTAACCATCTTGTCAATGGGGGGTGGATTGTTGGGTTAAGTATACACTTGCCTATTAGCAAGCTTTCCATTAGCACTGTTGATTTAGCGCTGGAATTCTCACGCTATTGCTGGTTTCACACGCTATCGCTGGATTTCCTATCGCCTTTGCGATACGCGTTGATAATACCGCGCTATCCCGGCAAGGAAATCCAGCGATAGCAGGCGATAAAAAAAACAGCGCTAAGCGCGCTTTGCGATAAATATCGCAGGTCCTTGATAATATGCCCCTTAAAGTTGCCCATATGCTAATATTGCGCTATCTGCGGCTCAGCATAGTAACTTAAATCAGAAAATCAAACCATTGGTTGTCCACAATATGAGCTCTCTAGATGGATCTGTGTCTTACAGAATGGGATTGGTTATGGCTGACACACCACATACACATTTGCAAAATAAAGCCTTATTATGCATAATAGTAGAAAAGCATAGCTGTAGAAGAAACATATACAGTGCGTCACTTACTACTGGGGCTATGACTGGTTCATAAAAGTCATCTCCATTCTCAGTTTTGGCCAACAACATAGAATTTTAGCATGGCCGCAACTTCACTTCTTAAATAAGGGGCAGTGTCAATTTCGAGAAATATAGATCCCATTTCGTTTTGTCGTTTGACCCGTTGCGTGAAATGGGACATGATAACAGGGTAACATCCTAATTTGAGGAACCACTTTCGTAGAACCCCACTCCCCACAACAAAAGAGCATGATGAGCATTTATATTGACATTCTATCGCAGACTATCTGTCCACTTCATTTAACGAGTGTTGCCGACTCTTCACTCAGTGTATGACAGCTTAGGGCTGGAAGTGGAAAGGAGTATGCAGAGGGGGTGTATGGCAGGAGACCGGGTATTCATTTTTAATTGTTTTGAGAGACTGTTCTCTGGTTCCTTTGTTTTAGATTCATTTCATGCTGCAGTTCACTTCCGGCTTACTCCTGCTCTTAAAACCCTCTCTAAACAGTGGTGGTAATGGGGCGGTGAGGCAGGGCGGGGGCGCAGCTGGGGGGGTAGTGGAGTCCGACATACGATGGCAAAGGTGAACGTAAATAAATAAATAAATATGTGCCGTCGTATGTCGGACTCCACTACCCCCCCCACCCAGCCCTGCCCCTGCCCCACCTCACCGCCCCACATTGTTACCTCTGCGAGCCGGCACTGTCTCTAAAGCCTCCTGGGAAATGGGAAAGCTTAGTCCCAATGACAAGAGTTTATGCTCTATAAACATTGCCAAAAGGGAACAAGGAGACCCTAGAAGTCTGACGGGACCAAGGGTGAATGTATGCTAAAGAGAACAAGGGTCCCATACAATTAGATTCAAAGCAATATCACAATTTAGTAATATAAATTGGGAAGTATGAATATGTCAATGAAAAAATAAGATTTAATAACCAATTAAATTGAACGCAAAAAATACAAGAAGAGTGAGTGAGCAAACCGTGACACAGCAGAGGGAAATCGGCCGATTTCCTTACCACAGGCAAGTGACTTAAAAAGGTGACTTTTCAGTAAGCGAGCATGTAAATAAGCAAAAAGTCACAATCTGAATTACATCTCATACTCCACAATTGGATACAAATTTGGTATAGAGTTGAAGATGTATGTGCCTGTGGTAAGGAAATCGGCCGATTTCCCACTGCCCTGTCATGGTTTGCTCACTCACACTTCTTGTATTTGACAATGCCTTTTATTTATGTTTTGGTTTTTGAAACATAAATAAAACGCATTGTCACAATGCCAATAGCTTAAACTCACGTAAATGCGAGACCTATTGCATTGCAAATGCTTGTTGTGAATGGTTGGCACAGAGCAATTTTACAACATTGTGAGTATTCATGAATATTCTCAATGCTACCTCCTGCGCTAAATATGCACTTACATTTATGATCAGACTAATTGTGTGTTTAGCCTGAAAATGTGCCCAAACGATCCTATGTTTTTTTAAGGTATAGGAGAAGGAATTTTTCTACAAGAGAAAATGTTTACAAGTAGAACAAGCATTGGCATAGCCAATAGGTCTCGCCTTTTGTACCTTAAGTGTTTAGCCATGCATCACATTATCCTGGGTGCTGAGCCGCCAAGGATTGAAGAGCTATAGCAGAGAAGGTCTAATGAAGATATAGTTTTAAAAGATGTGCCGCATTATGCCCCATAATTTAGCTTTTCTTCTCACATAATGTGTCTTTGAGTAGGCCCTTATCTCACCATCAAGTCAGTCTCTGAGTCTGGGGAATAGTTTCCGTTGGTGCAGCGGGGGCAGTGGCACCAGGGACCACTAATCCCTGAATACTGCAGTACGAGCAGTGCAGTTTTCAGTGACGCTGGATGGGTTTTCAAGGAAATCTGGACTCTTTTGAAAGCTGTGGGGTTTCAATGATAGTCTAAACACGTGCGAAAGAAGGAGTGTTGCTTCACTATCTTTGCACTTGAGCTGAACAGCGCCTGTCTGGGTGAGAGTTATGCTCCCATTAGAAGATAGTGACAAATAATTCAAACGAAGGTTCTATTTATTATTTAGGCCAAACTGTAATAAAAAAGCGCTGTGAAAGTCTGATGTTGGAATTGGTTGCAGGGACCCTAGTAGTTACAAGGAAATACAATTCTACAGCGATCATTTTATTTACAGGACAATTCACTATATGTGAAAACATGCGTCATGTTCATTAACAACTGGGATGTGCGGGAGAGAAATGGCAAAAACTGCCACATCGAGGCTATGCCCAAAGCTGTCCAGAACTCAGCTCGTAGAAAAAATATACAACTTTTGCCACTCCTGGTATCGCTTCGCTTTCCTATAAATAGTACGGATAACAGCTTTAACATCCTGCTAAAAAAGTGTCATTTTAAAAGTGCTGCAGAGTGCTCGCTTCCTTCCATTAAAGAGGTAACCCAGACCCGATAAATAGGGTAATTACTTACTGCCCTTACATGTACTAGTGACATGCTGAGAAGTGTGTGTATCCTCTAACCAGAGCGTATAAGAGACAAGCAGATAAAAAAGTATATTATGTCAACACAAGTTTTACAAGGATTCTGCAGCAAAGTACTGACATTGTTCTATTTAAAAGCACTGCAGATTGAAAGTGCAAGGACTTTTCCATTTAAATGGAGATGCCCTCCCTACACTGTCCACATAAACTATAAAGTGATCCTGCTGAGAGGTGATAGTACTGTTTGAAAAGGGTAAAAATATAAAAGTGCCTGCACGACCCCATTAAACATACTGCAGCCCTCTTCAGTCGTGAATACTAGTGCTGCACCCTGAAAGGTATTTCTAACGGCAAGAGCGCGAGCACCGAGTCTTTCTAAAACCATTGAAGTGCGGTACTTGGGGTCTGTCAGTGCCTCTGTTTAAAGCGCCGTCGCCTTGATGTGCGGGGCAGGCCGTCGACCTATGCCGGTGACTTTACTGGGCTCCCTTCTGGGATGAATAAAAGGGTTACGCCCTCCTCCCTCGGCTCTAGGATTGCTCGAGCAGTAAGCCGGACCAAGGTCACTCCTCGGGCACCCCGCGCGCGTAGGAAGCGTCATTGTTGTAAATGCCCGTTCGAGCCCAAGGGACAGGAACCGCTTCACAGGTGGGGCGATCCGTGCAGAAACTGTAATCACACTGTACACACGGAGCATGTCAAAGACAGGGGGAGTGGAGCGCGGCCAGAAACGCCACAGTAGGGAACGGGGGCAGGGTTTCCAGGCTCAGTCCATCTACAGCGTTTACCTTATGGGAGCGAGCAGCGGCGGGTGCGATAATTGCAAACAGATGGCGCCGCTGCTCGCTCCCGCAAGGTAAACGCTGTACATGCACGAGGGCTCATTGGAAACAGTGCAGTACATGCACGAGTTTCCAAAAAAGTACAGAGTGATTCCAAGAGGTCACTCCAAAGCAGCGCTTGTGCGCTGCGTAGGCGAGACCTAAAAAATCATTAAAATGGGGAAACTAGTAGTAAAATGCATATTTTCCCTAGCCCTAAAAAAACAGTTGTGTGGGGGCCAACTATACAACTGGACATCTGAGCATTCTCTTGGTGATTTTGAGTAAGCCCCCAAAAAATTAATAGTGCTGCAGATTTTTTTTCTAGATTTCAAATAAATATACAAAATGTATTTACACTAGCAGAAAAATATTTATTTTCATGTCAAATATTTTTTGTTTTTTTACTTTTTCCTATACCATGCAGTGCTTAATTTGAGCCAGTGCTAGCAGGTGAGGCCCAACGGCACTATTTTGGGGACCGGCACTTATTTTTCTTCATCACACTTTTATCCAGACAATAGAGAGAAAAACACACAAGGGGAATAGAAGGACGAAGAGAAAGATAGGAAAACCGTGATAAAGGGATGAAAAGGAACCTTGAAACAGTGAGATAAAGAACAAGGGAGTGCCTGGTGGTGGATTAAGGAGGCATGGGGTCGAATCAAGGCTATGCAGCCTTAATATTTGGCATCCTGACCTTCGATAGCACCCGTTGCAGGCTTCTAAACAAAAGTTTGGACACCGGCGCTTATTGTATTACAAGTTAAGTACTGCCGTAGGGAGACTCCACAGATGGGGTTGAGATCTCCCCCTGGTAAATTAGAGGGAAAAATATAAAGTTGTTTTAACTCGAAAATAAATATAAAAAGTATTTTTATGCTATATATTAATATACATTTTTTTAAATGTATTTTATATATTTATTTTGAATGTAGAACAAAATACAAAAAACTACAGCATGATTAATTTAATTTTAAATCCAGTGGCAAAGTGAGCACGGGACCCACGTCTGGGCATACCCTGCCAACTTAGGGTGAACAAAGCAAACACAAGGAGATAATGGATGGAGCGCTGAAACTTTTCAAACACTGCTGGGGTAATCGAAGGCTGCAGTACAGTGAATGTGTGATGCTTGGTAAATCCAAGGATGCTTTACTGTGAATGTGTGATGCAGGGGAAATCTAAAGCTAATGCACAGTGAATGTTATATGCAGGAGTAATTCGAGGCTGCTGCACAGTGACTGTGTAATGAAGGGGTAATCTAAAGCTGCTGCACAATGAGTGACTGCAATGAATGGATTTTCTGGGGTTGCTGCACAGTGACTATATGGTGCACAATGAATCTGAGGTTGCTGCAGTGACTGTATGTGCAGTCGCTGTGTGGCTGCACACTGACTGTGTAATAGTAATTTAAGGCAGCATACAGTGCTGTGATTTGTGACTGCTGCACACTGGCACTGTATGTGCAGTCGCTGTGTGGCTGCACACTGACTGTGTAATAGTAATTTAAGGCAGCATACAGTGCTGTGATTTGTGGCTGCTGCACACTGGCAATGTAACACAGAGGTGATTCGAGGCCTCATCATAGTGACTGTCTGAGACAGGGAGACTCACAGTGAATGGGGGTTATTCAAAGGTGTTCTGAGGCCGCAGCACACTGACTGTGAAAGAACTCACCAGATGCTGCGGTACAGTGACTTGTCACACATAAGTTAATTAGTCCTTAATATGAGTAATTGAAACTGCGTGTGAGATAAGGGTGCTGTCCGCTGTGAAATAAGTGTATGCAGACTGTGCTTGATATAACGGGAAAGCACTTGCAGGTGCTCCACATGTGACTACACAGGGTGGCGCAAACTAAAGGTGTGTTTAATACTTGTTTTGTGTTACATATTGGACTCTTGTTGATAAGTTATTGATCTTCACGCCCAACCCTTGAGGCCTCGCGATGCCTGTCCCGGGGCGCGCGGGGTGGAGGGGTTCTGCCATTGACTGCTTGGGGAGGGCGGTACACATGGGAGCTGCCTGGTGCTTCACGTCAGAGGCCAGTACGCGGAGTCTGGAATCTGTGCACAGGGAGTGCAAGGGACACTGAGGTCTGTCCGAGCTAAATGCGGCTATAGGCTCCCAGTCAGAGTGTGGGGCAGGACAAAATGGATACCTGTGCTGGTGGGGGAAGATCACCGTGGATGCCTGGATCAGTCCCATGGGGGCAGCACACAGGGGTTGCCTTGTGCTGGGCAGCTTGCGATAGAGGCGTTGGGCAGAACAGACCGACTGCCTGTGTTAAACGTGTGGGGCAGGAAACGGGGGCTTCTGTGGTCAGAGATGTGAAGCAGCACACAGGGGAAGCTGGGACTCAGGCTGTGCACAGTTTCTTGTCCCAAGTGGGGGGCAGCACACAGTGGCTGCCTCCAAGAGAGGTATAGAGTGGTACATGGGGCCTGCCTGTCTTGGAGCGGGGGGTGAACATAGTGCCTGCCTCTCTGCAAGGTGTAGGGCAGTACACAGGGGGTGCCTGTCTCAACGGGCAGCACACAGTGGCTGTCTGACAGTACTGGGGACACTACACACTGTGGCTGCCAGAGTTGGATGTGGGAGGCTGCCTGTGTCAATACTGGGGGCACCACACAGGGGCTGACGGTACAGGGCAGCGCACTGCATTAACGGGGTTCGCACTCTATGCATGCAGACTGGGGTTGCCGGGGTCCCGTGGAGGTCAGGGTGTCCTGCACTTACCGGTAGCTGTGGACGGTAGCAGCAGCCCAGCTCCAGTCCCTATGTGCCGGACACAGAGCAGCAGCAGGAGGCAGAGTCCCGGGCTGCAGCTCGTGGTCCCGGTTGCAGCCATGTGCAAAGCCCCTGTGCCCCGGCTGCAACAGCAGCAAGCTCCCGGCGCCCTCACGCTTCAGCAGCAGAGCCCGGCGCACACTGCCTTCCCTCCGCTGCACACACACATTTTTCACACGCTCCTGTCCCCCACTTTGACGGAGGTTTGTGGAGAGAAGAAAAACTAGATCTTGGCACCTCGGCCACGGAGAGCATAGCTGCCAAGGTTTCAGGTTGCTATGTGTGACATTTTCATAAATTCAGTGTAATTATGAGTGACATTCAATGACTATGAGTGACACTTTCTCGCGAGCAAAAATCAAGCAATGATGAGGGAAACATAAATATCAGAAATTACACCTATTTGAGCAACCAGAAACTCTAAGATCTTAAACCGCTGCACTAGTGCTGTTGGGAAATTCCATCTGTAACTGGCTCTGCGTGAGACTGCGATTGCACCGAAGCAGCGCACCTACCTGCCCCCACCCACTCCTCTAGTGGTCTCAGAAGGATAGAATGTTATGTTATGTTATGCGGTTTTGTAGAGCGCTCAGCTGCCCCAGCAAAGGGGCGTCCCGGCGCTGATAGCAGAAAACTGCACAGCCTCTAACAGGGAAGAGGCCTACAACGGAGGGAAGAGGAACGTTTTAATTGCTTTTCGAAATGCCGAATAATTCTTCAAGCTGCGGATGGAAATAGGGAGCGCGTTCCAAAGTTTGGATGCCAAAGTACGGAAGGAACGCCCCCCGGCGCGTACCCTCCTCACCCAAGGGATAACCGCCAGATGCTGCCACATCGACCGAAGTTGGCGGGAGGGGGTGTATGGTGCAAGCAGATTGGCCAGAATACCTGGGGATGAGGAGTTCAAGATTTTAAACGAAATGCAAAGGGACTTGAACTCTATACAATTGGCCACAGGCAGCCAATGGAGCCGGTGAATAGCACTAGATGCAGAGCATGTCCTAGGCAGGCCAAGGAGAGTTCTGGCCGCAGTATTCTGAACCCTTTGCAGTCTAACGATTTCAGACTTGTTAGACCCCAGATAAAGTGAGCTGGCATACTCTAGTCTCGACAGAATCGAAGCCTGAACAATAACCTGCCTTATGGAGGGGTCAAAAAACCCCAACAATGGTTTGAGCCCACGCAGTATACCAAAACAGGTCTCCGCCACCTTCTTGGTTTGGGTCTGAAAGCTAAGGGCGGAGTCAACCCAGACACCCAGGTTTTTTACCACCTGTTTGGGGGCAGGTGCATGCCCCAAAGTGGCAGGCCACCAGTGCTCACTCCACAGCGCAGAGTCTTTCCCTACCAGCAGTACCTCGGACTTGCTGGCGTTGAGTTGGAGACAGTTGGCAGTCATCCACTCCGCGACGGCCTCAAGATCACTCCGGAACTTGCAAGCATCCCGAGTGGAGTCGTCAGAGAGTGTGACTACCAACTGTGTATCATCCGCATATGATACTGCTGTGAGCCCTCTTCTCTTAGCCACCATCGCTAGCGGTTGAACATACAGGTTGAAGAGGGTAGGGCTCAGGGCTGAGCCCTGTGGCACCCCCTGTTTGGTAGTATGGACTCTAGAGACAAAAGGGGGGGCGGCTACCTGGAAGGTCCTCTCCGAAAGAAAAGAGGCAAACCAATCCAGGGCCGAATCCACGATGCCCGCCTCCTCCAACCGCTTCAGCAGTATCTGGTGGGACACAGTGTCGAACGCAGCACTAAGATCTAATAAGATCAGTGCCGAAGTACGACCCTCGTCTAGGGCCCATCTCAGATGTTCGGTCACAGCTAGAAGAGCAGATTCCGTGCTGTGACCAGAACGAAAACCATTCTGAGAGGGGTCCAGTATGTTATTTTCCTCCAGATAACCCATCAAGATGGAATTGATATAGGCCTCAGAGATCTTGGAGACCCAGGGCAGGAGGGAGATGGGCGGAAACTCTCTGGTTTGGCTGCGTCGAGATTAGGTTTTTAACAAGGGGACCACCCTAGCTTGAATATAAAATAAATTGGCAGTGGTCAGAAAATAAAGACAATTACAGCTTTTATGATAGCGGCTATCGTTAGTGGAGCTCTGTAATGCTCTGCAGACCAATGGTTTGTCAAATTTGCATGATTTCCAAAATGGATTGAAAAATGCCCAGATGCACTTTAGCTTGCAGCACAGCGCTATAAAAAGTGTATCATAATCTTTTTGAGAAATATTTGTTCCAAATAAAATATTAATGTGAGGCAGGGCAATACAAGAAGTTCAGGCAAACAGCAACTTGCGACGCTGTGGTTTATTACGCCCACACCCCTTTCCCAGTGACAGCCCCTTAGAGAGAACAGAATATGGCCACAGCTCCTTGAAGAAATGAAGGATTTAACACTAATAATAGTAGCATAGAAACAGACAGACAATAAGTAACACACACAAACGGTGATGTCAGGAAACTGCAGGGAATGAATATACATGCTTTGCATGGGCACCCTCGGGGCGCTTCAGCTTCAGTGCTCCCAAGCCCCATCGCAGCTCTAGCGTGCTCATGAGGCTGTTATGCCTATTTCGGTGCATTTCCACTCAGTAATTTGCGATTCCCCCTCAGCCCTACAGGCCTGTATGCTGCCCCATCGTGTCTCAGTGGTTGCAGGCCTGGGGTAATTTCAAGCTGGTAGGGGACAACCAGGCTCTGATAGTGTTAGGGGTACGCACCCTGGGAGAGCGGACACACCCCAGCCCCAAAAAGCGTTTCAGGCCGTTGTGGTCCCCGGGTGACACCCGCTAGCAGCTTTAGTTAGTGCAGGGCCTAGGGCAGTGATGGAATAGTGCGGCCCGCCGGCCGTCTCAGGTCGTGTCCTGCGGGTGTGCTCCCAATGCAGTGCGGCAGTGCCAGACGTGAAGTCTCGCTCGTGCACCGGCCCCTTCTTCACCTTTAATTGTGGGTGCCGCTTCTACCGGCTCTCCCCGCCGTGGCTCCCCTGAGCCTCCTCTCAGTGCGGCCCTCGTGGGGCCACCCATGATAGCATAAACCCAATCGCTCACTGCTGTTACCTCCGGTAACTCACTGGAGCGCCGCCACCGCCATCTCAGGGTTGATGTGTAGTTGACTAAATCAGAACATTTAGCTTCCCCGAGTGCATGTTTCGCTTCTGAAATCCCACGCATGTAGAGCTTAGCTGTCAGTTAACACAGAACTAGGAGAAACGTCATCCATCGTCCGCCCCATTGTCCGGCCGCCGCCACAGAGACTTCACGGTCACCAAGCGCGGGTCCATGGCCGCCACAAGCTGCGAGACAACGGACAGCGGGAGGGGGGCAGGAACAAAACGAACACGGACAACGGGAGGGGGGTGGGAACAGGAAACTAAAAAAAAGAACAAATACGGTGGAACAACCAAGTAAAGGGGCCAGTAGCCATGGGACGTTACAAATGATGACATGGCCGTACTAAGGAGGGACTAAGAAGCCTCTTAAGGAATCAGACGGCAGCATTTACAAAGGACAAAGACACAAGCCAATGAAAAATATGGGCAGCGGAGTGGGCGGGGCTACTCTCCCGTACTGAACTACCACAGATCTTCGCAGAGCAGCGCTTGCGCGCTGGCTCGACCTAAAAAGTACACGCTGGCTGATTTGTTTTATGTGTTATATAATAGTCACAAGTAAGACTAGTTCAGTTTCTGTGCATACTTCAAATAGACATATTTTCTGTCCTTGTTTTTATAACTTAAACATATTTGTTTTTAGGATTTGCGGTTACACCTGCCAAACACTTTAAAGGTCATCGGGACCATATTAGATGTTTTCAGTGTTCATCGCCACTCTGTTTCTCTTTTCAGCGCTAGGGCTCACCGCCATCCTCTTGGGTGCTAGTTTCAGTCGCTACTGGATCAAGGAAAGGTTGGAGCCCCATTCTGGCCCCAGCTCACAGCCCGGCCTCATCTTGAACTCATCCCGAAGGTAAGCCACCTCACAGTTTTTGCATCTGAGGGCGTGTTAAGAGGTAGATTGTTGTCAGATACCAGTGCATGCCAAGGCTGGCCTTTTAAACATACCAGTCTGGATGACTGGCCTAGTTTACCTCTGGTATGTGTCTTTTTATCTGGGAGCACCTGTTAATACAGCCACGGCAACCAGTGCATTCCCCCTTTATCTTAAACTTTGTTAGTATCTCTCCTCTTTGGTGCCTACCCTCTTGTCAGGCTATGTGATCTTCAGAAACTTTGGTTCCTACTCTTGTCCTTCTGCATCTGCCAACATTGAGAGTGCTTTAAAAAAGGGTTAATGCTAATAGTCATTGACATATTAAAACAGTAATTGCCAAAGTGACCAAGCGTGGCATTCATAAGAGTGCATGCACAGACTGCCGCGTCTCCATGCATGAATTTACTTAGCGTGTGTGTGTGTTTATGTTCCCAGTACACCCAAATCTACCTGTTGTGTTGTTAGTTCTGCGCATGCACCATTGGAACTCCAGACCTCTTGACTCTGCTAATGCTTGTTATCTTAGTGCTTCAAGTGCAATGCCTTATTCTGGAATATGTAATCGGTGGCTTCTTAATTACTATCCAACTTGCTTGTATTTCACAAGTATTTGTTTGGGCTGGATAGGGATTTGTAGATGTATGTTAGTGCAGTAATGGTTTAAGAATTAGTCAGTGTGAATGAGCTTTTCATAATAACACTAATGCTATGTGCAGTGTTCACCTGTCTCTGTGCCCCCTCCCCTGTCAATTTATTTGAAGTTTAACCTAGAACCTTGAAAAATATAGTGAACTTTGGCTGACTGATTCTTGACCTCAATATCTCATAACAGCCACGTTTTCTGCTCATACTCACACTGATCACCAAATGTGAACATCTTTGATGTGAGAAGAGATATGCTTTGGCACCCAAAATCTGAAGCTTGCAAATCGTGAGACTGATTTCATTGTTGTTCCTTATGAAGACCCTTTATTAAGTCTCTCATCAGCGCTGCTTTGCACTTAGTTGCTTTCTTGGTGACAATTTAGTCATATGATCAAAACTAGTAACTCTTTTTGTTTGCATCATACCTTTACTCTGGGAGCTTGCCTCCATTGCCGGTGTAGGGGGATCACCTTGTTGATATGCCCCGAGACTTAACCCAAATGTGGGAGTGAATTTTCTTTAGCAGGTCTTTGTGCGTTAGCCAGGATTCATATTGACTTGGCCGGGAGCTGTGGTTGGGACTGGGATGGACACCATGCGATATGCTACAGAGTTCCAAAAATAACATGGAATTTGCTCAGTAAGAAAATTTTGGTAGATGATGGCAGGGTGCTTAGCTTGCCAACCAGGTCAGACACTCTTAAGCCATTTGAATTCTGAAATGTGTTTTCGTTTTCATTTATTGATTAAACACTAGATAAGATTCTATTACTTGAAATTATGGTAAAAATTCTCTTGGCAGGAGAGGATGGCACGAAAATGGTAGGGATGCAGGGAGTCCAGTTTACTAGGATGCAACTGGTGTGGAAGGATTGCATTGTTGCCTGGTTCCCCAGAATACACCCAATTGGATTAGTGCTGTAACAGAGGTAGACTAATTCTACTGCTTGGGACCTTTGCGATCCTCAGTGGCTGTGACCGAAAGTGTTCTAAAGGTATTCAAATTGCAAGGGGGCTCCTTGGTCAACCTGACAAACGCTTCTATTTCTTGTTACCCTGAAACCTTTCCTCCCACCTTTCGCTAGGGTGAACTACCCGATAGGTGGCACACTACCTAAAACTTTTATCTTGGTGAGAGTGAAGTTACTTAGGGGGAAATTGGAACTGGGGCATTTAAGCAGACTACAGTTCCATCTAGAGAGAGTCCTGCCACATTATGTGCAACCAATAGGATAGGGCGAACAAAGCAAACACAAGGAGATGATGGACGGAGGGCTAAAACTTTTCAGACACTTACCCCCAGTCACAGAACTGGGTTGAATCCATCATCGTTCTTTAACTCACTTCGCCACCTCAGTTCAGACCCAGCTATATGCAAATCAGTCTTGACCATGTGCCTCATGGGAACAATCCAGCCTGAACTGCCAAGCCAGGCCTTCCCTGAACTGGAAACAAGCATCCCGGGACTGGTTTCGAGGTAACACCCCTCTTCAGCCAGGGTAGCTTGAATCCAGTGGCAAAGTGAGCAAGAGACCCATGTCTGGGCATACCCTGCCAACTTAGGGCAAACAAAGCAAACAAAAGGAGATGATGGACAGAGCGCTGAAACTTTTCAGACACTCACCCCAAGTCACAGATCTGGGTTGAATCCATCATCATTCTTTAGCTCACTTCACACCTCAGTTCAGACCCAGCTATATGCAAATCAGTCTTGATCCTGTGCCTCATGGGAACTGTCCAGCCCGAACTGCAAAGCCAGGTCTTCCCTGAACCGGAAACAAGCATCCTGGGACCGGTTTCAGGGTACAACCCCTCTTCAGCCAGGCTAGCTTGAATCCAGTGGCAAAGTGAGCAAGGGACCCATGTCTGGGCATACCCTGCCAACTTAGGGCGAACAAAGCAAACACAAGGAGATGATGGACGGAGCGCTGAAACTTTTCAGACACTCACCCCCAGTCACAGATCTGGGTTGAATCCATCATCGTTCTTCAGCTCACTTCGCCACCTCAGTTCAGACCCAGCTATATGCAAATCAGTCTTGACCCTGTGCCTCATGGGAACAGTCCAGCCCGAACTGCCAAGCCAGGTCTTCCCTGAACCGGAAACAAGCATCCTGGGACCGGATTCGAGCTATCCTGGCTGATGAGGGGTGAAATCCCGAAACCGGTCGTAGGATTATTGTTTCTGGTCCAGGGAGGACCTAGCTTTGCAGTTCGGGCTGGACTGTTCCCATGAGGCACAGGGTCAAGAATGATTTGCATATGACCAGGTCTAAACTGGGGTGGCATGGTGAGCAAAAGAATGATGGATTTAACCCAGATCTCTTGACTGCGGGTGAATGTTTTGATTTGTTTTGCATTCCGTCCATCAATTGTGTTTCTTTTGCTTCCTCGCCCTAAGTGCGCCGGGTATGCCCAGACGTGGGTCCTGGGCTCACTGTGCCAGTGGATTCAAACTATCCTGGCTGATGAGGGGTGAAACCCCGAAACCAGTCCTAGGATGATTGTTTCTGGTCCAGGGAGGACCTGGCTTTGCAGTTCGGGCTGGATTGTTCCCATGAGGCACAGGGTCAAGACTGATTTGCATATGGCCAGGTCTAACTTGGGGTGGCAGGGTGAGCAAAAGAATGATGGATTTAACCCAGATCTCTTGACTGGGGGTGAATGTTTTGATTTGTTCTGCATTCTGTCCATCAATTGTGTTTCTTTTGCTTCCTCGCCCTAAGTGCGCCGGGTATGCCCAGACGTGGGTCCCGGGCTCAATTTACCACTGGATTCAAGCTATCCTGGCTGATGAGGGATGAAACCCCGAAACCGGTCCTAGGATGATTGTTTCTGGTCCAGGGAGGACCTGGCTTTGCAGTTCAGGCTGGATTGTTCCCATGAGGCACAGGGTCAAGACTGATTTGCATATGGCCAGGTCTAACCTGGGGTGGCACGGTGAGCAAAAGAATGATGGATTTAACCCAGATCTCTTGACTGGAGGTGAATGTTTTGATTTGTTCTGCATTCCGTCCATTAATTGTGTTTCTTTTGCTTCTTCGCCTTAAGTGCACCGGGTATACCCAGACGTGGGTCCCGGGCTCACTGTGCCACTGGATTCAAGCTATCCTGGCTGACGAGGGGTGAAACCCCGAAACCGGTTCTAGGATGCTTGTTTTTGGTCCAGGGAGGACCTGGCTTTGCAGTTAGGGCTGGGCCGTTCCCATGAGGTACAGGGTCAAGATTGATTTGCATATGGCCAGGTCTAAACTGGGGTGGCAGGGTGAGCAAAAGAATGATGGATTTAACCCAGATCTCTTGACTGGGGGTGAATGTTTTGATTTGTTCTGCATTCTGTCCATCAATTGTGTTTCTTTTGCTTCCTCGCCCTAAGTGCGCCGGGTATGCCAAGACGTGGGTCCCGGGCTCACTGCCACTGGATTCAAACTATCCTGGCTGATGAGGGGTGAAACCCCGAAATCGGTCCTAGGATGCTTGTTTCTGGTCCAGGGAGGACCTGGCTTTGCAGTTCGAGCTGGACTGCTCCCATGAGGCACAGGGTCAAGACTGATTTGCATATGGCCAGGTCTAAACTGGGGTGGCATGGTGAGCAAAAGAATGATGGATTTAACCCAGATCTCTTGACTGAGGGTGAATGTTTTGATTTGTTCCGTCCATCAATTGTGTTTCTTTTGCTACCAATAGGATAGGGGCATGGGCAAGTTTATTACAAACATGTTAATTGAGTCAAGTGCTTCCGTTTGAAAGCATGTCAAATTTAAAAGTCTGTGCATTTGTCCTAAAGCCATCGGTGAGAACGGCCTTGCATTAAATAAAAATTGACCACTCCTTACCATCTTTCTGGAGGTTTACGCTCTGCATCAGCTGGACTATTAGTTTTTCATAAAATTCGTAAATGCAGAGGTGTAGGTAGGTCTTTTTCTGAAGCAACGGCCAGGGCATAAAACTCTTCCCTTTTTTGTTGAATATTACTTCAGGTTACAAATCTGTCACGAAATATTTTTCAAAATTTCTTTTTGTTGATTAATTGACATGCTTTACTCTTTTTCTGTACTGTTTTTGGTGGGCTTTGTGGGATGATAACCGTGAAGGTATTAGTGTGCTTTGCAAAATATTTTTTTTTAAACTAGAATTTACAATGCAAAGCTGGCAGCAAGTGCACTTCTTTCACTGCCAGCCTTGCTTCTCGTAAGCAAAGACTACAAGTACAAAGTGCGTGTTTACGCACCGCTTGCTGGTTTTCAAAACAAATAAATAAATGGCATTGTCATTTGCAATCCCAATAGCTCAAACTCTCGCAAATGCGAGACCTATTGCATTGCAAATGCTTGTTTAATATTTTGTTCTCCCCCCTGCCCCGCCACCCCCAATTCCTATCAGCCGCCACTGACAAAAAGTCAAACAGCACATAAATTAGATTAATTGAAAAATGAGATCATTATGATGCACGGGACTCCCCAGTTAAAGCGGTCCAGTTTAACTATACATAATGTGTGCCGCTTACTTGTTAGTAGGAACCTATAAATTGTTGAGTACGCTCTGATGATTCGTCGATACACACAAAAGTGTCTGCTGCCTGACCAGTGTGCTCGCAGATGTTAACATGTTTGTGAAAGGAAATAAATAAATGCCTGACATTTGTCCTTGTACACGCTGAACAAAAGGAGAAGTTACATTGTGCACCCTGCATTCTGAGCAGAGCACTTACCCTTTCATATAAATATGTTTCTTTTTTTAAGTGAACATTACATATTTTTTAAACGAAGCAGACAGCAGCTAAAAGACATCAAAGTAAAGATCAAATGTTCATCGATACCCAATTATGGGACTTATTACAATGGCGGTCGGACACCAGACCAATAAGCTGCTAGTGGTGGTCCAACCACTGACAGCCCTTTGGTCGGACTGCCGGATTATAATCAAGGTGGTCAGACCCACAGCGGTCGGAAGACCGCTGCCTCCGACAGGATCAGTGATCCCGATGGGGCAGCTGTCAGAATCGTAGTCCAGAATGGAGGAGGTGCCAAGACAGGCACTGCCGTCAGGATTACGATATCCCTTTCGGACAGCCTTTCCATGTCAGGAAGACCGCCATGAAAAGGCTGTCGGAAACGGAATTTCGGAGCCCCAGACAAGGCCCCCGTCCATTGTGGGCCACTGTAAAGTGACCCGGGGGGCACATGTAGTTCCCCCACTCACATCCATGCACCGTGTGCCATGCGTGACAAGGTGCATGCCACATGGTGCATGGAGGGGCTCCATTCCACGGGGCTTGTGCTGCAGCCCTTTTCCTTGGCCGCTGCACAAGTCGCCATGGTATGGAGCACTTTCCAACCGCCAGCACGGCGGTCATATCATAATGCGGTCGGACCACCGTATGCTTGTCGGGTGGTCTCCTGACAGCGCCAACAGCGGACGCCGGTTGGTCCGACCACCATTATAATGAGGGCCTAAGTATCCACTGAGTGTACTTTGTGCTCCGAGAACTCCACATGGCTGTCTGTGCCTAAGTGTACCAAGAATGCTTACAAGAAAGAAATAATAAGAGCTAAAGTCTTGCGTCCAACCTCGCAGAGATCCATTAAGCCTTAGAGGAGAGGTTTATTTATCATCATTTTAGGTCAGTACTTACGCAATTTAGGACTCTTCATTCCACGCCTTGTTGTTTCACTTTGATTGCATTTGAAAAAGCTGTACCATTTGTAAAAAGAAGTCAGCTCAGAGGGGAATTTAAGGCATTTATGTGCCATTTTTTAGTGACCTTGTAAGCTGTGGCTCGCCATAGGTAATGACATAAAGGTTGCCCTGATTGCGAGAGACTCTAACTGTGTTTGTGTGCCCTGCCTCTTATCTTCAGCCTGGGGGGGGACTGAAAGAAGACATCATTTAGAGGAAATGTGGACTTTATCGGCTAGAACTGGGAATGGATGAAATATAAAACATGCCTCTACAAAGAAGGTAAATATATTACTAAACATAGAAGATGGATTCGCATGGTAGCAAAGAAATCAAAATATGCCACATGCCAAACAGTATTACTCAGAGCAACAGAAAATAAGAAAGCGAGAGGAGTTTTGCTCCAGCGGTTTTAATGTGCTGGAGATTGGTGACTGTGCTCCCCTCCGAGCAGAAAAACGCCAGAAACATTCCTGTAAGGAACATGAAGGACATCCATTTAGTAGTTAATCTAAACCATCTATGCCGACTGCAGTAAAAAAGATCTGTAAACAAGCAACACTATATTGTAAAAACGAGAAGTAAAACCTGAAACGAAGGTCTTGCTGAAGGGTCTTAATATAAAAGTTTGACAACGAGTAACTGTACAATATTAGTGTAAGGTTTTCTTCCATTATCTCATTATGCGGTATTACAGTGGCATATCAGAATCTGGCATTAGCTGCTGTAAGGAGTTCAGATCAAACAAAAGTAAAAACATAAAAAATTGCGTCACTTCACGACAGAGGATGACCACCTCAAGAGCAACGCAACCACAGAGATGATCCCTGCTCCATCGGGGCAGCCACTGCCACAAGTGCCTCTCCTTCAGAAAGAGAAAGATCCATGACACATTCCCTAGAATGCCGCACCTGACAAAGTGATGGAGCAGGGGAAACAAAATAATTTTGTACCCCTTGGAAGTTAATGACCTCATAACCATTAATGATACTAACCGTTTGAAACGCATGAACTAATCAACAAATGCAACTCTTTATTAAACAGTACACGTGGGCAACATGCTGATTTGTGCAAAATCTAATTTATTTACAAAGGCGAAGCTAATTAATGTGAGTATTGTGATTTGTGTAGTAAATAGAGTGAATTGCATGATTTGTGTTGCGTAGTAAAACTGCACTATAGCAAAGAATGCGGATGGTAAGTAAAATGGCTTTAAATTCGCTTCTGCTAGGTAATATCTAACACGGGTCTTTAGAATGGCGGGTGGTAAACAGAAAGGCTTATTTTCTATGTTTTAATTTTCGTTGTGTTTGTTTTATATTAGTTTTGTTCGGGCCTGCTAGGCCGTGCTTCTAAAATGGCCGCTGGAAAGGACGAGATCGCGTGCGCTGAATAAGATGGCCCCTGCGCAGACGCAGAATGAATGCTCCAGTCACGTGTATGCGGCCTGTGCTCGGAGTGAGAGATGTCAAGGCCAATCTGACCTGCAACGAGGAGCGTGCCAAGTGTTCAGCATATATGCCTGGGAATGGATGGGAAAATCAAGCGACAGTGGATGAACTAATGTGTGACCATCAAAGATCGTTACAAAATGGATTAACAAATTGGACTACTTTTTGACACTGTGATCATGAGACTTATTGTGTGCTTTATTGTCCCCAAACCAGTTCGAACAAGGAGGGCGATGAGGTGACCATCACCACCCCTCCAATGGACCAATTAGCGTGATTCTTGCCCCTAAAGATTGCAACTTTTAAGTGTAGAGAGCCAGAAAATAGGGTATAAGAGAGTCTGCTCTGACGTTGTGAAGGATCTCAAGCTTGCGATTGAGCTGGTCTTAATCACCATCAACTATTTCTACTAGTTGGTCCATCACCGAATAGCGGAGTGCCTTGATGTTTAGAACCGACAGGATCCGAAGTTTATGTATATAATGTATAGGTTATAATTCTGTCGTTTTAATAAGGTATCCCGCTTGTCCAGCAACTCATTTTTCCTTAGCGTATAATCCAGAGATTGAATGAATGTATGTATGCGGTGTCATGGGCCCCACCGACATAAGATTTAAGTGATAAAAGGTTGCGTAAGTGTTTCCTCTGGATTGATGTCATAAGGAGAAATTTATATTAGCCGCGCTGGATCAGAAAGCAACTCATCGAGACCAACAGCAGTGTTTATAGACTAAAGCAAGCATTGGCAAAGCCAATAGGGCTAGCCTACGGGCAAGCTATTGGCTTTGGCAAAAGGGTGGGTGTGAAGAACAGGATGGCTGGTGAAGGTGGAGAACGGGGGGCGGGTGGAGGTGGATAACATAAGGGTACTGCATCAAACTGCTTCCCTGCCCATGTGTTCACCATTAATCAACCCCACATGCATGGAGCATAGCTTGACTGCTGGCAATGCAGCGGCCATCTTGGTCTAGTACCCTGTTGTAATGGCATCCCTTTATGTAGCAATCAAGGTTTCTGGAAAGTATGTTTTTGGACATTGAATCGAACTGTCCTTTTCAATATCGATGCACTCTATGTAAAGTTAAATATATAATTCAGAAATAAACATGAATGCAGGTTAGGTGAGTTTTTCTCTATTTAAATTGACTAATCACTTTAGAAGGGTAATTCGCCTAAGCGAGAATAATGTTTGCCTGAAACACCCTTATCTGGCAACACAGGAAGGGTGCTTAGAGTTCTGTTGTGTTTGCGGCCTCGGGTGGGACAGAAGACGGAGCCCTGTCGCTGCTTGCTGCGCTTTGACTGCAACATGGTCTCTGCTTGTTCTGCCAAGCGATGGCGCTGTGTCCTGTCCATTTGCCTAGGGGACCTCGGTTTTACTTCTGGACAGCGAAGGCACCACTACCCCATCAGCTTTGTGATGGTGTGGGGTGGGGAGGAGAAGTAGCCTGCCAGACGAAACAAGCACTGCCACCTACCAGAGAGGAAGCACTCACTGCTAGGGGATGTGACTACCACAGACCAAAAGTTTTAATGCCAGAGAAACTACAGTTGTGTACTGCCCGTATAGACATGCTCTTCCAGAGCCCGCTTAGTACCTGCCACATTGGCTGTGAGAACTGCAACAAGCAATAACAAAAGGATGGGTGCGGGTGATAGCACAGAGACAGTCCAATATTCTAATTTTAGTAGGAGTTCAACCTGTAACTTACAAGAATGGGCTCCAACTGAATGAATAAATGAATGAATGAGAGATTTGTCGAGTGCCTGGTTACTCCATAGAGTGTCCCCGCGCTGAGCAGTAGCACCAATCGCAGTCAGAAAAGTCAGATCGCAGATAAGGCCCTTCGAGATCTACTGACTCTACCTAAAGAGCCAGGTCTTAAGATCTTTCCGGAACTTTGCCTCTGAGGCTTCAAGTCTCAGGTGCAGTGGCATTGAATTCCACAACTTGGCTGCCCGTAGTCTAAAGGAACTGCCCCCCAGTCACAATCTGCGCACTCTAGGAATCACTGCCAGAGCTGCTTCACTGGATCTAAGATGTCTGGAGGGGATATAGGATTGAATCAGAGAAAAGAGGTAACTCGGACCTGATCCAGCGCTAACAATAAAAATTCTTCTCCTATATGCTTCGGTCATCCAGGTGCAACTATTCCTCCAACACACAAACTATATCCATATGACGGTGGGGCCCATAACACCGCATATACATTCACTTACTCATTTATTCCCTGGATTACCTCCGTCCTTAACCTAGGAGAAAACGATTCGCTGGAAGGAGACGGGATACCTCTTTTAACATGACATAATGTTTCTCATTTGCTTTAAGGTATTCCGCTCATTGGTCGATGGACCAACTAGTAGGAATCAGTTGATGGTGATTAAGACCAGCTCAATCACAATAAACTCTTTAACATTTTACCTTAATCATTGAGCTAAAGAATCACTGAGTCATTTGTTTAAAGAATAATAAAGTTTATATAAAGTTTCGAAGCAAGAAATAAGTTTAAGCTTATTATTCAGATTATTACATTTATCATCAATATAAGAATAAATTGAAATTGCAATGCATACCTATTAGACGGAAAAATAAGGTTGTCATAGCAAGAACTCCAAAAGATCAATCTATCTGTCTTGGAAAATCTAATAGTTCTAAATGAAAAATCTATCAGGAATAAAAAGGTTCTCCAAAAGCAGCATCTTATACTCAACTAGAAATATAAAATAGCAGCAGCAGCATCAGCTCGTCAGCATCAGCAACCGCAACTTCACCCATCTGCAGCATCCACTCTCTCCAGCATCTAACTCTCTCCAGCATCTAACTCTCTCCAGCATCTAACCCCTCCCCACCAAGAGTAGGTCTTCTTATACCCTAATTCTAGCTTACTGAATAAAAATGTTGCATCTCTATGGCGTGATTCTTTCTCATTGGTTCATTCAGGTCCATATACATTTTAATCAAACTTCCTTGTCTTAACCAGTTCTTTGTGGAATGTCCATGCTTGCATCGTTTCCCACAGTTCATGACATTGCTCATCAGTTTCGATCAGTCCAATTTGTATCTTTTTCTGCTACTTTTCAGATTCAACAGTTCCGTCCATTTATTCAGTTTTACTTCTCACGCTTCTTGCTGATCATCTTGGCACACATTTGCTCAGAAAGGTCACAATAGCCTTGACCATACTTCCATCTTAGCCTCTCAGCACGAACACGTGGTCATCCTTTTTCACAGCTTCTCTCCTCTACCACACTGCTTCTTGGACATGCGTACTCTAGCTTATGGCGGGCATTTTATATCGCTGCTCAACAGGCCTAAGCGCACTATTTTCAAAGATAAACAAAATATTGTTAAAATAAAGAGTATAAACCCTTTCGTTTCCCTCCCGTCTTTCTACGTACCCCAATTTGGTATTACCTAGCAAAAAGCAACATATAAAGCTGTCCCTTACTTACCATCGCTTTATTTTGCCACCACACGTTTTATTTAAAAAGCACAAATCATGCGTTTATTATTTTATTAGTACGCAAATATTACGTTATGTTAGACACGTAAACAATTATAAGTTGATTAATTTGCACACAAAATAGCGTGTTACCTTTAACCCTTTATATGTAACATACATTGTTGGTTATTTACTTAAACGAACATGTTTATTAATTATTTTACGAAAATTATTAGGAGGTTAACATTTTTTCATTTACCCTGCTCCATCAACTCCCCCCTTGGGTGATTTTAAATATCACCACAAAACCCAAGTTATACAATTCTTTCAGACAGCATATATCTTTTATCCGTTTGCTTTTGTTAGTTTACACAACTGTATCCCTTTCGACTTGTCTCTTCGTCTTCTTGTACATGTTCTCTTTTATTTCTTCTAACTCTATTTCACCCATTTCTCTCTCTCTCTCCTTGTTTATCATATTTTCTTTTTCTATTTTATTCTGTCTTCTTCTTCTCTTTATACATGTAATTATAAGCTTCAGCACTAAAATTATTATTATTATCATGGTTGCTATTATTATAACTTTCCCCATTATTAATCCACTCATTCTTGTTAACCAATTTATTACTGAAGAAAACCCTTTACCAAGTTTTCCTAATGCACTTTCAACCTCCAGTGGAACAAGTTCTTTGTGCAAACTTGTAATATTTGTTATATACTTTTGTATATTTTCACTTTTATCTGGAATGTAAGTGCAACAATGTTGGACTTTCAGCATTCCACAGACTCCACCCTCTTTTGCCAAAAGAATGTCAAGGGCAAGTCGATTTTGCATCACCATAGCTCTCATGGCAACCATCTCGGTATTTACCATCAAGAACCCTCCAGCAGTATCTGTAGATAAACGATCTACCACTGTGGATATTTTCCGAATTCTAAACGCATTCAAAGATATTCCCACTGCTGGTATCAATGCACCAAAAATATCACCTACTATTTCTGAAAAACTTTCCCTTTTTCTACGTGTAAAGGTATTTATCATTTTGTGTGTTCCTTTTTCTTTTCTATCCATATGAAAAATCTTTGGAAAGACCAGGCCTAAATAACATGACCCATACCAATGGTCCGGCAACCTATAATAAGCCCTATTACCGCAAACATAATAGATCCCTGGAAATATTGGATCTTTTCCCCCTTGAATCCCCATCCGCCTAAAATTTGATAATTGTCATGGCAAATACTGGAACCCACAAAATAATTGTCATATCTTGTCTTATTTCTTCTAATGCACAACCTTCCCTGTTGGGGCCAATCCAGAGTCATAGCTGCATTTGTCTTTTTCTTGTCATGATTGTCTTCCTCAAACGCCCAAAGAGGTGTTTTTGTCTCTTCTATCACTTTTCTTTGAAATTTCACTCTTCTCTCTTCAACCATCTCTAAAAATACTTTTTCTTCCTTCTTTAACTCACAGGTAAGGTTGTATTTTACTATATTATCTAAT
Source organism: Calotriton arnoldi (assembly GCA_963921515.1). Taxonomy (NCBI): domain Eukaryota; kingdom Metazoa; phylum Chordata; class Amphibia; order Caudata; family Salamandridae; genus Calotriton; species Calotriton arnoldi. The sequence goes on along the minus strand of CAWUFW010015223.1, from coordinate 297,528 downwards.
GTTAAAATCTTATCTTCTAAAAAATATTCACCAAACGTTTTTCCCTCTTTTATTTTGTTTAGCTCGGGAACTACAGAAACGTTCGCAAAAATCTTATCTATGTCAGTGTAATAATATTCTAATCTACCTGTTTTATAGAATAAACTTGCTAAAACACTACATGTTATTCCATACGTCAAAGGAAGGTGATGATAAGTCACACCCTCTGCTACAGATGCAGGCAATTGCATACAAACATAGCAATCTCTTACATCCATTGTTTCTACATACTCATATAATAATTTAGTAAAAACATTCTTAGAAAAATCTGTTATTGATTTGTCCTTATGTAATTCTGCACTACTTTTTAATATAACTGGTTCCTGAGTGTTAGCTCCTTTTCCTTTCTCTGTGTTATTAGAAGTTTCTACTACAGCTAAACTAATTGGAATAGTGATTGCTAAAACCACCCATACTGTCATTAATAATCCTGTACAAAAGAAGCACATCTTACACCATCTACTTAAAAACTCACATTTACATTTTCTATCTCTAGTATCCTCCATTTTGTTTTATAACCTTATTTATTTATTTTCCAGAAAATTGTGTCACTACACCTCAGAAATGACTTATTTGCCACTCTGCACTCCAATGTTTTTGTCTTTGCTTGGTACTTTCTTTTAATTCTTTTCAGAATTCTTTCTTTGTCAAATCCGGTAGAAATTCGTCAGATCCAGTGTTTTGTCAAGTCCGGTAGAAATTGTTTAAACTTCTTCAAGTTTGTTGCACCTCACCTTCACCCATTAGGTTTCTTTGTTCTGGGTTCTCGTGAGTGTTCTTTTCTTCTTTGATATCAGTCAAAGCAAGATACAACCATTCAGGCGATCTATACTTTGGATTTACTTTCTTTACTCTTTTCGTTTTCTGCAAGTGTTTTCCACCTTGTTTTTCTTGCTCTTTCTGACTTGTTATTTCATTCACTTGTTCAGCACTTTTTCCATCTAACCTTATGATTCTGTATCTTAATTTCCTTACTTCGTTGGGCCAATTGTCTCCTTTTATGGCCTTTTTGCGTCACTTCCTTTTTCCTCTCTTTCTGTTTTCCAATTCCTTTTTCTTGACTCTAGTTTTTGGTCTCTTTCGTCTCCACTTTCTTCAGACTCTGTTTCAGTTTTTTCGTTATTGTCTCTTATTTTGAATCTTATAATTTCATTTTCTTCCTCTACTTGTGGTTCTTTTCTTATCTTCCTTCGTTCACCTATTTCTGTCCCTCCTCGAGGTTCTTCCGAATTTGTGTCAGTCTCTCTATCTGCTTCTAAATTTCCCTGTTCTTTTGTTAGACTATCTGTTCCTATTGCTCCTCGGGGATCTTCCGATTTTTCTAACTTTCTGTTTGAAACTCTCCCTTCTTCATCTATTAATATTATCTCCGATGGATTTTTACCACAACTTGTACTTGGTTGCTCACTGTTACTATCTTCTGGCTCAGTTTCTTCTCTTATGCTTTCAAATTTCCAATTTCTTTTCAGAATTTCTTCACAATCCGAATGATCTGTATCAGATTCTGAACTGGTATCTGATATTTCCAGATGTTGACTCACATGTCGATCTTCAAGTTCTGGAACTTCAGCTATTTCCTCTACTTCTTCTGTCGTTGCACTTGTAGTTGGGTCATCCAGATGTCGACTTACAGGTCGATCTTCAGATTCTGGCACCCTGTTAGTTTCTTCTTCCGCTTCTGATGCTGAACTGTTATCCAATATTTCCAGATGTCGACTCACATGTCGATCTTCAGGTTCTGGAACTCTGATGGTGTGACTGGCATGCACCCAGTGTTTCACTCCTGCACATTTGACTGCAGTGGTTGTCACCAGGATCACTTGTCGTGGTTCGTCCCAGCGAGGAACCAAACAGTTTCTTCTCCTGTGGACTTTTATGCGGACCCAATCTCCTGGATTCAAGTCGTGAGCTGGTTTTCTTTCAAGAGTGGTCGCATCCGGTCCAACCTGATGAAACACAGAACGCACCACATCAGCCAATCCTTTGCAATAATCCAGCACCAGATCATCAGTTATAGTCAGTAGTTTGTTGACAGGTACATGTGCTTGTCTCATTGCTCGTCCCATAATTATCTCATGGGGACTGAGTCCAGTTTTCCTTTCCGGAATACTTCTGATTGTCATTAAAACTAATGGCAAGGCATCTGGCCATTTGAGTCCTGTAGCTTGACACATTTTTCCTAACCTGTTCTTAATTGTTCCATTCACTTGCTCTACTATTCCAGAAGCCTCTGGTCTGTATGCACAATGCAGTTTCTGTTTCATACTAAGTGCTTCACAAATCAGTTTAACTAATTCATTTTGGAAATGTGTTCCTCTATCTGTTTCAATCGTGACTGGAAAACCATACCTTGGAATGAATTCTCGCAGCATAAGTTTTGCTACCGTGATTCCATCATTCCTTCTGGTCGGGTATGCTTCCACCCAACGGGAAAACAAACAGACGATTACAAGGACATACCTTAGTCTGTTGCACGGGGGCATTTCAATAAAATCCATTTGCATTCTAGTGAACGGACCTCCTTCTCGTCCTATTGTTCCTAGACTCACTACTGTCTTCCTTCCTGGATTTAACTGTTGACAAATAAGACATCTTTGACAAAGACTCTCAGCTATGGCTCTGAATTTTGGATTATACCATGTTTGTCTAAAAGTCTGATCATTGAATCTCTCCCAATATGGGCTTATCCATGGTACATCCGTGCCATGTCAGAAATCATACTATCAGGCATAACTGGTCTTTCATCTCTGTAAACCCAAACATCATTTTCCTCATGTTTTCTACATCCTGCTTTTATCCATGTATCTTTTTCCTCATCATCTGCTGCTTCCTGTAACTGTCTCACCTCATCCCATGTCTCAACAGGGTTAGTAAAAAGCAAAGGACAAGAAATATGCTCTCTCTCTCGGTTCCTGTTTAAAGAAACCACATTCTTTGCACAGTATTGTGCAATCTCATCAGCATATTTATTGCCGACAGTTATGTAGTCTTCCCCATTTTTATGTGCATTGCACTTCACAACAGCAATCTGTTTAGGCAGCTGTATCGCCTCAAGCAACTTTTTCACAAAATATCCATTTCTAATTGGCGTTCCTGCAGACGTCAAGAAACCTCTTTGTGACCAAATCTGACCGAAATCATGCACCACCCCAAAGCCGTACTGGCTATCTGTCACAATCGTAACCCGTACATTTCTTCCCAACTTGCATGCTTGAATCAGAGCTACTAGTTCTGCGACTTGGGCAGACCGTATCCCTTTCAGACAAGATGCTTCCATTACAGTTGCTACTGTGCAAACTGCATACGCTGCACTTAGAACTCCATCATTCGTTCTCAAGCATGAGCCATCCACAAACAGAATATAATCTGATTCCTTTAAGGGCTCATCTCGTATGTCTGATCTCGGTTTTGTACAATATTCAAGCACATTCAGACAATCGTGATCTACTTCATCCATTTCAATTACACTCTCTTCATCTGGTAAAGATGTCGAAGGATTCACATTCATACATCTGTCAATGGTCACATTATCTGCACTCAAAATTACTTTTTCAGTCCTAGTCAGCTGACTATGTGTCATGTATTGGGTTTTCGTTCTTGTCAAGAGAATTTCCACAGAATGGGAAACATATACTCTCAGTGGATATCCCATCACTATGCCTTCACTCTGTTCCAGACTCACACAAGTAGCAGCAACTGCTTTCAAACATCCAGGCAACGCTTTCGCTACAGGGTCTAAAACAGCTGAAAAATATGCAATGGGTCTTTTCATAGTTCCATGTCTCTGTACCAAGACTGAAAATGCACATCCATCTCTTTCACTGCAAAACAACTCAAAATCTTTCTCATAGTCAGGCATTCCTAATGCTGGAGCTTCACATAATTTCTTTTTCAGCTCTCTGAATGCTTTCATTTCTTCATCATTCATTTCAAAAGGATCTTTAACATCCTTCTTTGTCAGTTTTTGCAACGGTTTAGCAATCAGCGAAAAACCGCTTATCCATTGTCGACAATATCCAACCATTCCCAGAAACATTCTTACCTCTCTTTGCGTCATTGGAGCTCTCATTCCTTGAATCATTTTTATTCTTTCAGTCGTTACCTTTCGCACTCCTTTCTCAATTTTATGCCCTAAATACTGAACTTCTTGTTGACAAAACTGCAATTTTGATGGGGACACTTTATGTCCTCTTTTTGCTAAATGATTCAGCAAAGCAATTGTATCATTGACACATGCTTCCTTCGTTTTTGATGCCACCAGTAGGTCATCAATATACTGAACCATCACTGACTTTTCTGGCATTTTTAAATCTTCCAACGATTTCTTTAAAATCTGATTAAAGATTGAGGGGTTTTCTGTGTACCCTTGAGGAATTCGGCACCATGCCAAAATACGCTCTCCAAACCTAAACACAAATAATGGCTGGCTATCTGGATGCAATGGAATAGAGAAAAATGCATGACATAAATCAATTACTGTGTACCATTCTGCTTCACGTGGAATCTGGTATAGAATCACAGCAGGGTTCGGTACTATTGGGCAACAAGGCACTACAATTTTGTTTACCTTCCTCAAATCCTGTACAATTCTATATGTTTCGTTTGGCTTTTTCAATCCCATTATTGGCGAATTACATGGACTGCTCATGATTTCTTTTAGAATCCCTTGTTCAACCATTTTATTTATTACTGGCGTTATTCCTTCAATTATTTCTGGTGTCAATTTATACTGGGGCGTATTTGGGTAACTCGTTCCCTCTTTTACGGTTATTTTAACGGGATCTACTTCTTTCATTAATCCTATATCTTCTCCTGTAAAGTCCCACACTTCTTCTTTCACTGTCTTTTTCAATTCAATTGGGATTTTCTCTGCATCAAATACAGGAAACAAATCATTTACTTCTGGTTCTAAATTTACCATTGTCATTTTATACAGCACATCTTCATCTGGGGTCTGAAATGCAATTCCATCTGGAGTACAATAGATAGTGCAATTCATCTTGCACAATAGATCGCGTCCTAATAGGTTCACGGGACTACAATCGCATACCACAAATCAGTGCATTTCACTAAATGGACCAATCTTTACCTCCACTAATTTAGTAAGAGGCGTCTTAATTTGCTGATTTGAAACTCCAACTACTTGGATATGTTCACCTGAGAGAGGAAGGTTTGGAATTTCCACTGACCTAACAGTAGAACGGGTAGCTCCAGTGTCCACAAGGAATGTTACATTTGCACCATTCACTTCTCCATCCACAAATGGACCAGACTGATCTACCTCTAGAGTTGCGCCAAGCACGCACTCATCCCCCTCTCTTAGGCACCGTCAGAAACTTTCATCCGTTTCATCCTCATCCTGTCGTAACCAATATTGAGAAATTGCAGCTGCACACGGCAACTGTGTTACCTGTTCTCCTCCGTAGAATCCTGTTTCTGCACTGTATTTCTGTTGGTTAACACTCTTGGGAAGTGGTGGTTGTGGCACCTGACTCTGTTGAGTAACTACCTCACTCTGCACCTGTGAATTTAATGATTGATTTTCCACATTAAGTTTTGGAGGAAATTTACACTCGTTTCTCCAATGCCCTAGCTTTCCGCAGTTGTGGCATGGCCACTTTTTCTTTGCCTCATCTATGCTCATTTGTCCTTTTCCTTTACCTATATTTGGTTGAGATCTAGCCTGTCCTGCTTCATTACCGGTATTACTCAATTGAGCTTCTTGCTTCTCTGCAACTTTCACCTGTGCCCACATGGCTTTTTCTTTCAATTTACGCTGTCTACTCTCAATATCATCACTGCAATACTTAGCATATCTCAAAACTTCGTCAACTGTGCTATTCTGCCAGCAAATCATATGCTGCTTAATCATTTCACTTATCTCTGGTTTCAATCCATACACAAATCTATATACAAAATGACTCATATCCTTCTCATTTAGTGTCTCATAACCACTGTACTGTTTGAAAACCAACAACAGCCTTTCGTAATAAGCATGCACTGATTCTTTACTTTCCTGCGTTGTTCTGTCTATTTTTACCCAATCTGTTTCTTTAGGTGGAATCTTATTCTTCAAAAAGGTAATTACTTGGTCATACTTTCTCATCACTTCTGGTCCTGGCGCTCCTGTTTTAGCATCCCTTGGATATTCTACAGTTGGCCAATCAATAGTAATCTTACATTCTGTCCACAAATCAGCTGGCACTACTATATCAAACAATCCATCTAAGTCTATCCACAACACTTTTGAAACCTTAACAAATCTCTCTACTTGTCTGTACCATTCTAATGGCTTCTCTCTCAATTTTGGGAAGTCATTTGTAAATGACAGTATATCCTGTCTAGTCCATGGAACATGCACATAACTACCTCCTGGAGTTTCTCTCATTGGGTACTCCCTTACAATTGGTTCCTTATCTGTCACTGCAAAAGCCAAAGATGCTTTATCTGTTGTTTTCTCGTTCTTTTTCGTCCATCTATTTCTCCATCTATCCACATCACCCCATTTTCGCAGTAAAACAATTAACTCTTTTATTTGGGTCAATCTTCCTGATGTGTTCAAATTCTCTATATCTTTCTCACAAAAATCTACTCTGTTTGGTTTCTGCAACGTTCTCACTTTTGCAAATTCTACTCCTAGTTCACTTGCTGTCTCTTCCAATTTGTCATGTAAATTTCTAGCTCTCCATGTAAGACTTTTGCACAAAAACATAATCTCATCATCCTGATAATTTTTTAATTTTTCTGTACCAATCGTTCCTAAAATCAATTCTTCCATGTCTATTTTTAACCTAATTACATCTAATGGTTTTACTTCTATTTCTTTCGTTTTTAGCGTTTTCATTCATTCATTTAACTCATCTGGAGTCGGACCTACAGGCGTACTATTTAATTCTATCCAATTGCTACTTCTTTCTGGTGTCCCTGATGCAGACTCTGTTACCATAGATATTCTCCTAATCTCATTCTCATTTATCGTCAAATTAGTAGGTGGGCTTGGTCTATAGGTACTAGCCAAATGGTGTGCGCCTTCATTATTCAGTTCCATCCCTTCTCTTTTTCTTTGCAAATGTGAATTCATGGGAATCACTAAAGAACGTTCATCAATTTTCTGATTCTCAAAAATTGGCATTACTGGACCTATCGTTACTGGTACAGTTACAGCTTCCATATTCTTTGTCAATGCTCTTATCTTCTCAGTCAATTCTCTTGTGGTTTTTGCTAATTCAGTTGCATTGTCACTTTCTAGCTCTTCATTTTGTGAAGTTTTTAATTGATCTTGTGACCTATTTATCTCATCTCTTCGTTCGGGATTTTTATTCCTCCCAGTTTCCATTGGCGGTGCATTAGGTGTCACCACCGCAGAAGTCTGTTGGTATGGAGGTGGGTTTCTGTTTAAAATATCTTCCAGCAATTCGTCATCCGTTTCACTACCACCATACCCATACTTTTCTATAACTACATGTTTCTTTTTCTCTGTACACTTTCTCTTTGCTTCTTCCTCCACTGTAAAAGCTGGAAACAAACCTCCTGTCATATTAGCACATCTCCAACGTTTTATTCTGTCCTCATGATTTACTCCCCATAACCTTCCAGGCACAAACTCATGATTCTTTAATCCTCTGAATCTCTCTCGTTCATACATCTCATCTTCCCATTCAGTTAAAGCTTCAAACTGTGTCGGTCTAGGTCTAGGTTCTAACATTGCCATCTTTTCTCTCAAATTCCGTAGTACAGCTACATTAAATGAACCATTCTCAGGGAAAGCCAAAGCTCCATCATTCTTGGTATATTTTGTCCAATTTTCTAACCATATGCATGTATGATATCCATATTTCAGCATCATATGTGAAGCTGGTGATTTCGGCGGAGGAATTATTTGTCCCTCTCTAGTCACTACCTTTTTGTCTTTCTTAAAGAAATTCTAAACTTTCGACATCCATGACGTTTTCTCTCTACCATACTCATAATACGACATGATTCACAATCGCTTTTTTTCCTCAAATGATCCGCAATTCAACACTGTTCTCTATGTGTTCCAACCAATACTAGCGCGACTCACACTAATACTCCAATCACAATCTTCCACGTCACTAGGTTTTTCGACCAATCCTAGCGCGACTCACACCAAAGCTCCAATCAGAGCGATTTCTGTCTACAGCGCACTGTCCAATCCCAGCGCGGCTTTTGTCTACGTCAGTTCTGCTCTTGACCCCTCCTTTACAAAATTTATCTGCAATTTCTTTTTCAACAATTCTTTGTTAGTTACAACATTTAAAACACATTTCCATTGTCTGATTCGCTAAACAAAAGAGATAGCTTTGACCATTTACACAAGAACTCTGTATTTTCCAGTAGGCAGCGCTTACCTCTACCCTACCACAGAATTTTCTGTTTCGCCGATAAAGTAGCACTTCCCTCTACCTTACCCTTCTTTCAAGCAAGCGATAAACCCGTTTCTCTGGGGATAAAACACATGTGGAGACTATACTGCTCCTGAGAATTAAGGCCAGAGTTTCACAAGAAAACCGATCACTATTTCACTTACACACCTTTTATACGGAAAATGTCCCTATCATAACACAACCTGTGTTATCACCAATATGAACTCAGACAATGCACCATTCCATGTGACTTCTCTTGCCACACGTGTTCCACTTCCTACTTCCCGGAAGCGTGAAAACTTACATGTAACATAACGCGACTCAACATAAAGTGTTAGACATGAACTTATCAATAATCAATAATCACCAAACTAATCTATAGTAACCATAACTCTGCTACCAAGAAATCTGATCCAGCGCTAACAATAAAAATTCTTCTCCTATATGCTTCGGTCATCCAGGTGCAACTATTCCTCCAACACACAAACTATATCCATATGACGGTGGGGCCCATAACACCGCATATACATTCACTTACTCATTTATTCCCTGGATTACCTCCGTCCTTAACCTAGGAGAAAACGATTCGCTGGAAGGAGACGGGATACCTCTTTTAACATGACATAATGTTTCTCATTTGCTTTAAGGTATTCCGCTCATTGGTCGATGGACCAACTAGTAGGAATCAGTTGATGGTGATTAAGACCAGCTCAATCACAATAAACTCTTTAACATTTTACCTTAATCATTGAGCTAAAGAATCACTGAGTCATTTGTTTAAAGAATAATAAAGTTTATATAAAGTTTCGAAGCAAGAAATAAGTTTAAGCTTATTATTCAGATTATTACATTTATCATCAATATAAGAATAAATTGAAATTTCAATGCATACCTATTAGACGGAAAAATAAGGTTGTCATAGCAAGAACTCCAAAAGATCAATCTATCTGTCTTGGAAAATCTAATAGTTCTAAATGAAAAATCTATCAGGAATAAAAAGGTTCTCCAAAAGCAGCATCTTATACTCAACTAGAAATATAAAATAGCAGCAGCAGCATCAGCTCGTCAGCATCAGCAACCGCAACTTCACCCATCTGCAGCATCCACTCTCTCCAGCATCTAACTCTCTCCAGCATCTAACTCTCTCCAGCATCTAACCCCTCCCCACCAAGAGTAGGTCTTCTTATACCCTAATTCTAGCTTACTGAATAAAAATGTTGCATCTCTATGGCGTGATTCTTTCTCATTGGTTCATTCAGGTCCATATACATTTTAATCAAACTTCCTTGTCTTAACCAGTTCTTTGTGGAATGTCCATGCTTGCATCGTTTCCCACAGTACATGACATTGCTCATCAGTTTCGATCAGTCCAATTTGTATCTTTTTCTGCTACTATTCAGATTCAACAGTTCCGTCCATTTATTCAGTTTGACTTCTCACGCTTCTTGCTGATCATCTTGGCACACATTTGCTCAGAAAGGTCACAATAGCCTTGACCATACTTCCGTCTTAGCCTCTCAGCACGAACACGTGGTCATCCTTTTTCACAGCTTCTCTCCTCTACCACACGGCTTCTTGGACATGCGTACTCTAGCTTATGGCGGCCATTTTATATCGCTGCTCAACAGGCCTAAGCGCACTATTTTCAAAGATAAACAAAATATTGTTAAAATAAAGAATATAAACCCTTTCGTTTCCCTCCCGTCTTTCTACGTACCCCAATTAGGTATTACCTAGCAAAAAGCAACATATAAAGCTGTCCCTTACTTACCATCGCTTTATTTTGCCACCACACGTTTTATTTAAAAAGCACAAATCATGCGTTTATTATTTTATTAGTACGCAAATATTACGTTATGTTAGACACGTAAACAATTATAAGTTGATTAATTTGCACACAAAATAGCGTGTTACCTTTAACCCTTTATATGTAACATACATTGTTGGTTATTTACTTAAACGAACATGTTTATTAATTATTTTACGAAAATTATTAGGAGGTTAAAAAATTTTCATTTACCCTGCTCCATCAGACCCTTCCGATTCAGTATCCTGTGCGTGAGACAGAGGGCTCTGTGCTCAATGGGGAGCCAGTGTAGTTCTGCAACACCTGGACTGATGGTATGCCATTTCGGAATTTGTAATAACATCCGGGCGGCTGCATTTTGTACTCTCTGAAGCATTCCCAGTCTACCTTTGGAGACCCCCAGATAGAGCACATTGCAGTAGTCAAGCCTGGACACTGAAAGAGCTTGTGTTACCATTTTTTTAGCTGGATCCGGTATGAGCACTAGAACCTTCTGCAGAAGCCTCAGCACCCAAGAGCACATGCCCATTGTAGCCTTGATCTGACTATCAAAGGATAGCGGCACCAAATTCTTCTTCTAGGCGACAGATCTTTGCCCCCATTTTTTAATGTAAGCTAAATCAAACCGTCAAATCATATTAATATACATCAAAATTAATCAGTTCTTAAGTTCAGTCAATAATGAGAGTTTTGGATTGGTTTAGGAAACCTTTACTCTCATAAAGAGATTAGTAAAATTCTTTGATTTTATTATTAAATTAGTAAGTCAGATCAAATCCGTTTACAGAAATTTATCAACAGAAATATGGTTAGAGTGATCAATAATGCAAAAATGACAAGCGTGATCCGTAAAGGAATTGATCCCTATTCTAAATGCAGGTCCATTATTAAAAACGAATCGAACCCATAGCAAGTTCGAGAAGAGAGTGAGATCAAAAGGAGCATGAAGTTTAAATCAAGTTAGGTAGTCGAACTCCCCATAAAGAGCAGTCCTTGAAACTCAGGTGAATCTTAATATCAAAAGATCATCAGCATACAGTTGCAGTAGCAATCTGTACAAATAAGGCCTCAACAGGGAAAATATGGGGCAACAGATGCAGCAGTAGCTACAACCATCAAGGGCAAGAAGAGTGGTTAAAAGTCTCCAAGAGAGTCTAGGAGCATCTCCCGAGAAAGAGGCCTTCAGCATCAGCCTAAGTCCAAGTACCTTCTCTAGTTAGAAACACGCACTACTATAAAAGACAAGAACACATGAAACAACACTGTTGCAGGTTAGATCACTTCTGTCCAATGGAAAGACAGCTTTCGATGGTGAGCAGACTTTGCTCTTCCTTTCCCATGGAAAACACATGAAGTTGACAGTCTACTATCAAATACGTAAGAGACAGCACTAAACATTTGTGCTTCTGGAAGCGTTAACCTTGGTTCCCAGGGAATTAATGCAGAAACTATTCTATCATGTATTCAATGTTTCACTGCATGACAATGAATTATACTAAAGACAGAAACATTTACTTGCAGATTTCTAGTTCGTAATACTTTTTGTATTTCATATAAGTGAGAGTTATTGTTAAAATATGCAATTCTCTATTCAGTATTATATGAACATGAGATAGATAGGAAGTTAGAGCTTGGTGCAAACGTGAGCATGTAGCTTAAAGAAGATAATACATTTTATAAAACTGGAACATTTTGCAGTTATGATGAAGATTCTAAGCAAGTCTCATTAATGTCAAGCTATCAAATACATTTGTGCATAGTTCAGCAATTTCTAAAGCTTCTGTTTGTTAAAGAAAAATGATTACAGTGGTTTACTAGTAAACATGACTGCCTAATGCATTTTGCACATTTTGCCTACGTTGCATTTTACAGTGGTTTTTACATTAATATTTAAGGCAGTTTATCAGCGTTGTTTATTTTAATTTACATTTTTCATCTTTCTCAATTCCCCCATGTGAAGGTTATCTTAACCATTACATTAACTTCATTTCACATGTGAGTTCTTTCAGAGAGCACTTTCATCATCTGTCGAGTCTCACCTTTTTCTTTTCTGTCCTCATAATTTTGATGATTTCATATACTCATCATTTATCAAATTATTTAATCCTAATTCTTTTTAAATCCCTTATTTTGTTCTCTTTCCTTTTTTTGCATAAAAGAAATCTACAGCTCATGAATAAAGCACAAGGAAATAGCAGACAAAGCCCTATGATTGTTACTGGCATAAAACACCCTTTAAAATACCTCCTCCCACTCTTGTAAACCAATTTCCAATTGTGCGAACTCCCTTTCCAAAGTTTTCAAATACACTTGGCGTTACCAACTCTTTCAACTCTGATTCTAGATCAGAATTGTTCTCTTCAAAACCTTAAATTGTCTTACTTTCGTCAGGTGTATAAGAGCAGCAATGGGTTAATTTAAGCACTTTGCAAACTCTGCCTTTCTCTGCGAGTAAATTGTCTGATGCTAGAGGATTCTGCAAAACCGCTGAATGTACGGCAGTTAACTCAGTGTTCACTACTGGCAAAGCTCCAGATGTGCTTGTTGCCATCTTGTTGACAACAGTTGACAGTTTTCTAATCTTTTTGCCATTTATTATGATGCCTACAGGTGGAATTGCATCAAAAATATCACCAACTAATTCAGCTCCAGTTTCTGCACTACATTTGTGTCTGTGTGCCGGTGTCATTGTCAATGCATCTATGCTTTGTACATTGTACATTTTTGGAATTAGTGCACCTAAATAACAAATACCCTGCTAGTAGGCAGGTAGCAAGAAATAAGCATTTTGTCTACAAATAAAATAAACTCCGGAAATTGCAGATTCTTCTCCTTGTAAAATGTGTTGTGCTCTTCCTTTTAATTCAAATGTGTGTTCACAGCTACTAATCCCTACATGTCTAGTTTGTTTGGGTGTTCTCCTTCTGTAAAGGCAAAATTTCCGGTTGTGTTGACTAGCTAACCTTAGCTTGGGGTAAAGCATTTTCTTTCTAAATGCACCTTCTTCTTTCTTCCAAACATTTTTAAAAACATCACTATGTTTATCTTAAGTACGTGTTATATTTATGCATCTTTCTTCTAAAGCCATTATGTAAATCTTCGCTAAAGTTCTGAAGCAGGTAAATTGTTTTTATAAGCCTTAACACTATCTAAAGGTCTATGGGGAAAGAAATAATACCAAGCTGTGTCCATTTCTTTTGCTTGTGGGTGTAAATTCAGGCTATCTATTAGAGGTACTCTTGAAAGTATGAGATCATAGAAGTATTCAAAATGTTCTTTCCTATAAATAAGTGAAAGCAAAATACTGCAAGATATAGCGTATGATAATGGCATGTGACAATAAGTGACTTTTTCTGATGCAGATGTTGGTAGGTGAGCGCACACATAATAGTCGGTTGCATCTATAGCAGTGCTATTCAAAGTACAGCCTGGGGGCCACTTGCGGCCCTCCTGACCTTCACCAGCGGCCCCCTGCTGAACTACTGCACTGGGCTGCATGTTACTTGAAGGAGCACTAACTGATGAAGGAGCACTAACTGAAATATGTTAAACAGATGGGCAACCACTTATTTCCAAGCTTACTGAAGAAAAAGAAAAGAAGCAATTAAGGTATCCTGCACCACATAACTTTAGAAGCACATTCATTTTTTAAGACATCTGCTACAAACGTTTAAAAATATGACAAATTCTCTTCGAAGTTCAAAAAGTTTGTCATTAACATTCAGAAGTGTTTCACCTTAGTACATCAGATTATATGAGTGCTTTGAGAAGTAATATTCAAAAGTGATAGCTTTTAGAAATGAACATAGAAACATTCATGCCTCCTCTCACCCCAGCAACAATGCCAATAATGATCTCAGAGGCAAGTCAGTTGTCACACCGAACCCTCTGGGTGGCCTGGGTTTTAGGTTTACTTAGACAACATCATAGTTTGTGAAATCAAACACAAGAGAAGTTTCTGAATGCATGTATTTCAAGGTGCTCTTACAAATTAAATAAAACAATTGTCAAGGATCACACAATTTGGTTAAGTGGGGAAAGCCTGGATTGATTCTAGGTTTTCTTGTTTCACACTGTGCAATTCTATTTAATTCCAATTGATAATGAAGTCACTTCTTTTTAGGTCGAGCCTAGAGTTAGCTCGCAAGCGCTGCTCAGGCGATGATCTGTGGTAGTTCAGTATGGGAGAGAAGCTGCGCCCACTCCCCCACCCATATTTTTCATTGGCTTGTGTCTTTGTCCTTCATAAATGCTGGCTTATGATTCCTAAATAGGCTTGTTAGTCCCTCCTTAGTACGGCCATGTTGTCATTTGTATCCTCCCATGGTTACTGGCCCCTTTGCTCGGTTGTTACACGTTACGTGTACTATTTTCTTGATTGAAGTTTCTCCTACTTTAAGGACGACGTGCTTTGCTTACATTGAGCGCGTCATGCGCGCTTTCACTTTGAAAGCAGCCGGGACAATGCGGCTGATCTGGCCTGTTTTCTTTCCCTATGCATCGATCTAAATATACAGTAGTGCTCCTCCTTTTTACGAAACATTTGCTTTTGTATCGCGTTTCTCTTTTATCTCAAATTCCAGTTGCCTCTTGTTTTTCGTGTTCTCCCAGACTATTGTGCGCGCTTTCTCAGAGTTCTCCTGCACCTCTCTCGGGGCCTGCTGTTCCCAGAGCCAGTCGGGTCGGCCCCGTGGTAAGCTTCCCTCCCTCAGGCTGCAGACAAGTTTTCGGAAGTCAGCACTTGAGTGAAGAAAGCTTTTCTTGTCCAGTGGTTTTCAAAGAGAATGGCCAGACCGAAACGCTGTATTGTGTCCTCGCGGGCCACGCGGATACAGAGAGCTACAAGGAAAGCGAAATAGCACAGCTGTAAAGTAAAATCCGACCCCCCCCCCTCCGAAAGCAGTCCAGCTTTCTGTTTTGCATTGTCTGGCTTCGGCGTCTGATGTAATGTAAAGTAAACGGCGTCCACAGTTACTTTGTGGGCGAGCTGCCCTAGAATTCAATGGCCAATAGCCAGTCAAAACTGAACTTTGCGTTTGTTCATACCCTGTCTTTTGTGTTTTATTGCTGATACTGGTAATGCAAAACCACCGTTCCCATATGCAACCACAAACTGCTACTGCACGTTTAAGAAAGAAAACGTAATACACAAACCATGTTCACTTTGTGATGACATGCCATGGATCACAAAGAAATAATTTATTCGTTTTGCTGTCTGCCCAACATATTGAGACGCCTCTCTGGGGATTTTAGGGACAAGCTGGCTAAATCGACGAAGGAGCTAACTCGCCGAACTTGAGTTGTACCTTCTTTGACTAGCGAGCACACAGTTGCCTCATTTTACAAGTCCATTGTGATAATGGTTTCTACTTGTAGGATACCTGATGATGTCCTATATAACAAGCAAAAAAGCCTATACACGATTTGTGTTCAGAGTATTGTGTTTAGAAGGGCTTTGGAGTGAGTTGCATTGTAGAATGTATACAGCGATCGATACAACATGTTGGAACTTAAAGTACAGAGCTCCCAAGTTTCCCGGTCCATGGTGGGGCGTTAATGTTTTTGTTTTAGATTCTGGAGTTTAAAATCTGGGTTTAATAAAGAGATTAACAGGACTACACGTCCCAGAATGCAAATCAAAAGAACGCAGACACTGTGCGCTACACATGGAGAGGCCTGGGAAACTTGAAAGTTCTGTGGGAAGGTGCCAGTACACAGATGAGCACGAGGCGCAAGAGTGTACGAGGGTTCAACACACAGTGTGCGGTGTCTGAGGGTTTGAACTGTGTCTGCTGTCGGTATATATATGCAGTCTCCACAATGGGAGACGTGAGGGGTTTTAAGTTTCACCTCCTTCCACAGACCTGTTTGCCCAGTACTCCTCAGCAGTGGAAGGTATATGATCCTGCTATGTTAAGTAAGATTGCATATGTGGTGCAGGAAAGACATGTGTTCCTTGTTGATGAATAAAAGAAAAGCTGTCAGGGTTATTTATGCCAAACATTCACAAACTTTGTCCTTTTCCCTACGTAATTTCTGGCATGTGACATTTGGTTGCAATTTAACCAACTATTCATCTAATTAAGAATTGGTGCGTAGCTGGTAATAGATTCTCGTTCAGATGCGTCTCTTTTTGCGACCCCTCAGCTTTTCGTTTTGTATTCGAAGTCCTAAAGATAGCCATTGGCCCAAAAATATTTCCAAAACACATATATAAGGAGTGACTAGTGTGCGTTTGGGAACTGGCGAAGAATGTGACCGATAATGTTGGTTGAACGGTGTATGGAATAAATAGACACAGCATGTATGCAGTCACTTCCCTTTGTTCTGACATCACTCCCTGTCTTCTCTTGTCCACTCTTGCATCCTCCATTAGTCTTTACCCCTGTATGCTTTCCAGCCAAAAGAGTCGTAGTTTGGGAAAAACAGCATTTGTCCATCCCTGAGCACTCTGGACACCCTTCTGAGTGCACGTATATTTTGTTTACATTTGTCTCAGACCCAAATATCTTTATATGAACCTTCGCCCATTTCATAACAATAGTAGTCATCGGTGTTTTCAAGGCAGCATGTGGCTGCGTAGTGACTTTTTTTTTATTATATACCACTGTGTGGTGCACACATGATTTCCCTGTTTATATTCTGCAGTGTAAGATGCTCTAGGCAGCCTACCAAAAAGCACCATTTTACATTATTTGACTATAATAGTCGTCCGTATTATCACTTGGAGGTCAGGGTTTCTGCCATCCTTAAAAAAAAAAAAAAGCTTCTGGTGCTTGCACTCATCTGAAACGGGATTAAAGTGCATAGATTGCATTGGGCAAATGAAAGCTAGCTGTTGCAGGGAGGTATCCTTTGACATGGAGGCACATGGTTAGTGTGTTATCTTTATTTATTTTTAAAGTTTTTATAGATTTTTGGGGGGGTCAGGGGAGGCTACCTTCATTAGGTAAGGGGGGCTGTGGCTAGTAGTGGTGGAAAAAAACTAATTATGGTTGCACTTCCAGAAATGTAGCAGGCGCGATTGCTCAGTAATTTTAATATTCATGTAGATCTGAGAGTTACGGGTTCGGATCGCCTCAAAGTCAGTTCAGCCTTCTATGCTTACAGGGGTCAGTACACTGAGCGCCATTACAGCTACTAAGATTAACACCAGATATTTAATATGCAGAAAAGGGCAGAAAAGTGCTGTAAAGTGTTGTATTAAAAAAAAGGCACTAGAGTTACTGATTCTATTCCTCTCAGATAAATAAATCTAAATCCGTATTTGTAAAGCGCGAACTACTCACCCTTACGGGTCTCAAGGCGCTGGGGGCCGTCGTGGAAATTAAGTGAGCTATTGCCCAGAGTCACATGGTGCTGAGCTGAGCTGCCGCCGGAGCCGGGGATCGAACCGTGAGCCCTGTGCTCCGAAGTCAGCTGCCCTGGCCGCTGCACCACACCTCTCCACTTCACCCACAACGTATTGGTAATTCAGTGCTTAATTTGTAAATAAAAAAGGTTGTGCTGCTTGAGGGGGATTATGGCCTCGGTAGCTAGACATAGAGCATACCTCTAGTGGGCATGTTTAGAGGTTGACATGTTTCGCGCAATGATTGGTCTCAGGAGGAGATCCCATGCGCTTCTTCAGGACCAAAGAGAAAGTGTAGTGAGTGCTAGGAAAGTGTAGTGGCCTCTATCAATCAATCTAGTGCCACTAGAATGAGGGAATAGTATTCTGGAACAACAAAAAACAGAGAAAGAAAGAGTCAATACATATGAGTCCTTCTGATAGGGTAACTTTAAAAGGGGCCTGGGTCCCCATTGGTGAACCAAGTGCCTGTGATAGCTTATCATCTACTGTTATGTTACAGTAAGTGATTCCATTTGTGGACTATAGAGATATAGCAATATGGAGGACGAACAAACAATAGGCGTACGTGGAATATGTTTAGGCCATGGCGCGGTCTCAAATTTGTGGCATAGACAAACAAACATATATTAATATTATCAGTCAAGGATTGCTGTAAAGCTGCCATGGTAGGTAGGTAGCGCAAAATACCATGCATAAAAACACATAGCTATTCTAGGTTACACCATTGATGGCAAAACTCAGGTCACTGTGTCGGCATAGCACATATACTGCAAGTCGTAAGCTTACCCAAATGTCACGGGAGAAAGTCTCCATGAAATGCGGCTGTCCTCGAGATATGTTTGAGGAGTTATAGTATTAGGCAAAAGTAGCGTTTTTTAGGGAAAAATTAAAGGTGTGGCCGTCCATGGTGGCTGCTAGGAAAGAAATGCCTTGTTACTTACAGGTCTCGTAGGGAAAGGAGGTTCGCTAACCTACCCGACCTCACGCCGTCTCGGTGAATGCTGCTGTGTGGCTGCCGCTGTTTATCTGTAGGGGCGAGGCGATCAGCTTCGGGGCGTGTCGGTAGCTGGTAGCGTTCGGGTCACGTGTGGGCTTAAGGGTGACTCCGCATGCGTGCCTGGGACATGGCTGCGCATGCGTGGGCGCCATTTTGGAGTGGTCGATGGTGTTGGAGACCACAATACAAAGTGCAGAGTGTCACAAAATGTGCTTGAAAAACGAGACAGAACAAAGTAGTTATTATTAAACCAACGTTGGTCCAGTGTTCTAGGGTATGTGTGGACCATGTCTATCGTTTCCAAACGGTTCAATTGATGTGTGGATGTCATGGGAAAGAGAAAGGAGCGCCGAGAAGTGGTGGATTATCGACAAGGTTTATATTTAATTAATGTCATGATGTCATGTTGGTGGCATTTACGGGGGCTGTATGGTCATCTGGTCATATGGATTAAGCGTTTTTTTTTCTTTCTGGAGCGTAAATATAGAAAAGGATAGTGTGGTAATCTCTTTTGTGAATATGGCACTGGAACTCAAGAGTTCTCCAGGTTATATCTGAAGTTCTATCCAGGGGATCTCGTCATTGAGACCTCGTGTATTGGAACGTAATTTGAACACCCATCTCTGTTATTTTCTGAACAGTGTGGAAGTGTTCCACATGGGGTTAGCTTCCAGGATGGTCCATCAGAGTTGTTCTGTGGTGTGTTTATGTTCTTTGAAATGGGTGCTCATTTTCGTGGTGCTGCGGCCCCAGCGAATGTTCGTTGATCCTGATTCTAACCTATCTAGTGGTCATGCTCACATAGTGAAGGTTACAAGGGCACCTAATGAGGTACACGCAGTTCTTAGTGTTGCAGTTCGTATGTTTGCATTGCTTCTTCAGGAAGCTGAGGTTGCGCTAATTTTTTCGCAACCACAACAATGACCGGGATAGCATCACCCCAGCCGACTCAGGTCTCAGAAATCCATCAAGATTCACACCTACCACAGCTAGCACACCTAGCGAAATTCTGACCTTTCAGAAAGCTGTCCTGCGAGACATCAACCAGATTCAACCTAGGACCCCCTTCGACAACCTACCAGCCAGAGAGAGGAGAGCCATCAAGGACCTCAATGACGACCCTGACATTATCAAACCAGCTGACAAGGGCGGCGCTATCGTCATCCTCAACACCAATGACTATGATAACGAATGCCAGAAACAACTTGCCAATGTCAAATACTATAAAAAATTGGACACAGATCCTACTGAGACGCTTACCACGCGCATAGGCATCATGGTTAACGAGGCACTAACAAATGGATGGATCTCGCAAAATGAAGCAGATTTCTTGGTGAAAACCGCACCGACTACCCCTTATTTCTACATCTTACCTAAGATCCATAAGAATTTCATACCACCACCCAGACCTATCGTATCTGGTATCAACTCACTTCTGGTACCCTTAAGCCAATACTGTGATCACTTTCTACAACCTTTGGTCCAGAAAACACCGTCATTCTTAAAAGACACAAAAGAAACTCTCCGCCTCATTGGCAACCTCCCGGAGCCACAAGAGATTACTCTACTTATAACATTGGATGTAGAGGCTTTATATACGAACATCCCGCAGGAAGCCACCATCAGGGTCATTGAAGAAATCCTGAGAACAACTACAACTACGACACCTCTACCCGTCGACTTCATTATGGAGTGTACAGAGCTAGCCATGAAAAACAATTTTTTCAAATATCAGAATTAACTCTATCACCAGATCCACGGAACTTGCATGGGCAGCACTTTTGCGCCAAGCCTGGCTTGCCTGTACATGGCGCATTTTGAGGCATCTCACATATTGACGGAGACAAACGCTTTCATCAAGGAGATCAAGGAATGGAAACATTACATTGATGACATCTTGGTGTTCTGGACAGGAACGGAAGAACAATGCACTGAGTTCCATGAGTGGATCAACCATCGTGACCCTTTTCTGAAGTTCACCCTATCAACTTCCCCAAAAGAGATACCTTTCTTGGATCTACTTATTACACTAGACAACGGTAGCCTTACTACCAAGACGTATAAAGAACCCACCGACCGTAATAGCCTCTTGCCATTCAATAGCCATCATCCCAAAGCACTCAGGGAAAATCTTCCCTATGGACAATTTCTTAGATTGAGAAGAAACTGCAGCACGATCCGTGATTATGAGCTTCAAGCAGAGAAACTCAGTGAAAACTTGCAAAAAAAAAATTACCCAAGACAAATTATCAGGAACGCAAGAAAGAGAGCACGCAACAATAATCGCGATGCCCTTTTGGAAACCCACACAAAACCACTGGAAGACATTGTTACCTGCGTAACCACCTTCACACCAACCCCCAACAAAGTGAAGAATATAGTGCTGAAACTCTGGCACATCATTAACACAGGGGACCTAAACCTGGAACACCCTAGATTCGCCTTCAAGCGCACACAGAAACTGAAAGACCTACTAGTACATACTAGACCCCAAATAAAACAGTCCGTTGAACAGACAACTTTATGGGACCTTCCATCGGTGAAAGGACACTACCCATGTGGCAATTGTAACGTTTGCAAACCTCACCAGCCACACCAAGGAACTCCAGCTAAGTGACGTCAAATGGACACAACGCAAACATACGAACTGCAACACTAAGAACTGCGTGTACCTCATTAGGTGCCCTTGAAACCTTCACTATGTGGGCATGACCACTAGACAAGTTAGAATCAGGATCAACGAACATAGAAGTAACATTCGATGCGGCTGCAGCACCACGAAAATGGCACCCATTTCAAAGAACATAAACACACCACAGAACAACTCCGATGGGCCATCCTGGAAGCTAACCCCATGTGGAACACTTCCACACTGTTCAGAAAAGAACAGAGATGGGTGTTCAAATTACGTTCCAATACACAAGGTCTCAATGACGAGATCCCCTGGATAGAACTTCAGATATAACTTGGAGAACTCTTGAGTTCCAGTGCCATATTCACAAAAGGGATTACCACACTATTCTTTTCTATATTCATGCTACAGAAAAAAAAAAACGCTTAATGCATATGATCAGATGACCATACAGCCCCCGAAAATGCCACCAACATGACATCATGACATTAATTAAATATAAACTTTGTCGATAATCCACCACTTCTCCATGCTCCTTTCTCTTTCCCATGACATCCACACATAAATTGAACCGTTTGGAAACGATAGACATGGTCCACACATACCCTAGAACACTGGACACCGTTGGTTTAATAATAACTACTTTTTATTTTGTGACACTGCACTTTGTATTGTGGTATCCAACACCATCGACCACTCCAAAATGGCGCCCACACATGCCCAGCCATGTCCCAGGCACACATGTAGAGTCACGCTTATGCCCACACGTGACCCGAACGCTACCAGCTACCGACACCCCCCCACGCTGATCGCCTCGCCGCTACAGATAAACAGCGGCAGCCGTACAGCAGCATTCACGAGACGCATGAGGTCAGGTAGGTTAGCGGACCTCCTTTCCCTACAAGAACTGTAAGTAACAAGGCATTTCTTTCCTAGCAGCCACAAGGGACGACCGTACCTTTTGTTTTTCCCTAAAAAACGCTACTTTTGCCTAATACTATAACTCCTCAAACAGATCTCGAGGACACCCACAGCCGCATCTCATGGGGACTTTCTCTCGTGACATTTGGGTAAGCTTACGACTTGCAGTATATGTGCTATGCCCACACAGTGACCTGAGTTTTGCCATCAATGGTGTAACCTAGAATAGCTACGTGTTTTTATGCACCATATTTTGAGCTACCTACCTACCATGGCAGCTTTACAGCGATCCTTGACTGATAATGTTAATATATGTTTGTTTATGCCACAAATTTGAGACCGCGCCATGGGCTAAACATATTCCACGTATGCCTATCGTTTGTTCGTCCTTCATATTGCTATATCTCTATAGTCCACAAATGGAATCACTTACTGTAACATAACAGTAGATGATAAGATATCACGAGCACTTGGTTCACCAATGGGGGACCAAGGCCCCTTTTAAAGTTACCCTATCAGGAAGATTCATATGTATTGACTCTTCCTTTCTCTGTTTTTTGTCGTTCCAGAATACTATTCCCATATTCTAGTGGCACTAGATTGATTGATACAGGCCACTACACTTTCCTAGCACTCACTACACTTTCTCTTTGGTCCTGAAGAAGCACATGGGATATCCTCCTGAGACCAATCATTGTGCGAAACATGTCGACCTCTAAACATGCCCACTAGGGGTGTGCGCTATGTCTAGCTACCGAGGGACATAATCCCCCTCAAGCAGCACAACCTTCGGGTTTTTTACCGATGGCAGAGGGGCCTCTTTTTCAATAAATCCACTAACTACCCCTCCAGTCATCTTTTAACCTCATGTTAGGACACCTCTGCCACTCACACCCTCACGCACCCTTACGGCTTTATCTTAAAAAGATCTCCGACAAAGTGACCCTTCGGGGGACCCGTAGGGCATTGCAGCGCTGGCCCGACGAGGAGCATTGCCCAATGATGAAGAAGACATCCTTCGGGGTGTGTGAGGGCACCAGGATCAGGACACACTGTCCCCAGTCATTACAGTATTAGAACGTTAAATAAAATCCCAATAGTACTATTGGAATCATTATTACTGTTATTACAAAGATTGAGCACATGATATATTTACACATATTTCTAATGCAACACAATTCTCTTGAATTAGGATAGGTTTAATTAGGTTCAACACTTCAATGTAGAATGCTGTGAGCAGCTTTTCAGAAACATTAGTTTTCAGCAGTTCATATCTCTAATTAGACAATCCTTAACCCTCCTCTGTGTTCTTCTATAATGTTATCCTTACTCTTCTACAGCACACTCAGGGCTTGTTTGATCTTCTGTAAAATAGGAAACTAAAATAATAGAGATCTAACAGGACAATTCTGGTTCAGAAGTCAGTTATTGCTTTTCTTTTTTCAACTCTCAATAGTTCTCAACTTTCGATTTCGACTTCCGCTTCAATGCTATATCGTGGAGGTTTATACAGTTCAGATCTCACATTACACAAATTATCTTATGTGCAATTTAATACTTGGTCTATGTAATATGACCATTCAGGTGCAGAATACCTTTGACAAGGTACTTTTGCTCTCTTTGATCTTCTTAGAGAGTGTCGGTTTTGTTCTATACCACTTTCAACACTTGATTCAGTCTCTTCAGGTAAAGTTGATGGTATCCGATCAACTGACGTACTCCTTGTTAATCTTTCTTGTCTATAGTTTTGTGGCCATTTAGCTCTGTGGCTGACTCTCCTTATCCCAGTGCTTGTTCCTTCACCTGGATCTTCTAGCTGCATTAATGACATATCAGTAATGTTTTCGTTTTGAAGATCAGTCTCTGCTTCTATTTCATTAGCTACTTCGATGCCACTTTGTGTAATGTTAGGCACTTGGATTTGTTTTTCAAATTGCAAAATCTTCACACCTTTCTTCTTTTTGCTGCTGTTGTGCTAACTGTACCACTAGTCTTGGTGGTCTCTCAGGTGGTGGTGCAGTCACCATTGCTCTTCATTCAGGATCAAAGACCAGAATTACCTCGTCTGGGTTTCTCACTTTCTTGGTGTGAGAGGCAAGTACCCAATTCGGAACTGCAGTGCACTTAACAGCAGTATCCGTCACCAGAATTATCTGGAAGGGGCCTTTCTATCTTGGTTCCAAACAGGTCTTTCGAATGTGCTCCTTGATCACGAATGAATCACTAGGATTGAATTTGTGGCACAATACTTAGTGAGGATCTCTTGTGGGAGCTGTAACCTGGTAAGAGGCAAAATGAACCACATCAGTCAATCCCTTGGAGTAATCGAGTATCCTATCATCTGTGATATTCAAAAGTGCATTTGCAGGTATAGCAGGCAGTCTCATTGCCCTGCCCATCAGCATTTCATGGGGCAATAGACCAGCCTTCCTATCTCATTAGTACCAAAGGCAATGCATCTGGCCATTTCAGTGATGTTGAAGCAAATACTTTTGCTAATCGAGACTTAATGGTTCCATTGACCTGTTTGACTATTCCAAAAACATCAGGTCTGTAACTGCAATGTAATCTTTGCTCAATCTGTGCAAATCATCTTCAGGACCTCATTATTGAAATGGGCCCCCCTATCTGATTCCAGAGAAACCGGCATGCCATACCTTGGGATCAGTTCTCGTAATAAAGGTGTTACAGTGAGCCTATCATTTCTTATGGTTGGTTAGGCTTCCACCAATCTCGAGAAGACACATACTATGACCAGAACATATCTCAGCCCATTGTAAGCAGGCATCTCAATAAAATCCATTTGCATTCTGTGGAAAGGGCCACCTTATCTCCCTATATGACTCAGTGTGATGTGTGCTTCCTTTCCTGCATTCATTTGCTGCCATATTACACATCTGTGGTAAACTTCTTCAGCTAGCATTTTGAATCTGGGATTAAACCAGTTTTGACGAAAAAGTCTGACCATTGCATCCTTGCTAAATGTGTGTATCCATCATAGTACTGTGTCATTGGGAACAATAGGCTATCTGGTAACACAGGTCTTCCGTCAGCTGACACCCATATGACAGTAGAATCTTTCTCACAAACTGCTTTAATCCAGCTGTTCTTTTCTGCTTCTGAAACATTTTCCTGCACCCTCTTGAATTCATCCCATGTATCAGTCACTTTCATCAACAAAGGTGAACAAAGTTTCCTCTTCAGACTCACATGTGAAATTTCCATTAAATGTACAGGCTAACAAAGCACAATACTGTACAACTGAATCAACATATCTGTTTCCCATGGCAATGTAGCCATTACCACTTTGATGAGCTGCACATTTAACTACCGCAATCTCTTCAGATAACTGTAAGGCTTCCAGCAAATTTTTAACATACATTCCGTTGCAAATTGGTGTGCCTGAGGAAGTTAAAAAACCTCTTGGTGACCATAATTTCCCAAAATCGTGGACAACACCAAAGCTTTACTAAATATCTGTGAATATAGTCCCTCTCATATAAGCAGTTAAACTGCATGCTCTGGGTTGGGCATCAATTCTGCAACTTGTGCTGAAGTAACTCTTTGGAGCCAGGAAGCTTCCATAACATCATTTATGATGCACACGGTATATGCTGCTCTCAATGTGCCCTTATTGCTTCTTTGATATGAGCTGTCTACAAAAAGGGCATGGTCGGGCTCAGTCAGGGGTTCATCTTTAATATCAGGTCTTGGCTTGGTGCATAAATCTGTGACATCTAATCAACCATGATCAATTTAATCACAAACAACATCATTTACAGGCAAAAGAGTTGATGGATTTTGGATTTGACACCTTTTAGAACAACGTTGTCCGATGGCAATATGGTCTGTTCATACTTTGTCAAATGATTATGGGCCATATATTGGGTTTTTGTTCTTGTCAATAGAAGCTCCACTGAGTGTGGGACCATAACAGTTAATGGGTATCCCATCACTATGTTCTCATTCTTTTCCAGACCAGTGCTCACCACGGCAACCTCCTTAAGGCAGCTGATAAGACCTGCAGCAATGGGGTCAAGGGTGGTAGAGAAATATGCCACAGGTTTTCGGGCATCACCGTGCATTTGAGTCAGCACTGAGAGAGCACAGCCATCTCTCTCACTGCAAAATAAAGTAAGCTCTTTTGTGTAATCTGTCATTCCTAGTGCCGGGGCACAACATCGTTTTTCTGTCAGCACTAGGAAGGCTTGCATACAGTCATTGTCGCATGGAATCAGATCAGCCACATCTCAGTGTTTCAGCCTTAGTAATGGCTTTGCCACTGAGGAAAGGTTTTGTATCCGCTGCCTACAGTAGCCAACCATTCCCAAAAACATCCTGACTTCCTTTTGAGTTCGAGATGGATTCATTTGAAGAAATGCTTCCACTCTCTCTGGCGACACCTTTCTAGCAGTATCGGCCCATGGAGGGAGTGCCGTGGGGCGGTGGGGCCGGGGAGGGGTAAGGTGGGGGGTAGTAAACTCCGGTCACGGCCGACCGGAGTAATGCAAACAAATAAATAAATAAAACTAATTTCGTTGCGCGTGCTGAAACACCAAATGCGTTTCAGCACGCGCAATGAAATTCGTTTTATTTATTTATTTGTTTACATTACTCCGGTCGGCTGTGACCGGAGATTAATACCCCCCATCCCACCCCTCCCCCGCCCCACCCCACCGCCCCGTGGCACTCCCTCCACGGGCCGCTACTGCTTTCTAGCTCCTTTTTCAATTATGTGTCCCAGATATTGAACTTCTTTTTGAAAGTACTGCAGTTTTCCTGGGAACACTTTAGGTCTGTTCTCAGCCAGGTGATTCAATAATTCAATGGTGTCTTGTTTACAAACTTCTCGTTTTTCTGATGCTACAAGTAGATCATTTATGTACTGTGCAAGTACTGATCTGCAGGGCATTTGCAATGACTCCAGATTTCTTTTCAGCATCTGGCTGAAGATGGAAGACTCTCCATATACCCTTGTGGGACACAACACCATGCTAATACTCTCTGCTGGAACACGAAGGAGAAGAGGAATTGGCTTTCTTCATGAAAAGAAAGCTTGACACAAATCAATGACCGAAAACCATTCCGCAGTACATGAAATCTGAAATAATAATGTGGAACCACTATTTTATTAATCTTTCTCCACTATACTGTATTTTTCCTTGGGCTTCTGTAAACCCAGGATCGGAGAGTTACATGGACTTCCAATTAGTTTACTCAAGATTCCTTTTTGTTACATATTGTCTATCACAGGCGTTCTTCCTGCAATGGTTTCTGGGGTCAAAGTGTACGGTGGTGTTCTGGGATATACTGCATTTGCTTTTACAGTAATCCAGACTGGTTCTACACCTTTAATTTGTCCAATATCCTTTCGAATGAGATCCCAAACTTCTGGATTCAAAGTGCTTCTCAAATCAGCAGGTAATTCTTCAACTGTCATTAGGGAAACATTTCTGTAACTGTCTGTTGTCGGGTCATTTTAAATTCCACATCTTCATCAAAGGTCTGGAAAGCTACACCATCTGGTGTGCAGTAAATAGTGCAATTCAACCTGTATAACAAATCTCTCACTAACTAATTTACGGGACTTGAATCACAAACAACAAACTTATGCTTTTCTTCGAATGAACCTATTTTGACTGGGACTTTCTCTGAAATTGGATTTGAAATCTGTTTATTTGTTACTCCTACAACTTGTATATTTTTTCCTGAGAGGGGTATGTCTGGAACTTCCATTGTTCTAACATTGGATAGGGTAGCTGCTGTATCAATAACACATGATACGGGTGGCCATTCACTTCAACATTTACATATGGGCCACTCTGGTCTAGCTCTAAGACTGCACCAAATACGCAATCTTCCTCCCCCCAGGCACCTTCATTGAGAAGCATCAGAACCTGAACCATCATTTTTGAAAATGGGATACTGCTGTAATGCATTTTGATTTGAGTTAGGAAACTGTTGCATTGAATTCTGAAATGGATTAGTATTAATTTTTGGCATTGATTTAAATTGAATCTAGGATTTCCCATGTTTTGTGGAATCATTTGAGCTGCTTGGACTGGCATCATTGGGACTTGACCTTGCATAGGCACCTGCATCTGCTGTGCGACATGTTTCTCATCTGCACTCTTTTTTGCATTTGTATATTTCCATTGACATTATCAGGATTATATCTACACTCCCTCTTCCACTACCCGGCTCTGAGACAGATGTTTCAAGGAGTAACCTTTTTCATAGCAGCAACATCTGCTCCTGAACCCGCATTAACAGGAACACATCTTCCTCTACTCTGAGGCACCTTAAACCGTTCTTGGTTATCCTGGAAACCAACTTGTGGAACAGCAACAACTTGCATACCTCGTTGATTCCCTGTAAAAGAAGGATTCTGAAAACCTTTCTGAGC
The DNA here is from genome assembly GCA_963921515.1 of Calotriton arnoldi. Classification (NCBI taxonomy): domain Eukaryota; kingdom Metazoa; phylum Chordata; class Amphibia; order Caudata; family Salamandridae; genus Calotriton; species Calotriton arnoldi. The sequence continues at coordinate 268,988 of CAWUFW010015223.1, read as the reverse complement.
CAACCTTGTCTGCGCCACCATAAATTTCAATTTTCTCTTTTTTCTGCTTCATCTCCAATTCATCGGTACAGTATTTTACATATCTCAGAACTTCATCAAGTGATTCCTTCTGCCAGCAGATCACGCTTTGAGTTACATGCAAACTGATCTCTGGACTCAACCTTAAGACAAACTGCGACACAAAAATTCTCATATCCTTTTCCTCAGGATGTTCTCAACCACTATGCTACTGAAACACCTGTAGCAGTCTTTCATAAAACTCAGAAACTGATTATTTTGGTTCCTGGGTCGTTCGTTTCATTTTGACCCAATCTAAATCTTTTGGTGGCACTCGGCCCTTCAGGAAAGTAATCAGTGCCTCGTACTTCTCCATTACCACAGGAGATGGTGCATTAGTACTAGTATTTCTCACTGGTTCTTCACGTGGCCACTGTACAGCAGTTTTACACTCATCCCAATAATCATTTGGCACTACAATATCAAAGAACGTATCCAAATCAGCCCACAACAACTTTGAAATCTTTATAAACCACTCTACTTGTGTCTATCACTGTACAGGTTTGTCTCTCAATTTTGGGAAATTTTTTGTGAATGTTGCCAGATCACCTCTGCTCCAAGGAACATGTACATAAATTCCTCCTGATATTTCTCTTAGTGGGTATGTTATAGTTTGTCCCTCATTTTTCTCATCTTTCTCTCCTGTCGCTTCAGCTTCCCACTTTTTCTTTTCATGTCTCTTTGTCCACGTAATTTCTAATTTTGCAGTTTCACCCCATTTGTGAATGCATTTTACCATCATCTAATTGACCCATAAAACAGTTTTTCTCAAATGGAATTTTTTGGAAAGATCAATTTTATATTACTGAGCTAATTCTGTCAACCTATCATGTATGACAGCTGCTCGTCTGGTAATTTCCTTGTACAGGTAAATTAATTCTTTCTTTTGATATTGTTTTAAGTTTTCTAATTCCAAACATCCTCTTATTATATCCTCCAATTCCACTTTTAGTTTGGTAACATCTAATGGCTTTTCTTTTTCAAGATTCAAATTAACTTGTGAATCTGTGTTTTCTGTCTTTCTAATCCCTGCTGCTTCTTCAAAACAAGGTGGAAAAATTCCATCGTCAGTCGTTGGGCACCGATGTTGTAAAAACAAGCGTTCCTCCATCTATGGTCGGTTCTATTGTCTGTGGAGGTCTTCAAATAACAATCTGTGAATTTTGTGCAGTTGGAAAAAAACCTGTTGCAGGTGGACATCCTGCAGCTCTTTGAGCTTCTGACATCAAATTAACATTTTGTGGGGCATTTGTAACTGGTCTGTGTATTTACTGGTGCTGATGGTGCTGTACTACGCACAACAGGTGTACTAGTCACAGTAGGAACTGGAACTTGTGGTAGAGCTATGGCTGGTGAAACAATTTGAAGTATCTGCATAGGTCTCTCCATCTGTACTATACTGTGTTCTACAGGGACAGTAGCCACTGTACTACATGTACTAGTACTTCATTCTCTTTTATCAGTAGAGGTTGCAAAAGGTGGAGGTCTGGCAGCTAGCATCTCTTCTAAAATATCATCTGCTGAATCACTGTTTGTCTCCTCATCCTTCTCTTTCTTCTCTTTTCCCTTCTCTGTTGATTTTTTTATTTCCCTTTCCTGGTATTTCTGTTGTAATAGCTGGATATAATCAAGTTCCATCAATCACAGCGTTTCTCCATCTACACTGTCCTTCATCCCATTGAGCGTCTGCATAATTACTCGCTGCTCTCTTTGTCCTTCTCTGATATTTCTCCTTCTCTTTTTCCTGTGAAATCTTCTCCCATAAATTAAGAGCCTCATATTGAGCAGGTCTAGGGGGTGGTCTCATTTCATACAACTTTCCTTTTAGATTTTCAAAACTTCTAGTTTAAAAAGTTCTATATCTGAGAAACTCAGTGGACCCTCTTTTTCTGTGATCGTGCACCATTGACAAAGCCAAAAACATGTTTGTAACCCATATTCTGTTGTCATAATGTATGCAGGCGTACCCTCAGGAGGTGCCTCTTCACCTTTCCGTTATGGAATTGTAAGATCTCCCTTCACCAAATTCTTAATTTCTTTAAAACATTTCATGATCGCAATAAGCTGGAAGATGTAACAACTTGAAGTGAATATTTTTAATTCTGTTCAGGATATGTCAAATTTCCATAAACCAATCCTGTCACAGCTATTTTTTTTCTGAATGTTGTCAACAAATTTTAATGAAGTATTCACTCAACCGCTGACCAATCCCAGTGCGGCACTTTGATGTCACCAACCGATCCCAATGTGAAAGCACACCAACCAACTAATCCCAGCACAAACACTATGACGTATGGCTTCACTCCTGTTCACCCTCCTTTGCAATATCTTCACACTTGCACAAACTTTGATAAAAAAACTTTCAAATAACAAGACAAACATATATCAATTCTTGTTTGCTCTACTAAAAGAAATAACAGCATTACAATCATCCCAAAAAAACGCAATCCAAAGTGAAATCTTGACGAGCATGAAACCACTCTAATCATATCCGAGTCACCCTTTGCGCCATTGGTTTCTGCTAACATTAATCAATGTTAAACAATCACAACAATATTTCAGTATCTCTATCTTAATGGTATAGGTGATGGTAGCTCACACTCTATACCTCCAACCTGCAAACAAGAAATACCATACGACAATGTCTCTTCCAAGTGTCTTCTACACTTGTCTTTATCTGTCCCGGGATCTTAGAGTACGGCGAGTCTGAAACCTTTGAACCTCTTAACATAAAAACAAATAACATATCCATCCATCTATTCATTCAACTCCAAATCACAATTCATCACCAAACGAGAACCAAAAACACAATTACAATACACGATGCAACACCCTATTAATACTCATACCTCCAAAACAGCAACCGCCTTTGAATACCGCCTTGTCAGATCTCAGGTTTTGGACATTGGATTTCAGAATTCGGGTAATTTATTCTAACTTGGGAAATTATTTTATAGACCCATTCAAACTGTGAACCATCCTCTGCTACCAGAAAACTGATAGCATGAAAAGGGTCCAATATTTTAATTTTAGTTCCAGTCCAACCTGTTACTTAATAAAATGTGCTAGAACTCTGTGCCAAATTCTTCTTCAAGGCGACAGATCTTTGCCACCGTTCTTGAATGGAAGCTAAATTAAATCATCAAATCACATTAATCAACATCAAAATTAATCAGTTCCTAAGTTCAGTCAATAATGAGAGTTTTGGATTGGTTTCGAAAACCTTTATTCCCATAGAGAGATTAGTAAAATTCTTTGATCTATTTATTCAATTAGTAAGTCAGATAAAATCAGTTTACAGAAATTTATCAACAGAAATATGGTTAGTCATTAATAATGCAAAAACAACAAACGTGTTCCATAAAGGAATGTATCCCTATTCTAAATACAGGTCCAGAATTAATAACTAACAGAACCGATAACGAGTTTTAGAAAAGTGTGAGATCAAATGTAGCATGAAGTTTAAATCAACGTAGGTAGTCCAACTCCCCATAAATAGCAGTCCTTGAAACTCAGCCGATTCTCAATATCCAAAGAGCATCAGCATACAGTTGCAGTAGCAATCTGTGCAATTAAAGCATTAACAGGGAAAATATGGGGCAACAGATGCAGCAGTAGCTACAACTGTCAGGGACAAGAAGGGTGATTGAAAGTCCCCAAGAAAGTCTAGGAGTATCTCCTAGGAAAGAAGCCTTCAGCCTCAGCCTAAGTCCAAGTACGTTGTCTAGCTTGAAACCCGCACTGATATAAAAGACAAGAACACATGTAAACAACAGTGTTGCAGGTTAGATCACTTCTTTCCAATGGAAAGACATCTTTTAATGGTGAGCTGGCTTAATTTTTCCTTTCCCACACAAAACACATGAAGTAGACAGTCTACTATCAAATATGTAACAGACATTACTAAACATTTGTGTTTCTAGAAGCGTTAACGTTGGTTCCCAGGGAAGCTTAATGCAGTCTATTCTATCATTTATTCAATGTTTCACTGCGTGAAAATGAACTATACTAAAGACAGAAATATTTACTTGTAGATTTCTAGTTAGGTGATGCTTTTCATATTTCATATAAGTGAGAGTTATTTTTAAAATATGCAATTCTCCATTCAGTATTATATGAACATGAGATTCTAAGCAAGTCACATTAATGTCAAGCTATCAAATACATTTGTGCATAGTTCAGCAATTTCTAAAGCTTCCATTTGTTAAAGAAAATTATAACCGCAGCCTACAGGTGAATATGACTGCTGAATGCATTTGGCCCATTTTGGCTATGTGTCATTTTACAGTATTTTTATGTTAATATTCAAGGAAATTTATCAGCTTCATTCATTTATTTAATTTATATGTTTCATCTTTCTCACAGGCTATACAGAAAGAAGGAGGGAGGGGACAGGAAACAACCTAATGAGAGAGGGTGGGCGGGTGGGGGAAGCAACAACAGGAGACCAACTAAGGGAGCGCCGGTGGGGGAAAGCAACACTGAAGAGGGAGGGGAGCTGAATAAGACACACTCTGATAGAGTACCGAAATAGAAAGCAAAAAGTAGCCCATAAAACAAAAAGCAGTGGAGGAACACTAGTAATGCGTTCATGCTCCAGGCAAGCAACAAACAAACAGAAAAGGAGGGAAGCGTGGTGCATCTGACCAATAAATAGCAAAGAAATGAAAGTGAGAGTAAAATGATCCAATGGTAAGTAATGGCTGGGCTCCAAGCATGCGGTGTCTAGGCTTGACCGAAAAATGGGGAGATAGTCCTACCTTTCTTCTCTAGCTCCAAGAATAATGGTGGACATCTTCCTTTGGGGCAATCATATATGTAATGGATAACACATTGAAGTTTGCAGTGTGATGAAACAGAGGAGGACAGAAAAGAAACAGGCAGCTGGACAAAATAATGTACTCCTGTTTCCAACAGTGACGCAAACACCAGAACATCAACCCAACTACGAACTCTGTCAACAATGGTGATCATCTTGCTTTGGGGCAAATGCCACCTTGGGTGCACAAGCGCACAAACTTGCAGTGCAATGAAATTGAGGCACAGAAAACCACAAACACTTCAATAAAACAAGCATTGGCAATGCCACTAAGTCTGACTTTAAAGAAATGTTGTATGGAAATGTGAAGCATTACCAGTAAATAGCATGGGAATGGATATGCATTTGTATGGATGAAAATAACTGTAGAATAATATTGGTGTAGGTTAATTGCACTGTCAAGCCAGACATAAACATCCATATATGTTAATAACTGCCCTCCTCTCATCTGTGCTGCTACCAGAGAAAAACACCATGCATTATTTAGTTATCTAAGACACCTTAACAGTGTTACAATGTCATCTGTGTGCTTTTGAAAGTTCAAGCTCTTTCAGCTGGAGAAATACAATTTTAACAGTTGTGCGGAGAGCAAGCGCTTTTTTGTGTGGAGGCACACAACTTCTTTCCAATAAAACATATGTACCCCAGGCTCCCATTGTGTGGGTGGAGCCACATCGTCTATCTAGTGAAACTAACATAATTATCTGGCAACAGTTGCGCTATCAAGCGAGTCTATAATGACACATACTAGCCCTAGCACCAACCTCTGGACATTAAGACGTTTTGTAAGCTAATAGCTCACAGGTGAGGGAGGGGAACCACCACTCACTTGTGTAGTGGCAGCTATGTTGCTTTGGGGCAAATGCTCTGTTTTATGCACAGTGATGCAATTCAAGAAAGAATACACAAAAAACAAGAAGCCCTACAGGGCATGCGGCTTTGATAAAAGCAACATAAAAATCACCAAAGGCCTCCCAAATGCTTCCATCAGCTGGAAGCTGCATATGAAACAAGAGATGCATCTCCCTTGGAGAAGCGGCTACTGAAGAGCAGGTGGATGGAAAGGACTCTTTCCTTCTTTTGCCTCTCCGGTGGATTAAAAGTGAAAGGGCAAAAAGCTGTCACTCGCAGAAAGGGGAGCCAGTGCCTGAGGCTGGCAGACCCATACCCATGCTGTATGCTGTGATGGGAGGAAACAAAATGTGGCTGACAACCGAACAGGCCAATGGATAAAGACAAATGATCAAAGAAACCTATATGCAAGTATAATATGTATATATTTTTTATAACAATAGGCTGGCGAGACCGCTAAAGCAGTCACTAAGGCCAGACCTAAAAATACAAATGAAAATTTGACATGTCCAGGCCAGTCAGAAGCTTTTGTGGGAGCAAGGACAAAACCTAGTTGAAGGACCTTGACCCAGAGATCCCGGTTTCAATCATAGCTTCCCAGTCTGACTAAACTGGGTGATCCTGGACAATTAATTTTCTTGCCTCTACCTCTTTTTCCGTAATCATCAGATCTGAGAGCACCTTGAATTAATTCAGTTCAGGATGTACACTTCTCTTACATATGGTTTAATTGACAATAATGTTGTTTCCTCTATAACAGCAATCAATGCCTTGCATAGGTGGCACAAGACAACTGACTTGCCTCTTGGGTCACTAATAAAATTGTCATCAGTACAAAAAAGGGAAAGATTTGTGATACCCACCCAAGATCGGAATTGCACAATGTCTATTCAGGAAAGCTGGTTTCAGTTCCGGCTTCTAAGATTGACCAAACAGTGTGACCGTAGGCGATTACTTTCTTCCCTGTGCCTCTTTTTCCATGAGGTCACATCTGAGAGCTCCTTCAAATAATTCAGTTCAGCATGCACACTGTACAATAATCTCTCTTGTGTGTGGTGTTAAAGACCGTAATGTTGCTCCAGCTACAAAAATAAAGGCTTCTATAGGAGAATCAAGACAACTGAATTGTCTTTTCAGTCATTATTAAAACTGTCACAGCAGCAAGGTTGTGGGTTGCTAATTCTAATAAAAGCCACTCAGTGCAGTGATGTAATTTATGGTGTTATGCTATGTTATGTTATGTTATATGTTATATGATGTTATGCTTATTTGTATGGTGTGCTAATCACTCGTGACGGTATGCTGGCACTTTGCAGGTGCAAAGGCAGCTGTCTCCTAGGGGAGAATTATTGAAAGAGCCAGGTCTTCAGCTTCTTGCGGAACTCGAGAACTGATGAGGAGGTTCTGATGTGCTGTGGGCGGTTGATCCATGCAGGAGGATGTATGAGAAAGCACAGCCGCTCGCATGGTATGTGTGTAAATGAGAGTCCAGCTGAGCTGAGGTGTTTGGGAAGTACATGGAAATGTATGTGGTCATTGAGGTAGGCCGGACCAATGTTATGTAGTTCTTTGTATGTGTGAGTGAGCAGTTTGAAGTGAGTGTGTTTGTGTATGGGGAGCCAATAGAGTTGACTGAGATGTCTGTTCAGTGAGGTAAGGTAAGGACGAGCCTTGCTGCTGCGTTCTGGATGGTTTGAAGTCTGTTCAGAAGTTTTTTGGTGGTTCTTGCATAGAGTGAGCTGCTGTAGTCCAACCTGCTGGTGATTAGGGACTGTGTGTCAATTTTTCTAGTATTTTCTGGAAGCCATTTGAAAATCTTGTGTAGCATTTTCAGGATGTGGAACCAGAGGGAGGTGACAGAGTTGAATTGGGCTGACATGTCCAGTTTGTTGTCTAGGATGACTCAGAGATTTCTGACGTGGGTGGTGGGGATCGGGGTGGGGCGGGTCAGTAAGCCATCAGGTGAAGTCCCAGGCTGATGTTTCTCTTCCACAGATTACTACTGCCATCTTTTCTGTGTTCCGTTTGAGGCAGTTAAACTTTATCCAATTGGTGATGGTGGTCGTGCATGTTGCAAAGTTGGCTTTGGTGGTGGGGCTCTTGTATGTCAGGGAGAGTATAAGTTGTGTGTTGAGTATGCTGATGTTGTGAGATCTGATGAGGTCCGCTAGAGGACATGTAGATGTTCAATGATGTTGGTCTCAGGGAAGATCCTTGATGGGACTCTGAAGCTGAGGTTCTTGGGCTCAGAGTTGTAGGGAGGTAGGTTGACGCTCTGGGTTCTTCCTGAGAGGAATGAGCGGATCCAGTTGAGGGCAGGTCCAGTTGAATGCCTGTGTCATGTAGAGTAGTAACGTCTCAGAGCTGATTTGTAATTCTCCTTGTCACTGTTGAGGTGGTTGGTCCTCCATCTTCGTTCTTGCTGCTTGCAGTGTTGTTTTGTTGCTCGGAGTTCCTCCATTTACCCGCTGAGTTGTTTCAGGGTCCTCTTCTGAGTGTCGTGTTTCAGCTGTGCTAGGGAGTCGCCGCAGCTTGTGATTCAGTCGTCGAACTGCATGATATTAGTGTTGAGGTCATTGGTATCAATTGGCTGATGTGTGTCTAGTGTTTTGAGCCAGTTGGATTTCAAGATTTTGGTCATCTGCATCTGACCTGGTTGGTAGTCGAGGGCTTGGCTTGGCGAGGAGTGTTAATTCTAAAGTGGACATTGGTGTGATTGCGCCAGGAGAGGGGTGTGGTTGTGGTGAATTTGATGTTATTGAAGGCGGCGACAATGGAGTCCAGGGTGTGCCCGGCTGAGTGTATAGGTCCCTTGACATGCTGTTCCAGTCCCAAGTTCTTTAGGCTCTTGAGGAGAGCCGCTGTGTTGGGGTCATTTCAGTCTTCCGGGTGGAGGTTGAACTATCCTAGTGGGATGTAGTTCTTGGAATCAGAGGCGAGGGAAGCGAAGAAGTTGGTGGTATTTCTGGCGAAAGCGGCTCTTGCTCCTAGTGGTCGGTAGACAAGGGTTCTGGGCAGAGTGAATACTGCCGAGAATTTTTCCTTGAAGTATAGGTGCTCCATGTAGGGGGTGCTGTTATCCGTGGGAGTGGCACAGCTGAAGGATTCCGTGAATATGATTCCTATTCCTCCTTCTGGTTTGTATTTGCAGTCCTGGTGAGTGATCTTGTAGCGTTCTGGAATAGCTGTGGGTCTGTCGGTGCAGATGCGGTGGTCAGCTATGTTTCTGTCAGGAAAAGGAGCTCCGGTGCATCGTTAGTCAGGATATCCCAGATCTCAGTGGCGTGTTTGCTAAGTGAGCAGGTGTTGAGGAGAATGCATGATAGTGTGTCCTGGCATGTGTGTTCGTTGGTGGGTGGGGGAGGTGTGCTGTGGGTGGTTTGTTTGCATGTGGTTGACATGCGCGAGGATGGTGAGATGTTGCAGATAAACTGGCAATGGGCGCAGCAAAAGCTTCCGCTGTGTTGCGGTGGGGGTACTGTGCATTGGGTTCAGGGATCTAAGGAAGGCTATGTGGTAGTGTCGCGGAGGGCGGACCAGAGTTTGTGGTGCTGGGTGCGTGCCAGACGTAGACAGGTGCAGATGGGCTTGCCTTTAGCATGCCTTTGGCAGACATTAAGTAGGTCTTGGGAGGGCAGTGGGCAGGGCTTAGAGGGAGCATGGGAGAGGATCAGTGGCGCCGGAAAAGTAAGGTAATAAGTGGGGCGGGGGGGAAGTGGCGCTGGAGGTGCAAGGCAAGAAAACAGGCACCGAGAGGCAGAGTGGAGCATGGGGGCAAAAAGAAGGCACAGGCCAAAGGCAAAGCAGAAGGAAAAATAAAGCAACTGCAGAAGAGAGCAAGGGTGCAGAAAACGAGTACCGAGCACAAGTGGAGGTGAGAAATAGAGCACAGAGTGAGTGATGAATATGGGCACAGAGTACAGAAAATGTCAGAAAGACTAAAGAGTTAGCAAGTGAGAGAGTGAGAACATGGAGTGAGGAATAAAAACGGGCACAGGGTACAGTAAGAGGCAAGAAGCAGCCAAGTGAGAGAGAGAGCACAGAGTGAGCAGAAAAAATGGGAAAGAGTGCAAAATGAGTATAAGGGATGAACAAGAAGGTGAGAAGGAGAAAGAAAAAGGAGCAAGAATGTGAAAAGAACAAAGAGCAATGGAGCTGGAGTGCTGGAGCAGAGGCAGGAGCTGGTTCTAGGAGGGCCTTGACTCGTCTGATGTCTGGTCTAGGTAAGTCCAGAAAGGACAGGAACCTGCTTCAGTGGGTTTTTTTCAGTGCTGAAGTGAAACAATCGAAAATAAACTTTTTATGTAAACGTTCGTAGCTCAGCTATCAATAAAGAGGCAATCGGCAACTCTTGTAGTAGGTCCAGGGTGAGCGAAGAGCTGTTCTTCTAAGTCTCCATGGTGCTGCATTTCCAAACAGCATGTAACAAAAAGGGGGCTGCTCAGATTTATGTGACCTGCCATTACTGCCTCTCTACAACTGTCCTACTGGCGCTGGTAGTTGGGCAGGAGACCCTTTAGTGGTGGTTTGCAGTTTCAAGGCCTATTAACTCCTGCTTCCCACACCTAGTCAGCTGTGAGTTTGGCTTGGTAGCGTTGGCATGGCCTGTTTCATAGTGCAGGCTACGGTTAAAGCGACTCGGCCATGTGAAACATTTTGCACGTGCTGACTGCCTTGCCCAGAGCACATTGCAAGGCCTCTTCAAGAAGTTGGGCCAGAGAAATTTGCCCAATCGACTCCTCCCCCAACCCACCATCTGAGTCTGCTGAACATGCCCTATGAAACAGGGACTTTTTCACAATATTTGATTTGAGATACCTATAGTCTTAGGGAAAATGCCTGACCCCACAGGGTCAACATTCGAACACCAAAACATGTTGATGTAAAAAAGAGAAGGGGGATGGGAGCACACTGCCTCACATCCCAGCAGAGATGCACCTGTGTGCCTGTGAGTGGTACTGCGACATGTGAAGATTATGGCAGTATTTCCAGCAACACCAGATGAAATTTTGCGGCTCTCTACTGATGAAGGACTAAATCCAGAAACACATGTGTCTAGAGATATACAGCGCTATATGCGCCAACTTTGATGAAAAACTACAGTTAATTTTGAAGTAAGTGCTAATTGTATACTGCATTCACCATAATGCATAGGGGGGAAGTGTGCTGGGATGGGAGGCAGTGTGCTCCCAACCCCCCTTCTGTTGATGTAACAAATAAATAGGGTCTGTTGCTTGGCCCTTCTGTTTTTAATGCTCTGATAGGGGGACACTAGTAAACAACATTTTAGCTCACCCACATAAAATGTTAATATAGGTCTGACAGTTTAGCAGAGGCAGAACAAATGTTGACATAATTAAGGAACCCATAACCAGGTGGCTTACAGAGAGTGAACAGTTGTATTCCTTAATGATACCCAGTACAAGATCTGGAAACCACTAATGAAGCATACAGCGCTAAGTAAGTGAGTGTTCACTGTTGGTCCTAGCTCTCTCTGCAGGGTCACTCCTAAACGTTTTGTCTTTTACCCTCTACTTTCTGCTGAATTTGTTTTTGTTGGCCTGCTAGCCAGTGCTAAAGTGTTTTGTGTTCTTTCCCTAAAATATGGTAATATTGGCTGATACCCAATTGGCACATTTAATTTACTGCTAAGTCCCTAGTAAAGTGGCACTACATATGTCCAGGGCCTGTACATTAAATGCTTCTAGTGGGCCTACAGCACTGGTTGTGCCACCCACTTAAGTAGTCCTTAAACATGTCTCAGGACTGCCACTGCAACCTATGCGTGCAGTTTTAAACTGCCATTTCGACCTGACAAAATAAACCTTTTGCCTAGCCCAAACCTTCCTTTTTAATACATATAAGTCACCCCTAGGGTAGGCCCTGGACAACCCCAAGGGCAGGGTGTGGTGTATTTAAAAAGTTGGACATGTACTTTTAAGTTTTACATGTCCTGGTAGTGAAAAACTCTTAAATTCATTTTTCACTACTGTAAGACTTACTTCTCCAATAGGATAACATTAGAATTACTTCATTATATTTTATAAGCATACTTTCTAAATGGGAGCAGGTAACACCTTCATATTTGGTGTCTCTGGAATCCATTTAAAACCCTAAATTATGGTGAAGTTGGATTTTAAATTGCAATTCTGAAAATGATACTTTTAGAAAGTTGTCAGTTTTTTGCCTTAGCCAATTGGTGCCTGCAGCCTGTCTCTGGGTCACATGTCTGGGTGTAGCTGACAGTTGGGATTTGTGTATTCCTTCTAGATAGCCACACACAATAGGGAGCTTAGTGTGCCTGGATGGGCCATCACTGAAAGGATGGGAGGGAGGAGTTGTGCACAACCCCACTTACACTTGAATAGGCTGTGTCCTTCCTCCATGCAAAGGGCTGCATACCCCCATGTAGTTAGTCTGAAACCAGGATAGGGAAGGCAGGATGCCTGGCGACTTCAAAGGAAGACATCTAGAAGCTTCTCCCCCACTTCAAATGTACAACTCAGTATAACTACTGGACCTCAGATACCAACTCTTCAGCAAACTTCTGGACCTGTGGATACTCTGTCAGGAAGAAGGACTGCTGTGCTGCTAAAAGGACTGTCACTCTGCTGTACTGCTGCTCTAAAGGAACTGCTGTCTGCTGCCCTCTTCTCTGGGAAAGAAGAACAGGACCTGGAAATACATCTTGAACCCAGAGTAACATCAGGGGCTAGTCTGCTGACCTCCTGACCTGAGCCTCAGGGACATAAAAAGAGGCTTCCCAACTAGCTCCTAGACCCATCTGCAGTGAGTTCCTGACCCCCAAGTGGTGCCTCTCAGGTACTGGACTCTTGGTGTGGCTCACAAGCTCTTAAATATATCTTTTGGGCTCTTTGCGACCTCAAATGTGCCCATTTGCACCGAGACCGCACTGCTCAAACTGAAATTCAGCATGAGCCGCCACCAGGCCGTCTTTTCGCACGGCAGCATCAACAGCCCCTGAAGGACATCTAATGTGAAGCACCGGCCTGCTTTTTGCATCACGCCAACAACCGCCCACAACACTCGCCTTGCCCTCCACAACCCTCTCCAATGCAAACAGGACTCTTGGCACAAAACTTGAGAAGGTAAAACTTCAGCTGGACTAATCTGGGACTGTATCCGACCCGCACTCCACCGCAGTAGGCCTGAACTTTTGACTTTGACCCGATCTAGCGCAACCAGATAGCCACAGACACTTTCTGCTTTTAGGTGCTATTTTACAGTTTATTCGTTAAAAATTCATAACTTCAGTTCTAATGATTGGATTTTTGTCATTTTGGTCCTGTTTTATTTCTTCAATTTTGCTCTATTTTTTTAACTTGGTGTGAAACCTTTTTGTGCGGTGTTTTTTTTCACTGTGTTACTGTTTGAAGTGTTGTACAAATACTTTAGACATTGCCTCTAAGTTAAGCCTGACTGCTCTGTGCCAAGCTACCAGTGGGTGCCCGGCACCTCTCTGCAGAGAGAATGATTTCCATCTACAACCGAGGGCCACCTCTACAAAAAAAACAATTCAAACTTTGTAAAAATTGTAATGTTTTAAAATAAATAGCGATGGTGCAAGTCGATGGATGGTATGTTGAATGTATTTATTAAAGCCCAACTAACTCAGACCTTCTTGGCACTAAGGAAAGGTAACATAACAGTTAACAGGAAAAGACGAGGAAGTTAAAATAGCCAGATTTGGATAGCTTTCCTGAACTTTCGGGTGGCCAGTAGGGCAGAATGAATTAGTAGCGATAGGTCAGGTATTGCATTGTTTTGTAACATTTATGCAGTGCTTACTACTCTTCAGGAGCGGCCCATGCAGGTAAGAGCGGTGGGGTGGTGGGGCCGTGTTAGGGGGGGGATTCGACAGGTGACCACAAGGGAAAATTAAATAAATAATGAATTTTCAAAATGAAGGGGGTTGGGAGCACACCGCTTCACCTCCCAGCACAGTTTGCCCCTTAGCAATATGGTAAATGCAGTTCATGGTACATGCTTACTTGAATATTTGCTGGAGTATTTCACCAAAGTTGGTGCAGGTTAGTGCTGTAAATCTCTAGACACGTGTTTCTGGATATCATCCGTCATCAGTAGAGATAAAAACGAATTTAATCGGGTTGCTGTGAAGGCTGCCACAATCCTCTTAGGTCTCAGTACCTCTCACTGGCGCGCAGGTGCATCACCAAAAGCTCGTCAGCTCAATGACTCAAGGGAGTCTTTTCAAAATGAAGGAGGTTGGGAGCACATCGCTTCACCTCCCAGCACAGTTCACCCCTTAGCATTATGGTAAATGCTGTTCATGGTAAATGCCTACTTGAATATTTGCTGGAGTATTTCACCAAAGTTGGTGAAGTTAATTTTCCCTCACCGTCTGTCGAAATCCCCCCCACCCGACCCCACCACTCCTACATGCACGTGCCGAGGCTTCTACTCTTTATATGGGATGTTGAAGCACATGCCTACATTGGTATTACACTATGACGTGTAGTATGTGTCCTTGGAAGGATGTTGTCTTTGTTTTGATCCTATGTAGGAAGTGCATCCATGTCATGCGTGATGATCATGAGTTGCAGTTATCTGTTATAGGAGGCAGTGCTTAGCCGTATGATGAGTAAAGAATAGTGAGAGATAGGCGTGTTGTTTGTGGCTTTTGATAAGCTGGCAGCTTTGCAGTTGCAGACCCAAAGAGAAGGGAGGAGGGTAGGGTGGGTGATTAAGGGCGGTGGTGGGGTCAGTAGAATCTGTGTATTACTTCAGTGTTCAGGCTCACCCATGAGGTGACTTTCCATGTGCAGCAATGATAATGTTCTGGGGGTATTTTTATGTTTTTTTTTGTTGAAGTTTTATATAGCGCAAACTTGACCTGAAGGTATTGGAACGCTTTACATGAACACCAGTTGCATTACAGACGGACACATTCATTTTATTTTTAGGCAAGGGGAGATTAAGTGATTTGCCCAGAATCACAGAATGTTTGAGCCTCCCGCCAGACTCAAGCCTTGTTCCCCGACTTCAAAGTCAGCCCTTTACACACTATTCAGAGTCAGTCGTGATTGCAGCATTACAGCCAATCAGTGGCTTTTTATTCTAACGGACTTCAATGCAATACGTTGGCCACCAAACTAATCACTGTGACGTGTGTGTTACCTGTGCTACCCCCTCATCCATAAACACTGGTGAACTCGCCACTTCTATTTTTGTGCTGCCTTCTCGTTATGCCCCTCCCCCAACAGGCCACCCTTTCTTTGTTGTTTAGATGTTGGATGCCTCGGGGCCGCTGGCGCGGTGGCCTGGCTCTCAGGGTGAAACATGCCCGCACATCTGTGCCCCACGAATCAAGTGCACCACTGCTCACAGTACATCAACTCAAGGCTTGTGCACATGTAATAAACGAAGGAGAATAAAACAGTGGCAGTTGGCTTTACAAAAAGCTGCTGCTAAGGATAAACCAATAATGTGCCCCCGAACGCAAATTAGGTTCAACTCTTTCATCAGGGCATCTATTCTGGCCCAAAAATGTACCTTTGTCTCAGAATGCTAAACATATTGTTTATTCTGTCATACTAAGAATAAACATGTTTTTTTCATTTCATTCCCTTAAAACAGAACACATTTGAATCTTAGTTGAGGTGGGATTTGCTACAATCTTGAATTGGAGCATGTGAGAAAATGTGGTTTCTGGTTGAGCTGGGTGAAACCCTACCCAAGCAGCAACCACAATTCTTGCCAGGGTGAAACACAAGCAAACCCCAAATTAACCTGGGCTCAACCCTCTGGTAGCTTGGCATAAACAGAGTCAGGCTTAACTTCGAGGCAATGTGTAAAGTATTTGTGCAGCACACAAACAGTAATAAAGTGAAAACACAACACAAGAAAAATCCCCCACCAATTTAGAAAAAATAGAGTACAATGTAATACATTATTTGACACCAAAAAAACAAAAATCCAATCAGTAGAACTGGAGATATGCACAAAGTGCCAACTGTGGTTATCTGGTCACGCCGGACTGGTACAAAGTCACAAGTTCAAGCCGACCGCGATGGAGCGCGGGCAGGTTACAGGGGCCAGGTTAGGCCCTCTGAACAAAGTACCTTAAATCCTGGTTGCCATGAGTTGTGAGATCCCTCATCGATGATGCATCACACAGCAGGGATTCCGGGCTGCGATGTGAGGTCCTGCGTCGAGGAGGCATCGTGAAGTGGCGCTTCTGGGGAGCTGCGGGGCTGCAATGTTAGGTCCTGCATTGAGGATGCATCGTGCAGTTGTGATTCTGAGGAACTACAAGGTTATGCATTGGAGATGCTTCGAGACGTGGTGCTTCCAATGTGAGTCAGTGAGGTGATACGTTGCGCTGTGTCAGTTCTGCTTGGACCACAGCTGGGCTGGCAGAGCACCTTCAGGCCACTTCCAAGGGTCCAGGACTGGGTGGCACCACTTGGGGGGCAAGACTCACAGCTGACAGAGTCCAGGTGCAGAGTTCAAGGTGTTTGGGCCTGTTCCTGAGACTCTGATCAGGAGGCCAGCCAACTAGTCCTTGGAGTCACTCTGGAGGTCCAGTCCTTCTCACTCAGGCCGCAGGGCAGCTGAGTAGCAAAAGTAGCAGAGTAGCAGTACTTCTTGCAGCAGAGCAGCACAGCAGTTCTTCTGAGGCTTCCACAGGTCCAGAGGTGTACTGAAGAGTTGGGTCAGAGGGTTCACTATTTACACATGGGGCCCACTTTGAAGTGGGAGAAGTTCTAGAGTCACGCCTCCACCTGCCCCCCACCGAGGTGTCTGGAATTTTCTGTCTCCATGCCCTGGACCCAGCTCGTCTGGGGGAACAAAAGACTAGTGTGAAACCCTTTGTGAGTGTGCTGAGGCAGAGTCTTTGTCATGTACAAGTGTGGTAGGTGACAGCTTTGCCCCCTATCAAGTCCGAGATGGTCTATCTTGCCAACACCTATTCCCCCTTTGTTTCACCGTAGCGGAGCAATATACAAAGTCCAACTGCCAGCTACACCTAGTCATGTGAATCAGGATACAGGCTGCAGGCACCAAATGGTTAGAACAAGAAAATAGCAACTTTCTAAATGTGGCATTTTCAGAATTGTGACTTTAAATCCAACTTTACCATTAAAGAGGGTTTTAAATTACAAATCTTTAGAGACCAAATTCGATATTCCTATCTGTTCCCAATTGAAAGTTGTCAATAATTACATGTAATAAGGTAACCCAATGTTATCCTATTGGAGAGGCAATCCTTGCAGTAATAAAAAATGGATTTAAGAGTTTTTCACTACGAGGACGTGTGAAACTTAAAAGTACCTTTAAAATACACTGCCCTCTGCCTTACGGGCAGTTTAGGGCTTACCTTAGGGGTGACTTACCTGTATTAAACGGAAAGATTTAGGTCTGGCAAAAAGTTTATTTTGGCAGGACGAAATTGCAGTTTTAAACAGCACACACAGGCTGCAATGGCAGACCTGAGACTTTTAAAAAAAATGCTACTTAAGTGGGTGACACAATAAGTGCTGCAAGCCCACTAGTAGAATTTAATTTACATGCCCTCGGTACATGTAGGACCACTTTACTAGGTGCAAACCATGTTTAAAGAGAGAGCACAATTTAGCAGTGGTAAAGTGTGCAGAGTCCAAAGGCCAACAAAAACAAATTCAGCAAAAACAGGAGGAGAGAAGGCAAAAGGTTTGGGGATGACCCTGCCGAGAGGGACAAGTTTAACAAGGCAGCATAACAGGCAGGACAACCTACACCAGCCCTCTGAATGGGACACACATTCCCTTGGTAGCATAGTGGTACATACATGACTTGGCACAACAAAGTCTGAATGTCACCTGAGTGTCACAGTTGGAATACTGTAGCTTTATTGCTGTCAGAGCCATACTGGCAATGCTTCCACTTTTGCATTTTCCCAGTGGGGTGCAGACTAAGGGCTTGCTTTTAGAGCTGGATGGGCTCTCTCAGTGCCCCTAATGCCCTATTTTAATGATGGCCTCCTGCAGAGTGGAGCAGCTTTGAACATTTTCTGCCAGAGATGACTTTGGTTTCCAGTCCTGTTATGTTATGTTTGTAGAGCGCACATCTCACCCAGGAGGGTATCCTGATGCTGACTGAGCAAGGGCAGAGACTAAGGGCTGATTTATATGTTGGCAGTAAGATACTCTGTGGCCATGGTGACAGAGTATCCTTACCACCAACATAATGGTCCACCAGATTTAGATGCGGGAGGACCATTGGTTTGTCTATGGCGGTGACCACTCCCTCATTGTCATAGCCAAATCTTTCTGACGGCCCGACGGAGCAAGGGCCCTTTGAGAAATCCCTATATGTCTGCCCACCCAATCAGAATGGGCAGACATATAGCCATTTTTTTTACTGTCCTTCACCGCCAGGCAAACCCTGACTGCGAGGGACAGTAAAATGCTAATAATGCCTCCCTCACCATGGGAGATGACTCCCATGGTGAGGGGAGAATTACTTTTTATTTTCAAGAATTAAATCCCATTTTGGGATTTTCCTTTTGAAAATAAATAAATAAAAATGTTTGGTGCAGGGCTGCATCATGCTGACTCAGCCCTGCACCAAACAGTGAAATGCATTGGCAGGAACCGCCGTGATGGCAGTTCCTGTCAACGCATTATAAATGACGGCCTGCTTGGCAGTCATTTATAAATTTGGCGCGCGGTCCCTCCACCATGGGGAGGGAGTAATTTACTCCATCCTCTGGCAGAATGACTGGCCGCCAGCCAAATTATAAATTAAGCCCTAAGTGAAGAGCCAAGTCTTCCTTGCGAAATTCAAGAACTAAGGAGGCAGATCAGATGTGAGTTGTTCAAGGCTTTTGGAGCGTAGTGAGAGAAGGTCCAGCCGCTAGATTTGGTTCTGCATATCTAGGGTATATGTGCAAGTAGGAGTCCACCTGAGGGGAGGTATCGGATAGGTATGTGGAAATTAATGCGATTGTGGAGGTAGGTGAGGCCAATGTTATGCAAGGTTTTGTCCCTGAATGTCAGCATCTTGTAGGCATTGAATGCTGATTGGGTGGGAGATAGATTTGAAGGCGGCAGATAGATCCAGAAGTATGAGGATAGTGGCGCCTGTTCTGTCCATGATCAGTCAGATGTCATTCGTGGTGGCGATGAGAGTAGTTTCAGTGCCGTGGTTGGGTCTGAAGCCACATTGAGTGGTAAAAAGGACGTTGTTGTTGTTGAGGTGGGTGGCTAAATGTTTGTTCAAGACCTTTTCCATGACTTGCTCTGGAAAGGGTAGCAGGGAGATGGTTGAGTAGTTAGCTAGTGTTTTTGAGTTCGCTCAGCGTTTCTTTAAGAAAAGAGGAGAGGGAGACTGGTGATGTGTTTCCAGGTGTCCAGGAAGGTGGCTGTGTTGATTGAGGCATTCAGGATTGGGGTGAGGGCTGAACTCATGTGGTTCAGTCCCTTAGTGAATACGTGATTGAAGGCAGGGGCCCGATGGTGCTCCTGAGTGTACGGTGCACATGGATGCTTAAGGTTCTTGAATGGTGATGGTGGGACAAGTAGTCAGGGTGATCCTCTGGGCACTGGAAGTGATGAGTATGGTGGCTGCGAAGGTGGAGCGGTCCGGTTGGTGTTCAAAGTTGTCGTAGATGCTGGAGATCTTGCTGCTGAGGAAGAGGGACAGCTGGGTGCAAAGGTCTTGTGAGGGAGTGAAGCTGGTGGAGCCTGTTGCCAAAGAGGTGAAATCTTTCACAATGATGAAGATTTCCTTGATGCTGTTGGTGCTGCTTTCAATACGCTCAGTGAGGGAGACCATTTAGTGGCTCTGATTTATTGGTGGTATCTTCTGAGTTGTGTATCTGTAGTTGCTCTTGTCGGTGTTGTCCTGCCTTTCTCTCCATCCGTGTTCTAGCTGCTTGCAATGAGTTTGAGCTGTTCTGTGTACCAGCTTGTTTATGGTCTGGTTCTAGTGGCCTTGGTGGTTTTGAGTGAGACCATCATGTCTGCGTAGGAGGGGATCCAGGTGTTGAAGCTGAAGATGGATCTGGGGAGGTCGTCATTGAGGTGTGGCAGTCATTTGTTTAGGAGCTCCGAGGTCCAAGATTCTTCAGAGGCCTTGTTTCAATCCACATTGTGAGGATTTGGTGATGGCATTTCTGCAATGGTGAGAGATGTGTATGTTGAAATTGATGAGGGTGTCGTTGGACCAGGTGATGAGTGTGGCCTTGTCCACTGTGATTTTGATGAAGCTGGTGAAGATGGGGTTCTGTAGGTGTCCATGTGTCCTGCCCTGGTACTCCCATAAGCCCATTGACCAAGTTGGCAATCCGGCACTTCACAGATCCCAATGCCCAGTTACTCCTATGCACTCCTATGCACCTTCATATTTGGGCCCAGTGGTTCTTTGTGGATGGTTTTGACATGCTTGTTGTTGCCACGGAGAGAGCTGTTGTTATTTCACTATGTTTCATACCTGTTAATGGGTGAATACGTCTGCGTACACAACAAGTAAAATTAGAAAACATTACGAGAACACAAGTGATCAGTCATAGAAGAGACTGTGCTTTGAAGCTCTTCCATACCTGCTGGTGGTTTGCAGATAACAGGGCTTTTCCTGGTGAACATTCCTGTTGAACAGTTAAAAATGGATTCTATTGGATCCAGTTGCAACACATGGATTTCTGCACATTGGACTACATATAACAAAGGAAATAAAGGGAACATTTCATATTAAACAATTAATAATATTGGAGACCATTAGGCACCACTAAACATCATTGAATGGCATCAGACTCTTACTAGATGCAACTGGACTCGACTAGCATTTTCTTCAGTCATCTGGAGGCATTCTCTGAGAGCTCAAGCGTGCCCATAAAAAAGACCACAACAAAAGGCTTTTGTTGGCTAACAGGATCTGGAGTCATGGAAAGAAAGGATCTTTTTTAGAAGGATTGCATGTGTTGCAGTAGACATATGGGGTGTGGGCGGAGAATGGGCTAGAAGGCCATGGTCAGCAGAGACTAGTCAAACCATCTTTATCTCACTGAGCAGGCGTTATGAGGTCTGATCTGACACAAACAATAGGATTGTGTCAGGAGGTGAAATGGATCTGAGAATGTTGCCTCCAGGTAGGACCAGTTATGCTACTGTAGGAACACGTGTGATCATCCCAAATTGGGCCATACCCTCCTTGTACCGCAAAATACTTTCCAGAAATAGTACAAGCTTCAAACACTCATATAGATCAGAAATTACCTGAAGGATAATGATAAACAGTATAGTCTTAATATTTCTGTGAAAGTTGTGGGTGAGATCATAGTAGGTACCATGAATGTGTGTCTCTCGTGCCAGCACCAACCACAACATAGGCATCAGGTGATGGTGTAACAAAGAGGTAGCTGTCACCTTCCAGGGAAAGTGAAATCAGAGCATTCTTAAATTAAGTATCAACAGAGGACTCCTCCTCAGCAGTCACATCCACTATAGACAATCTTACACTCATCTTTCCAAAGTGAGACTTATTCCTAGACACCTACTCTTCACGTCTTCTTGAAGACACTATTGTTGCACTCTTAGAAGATACTGTGATTTATTTGGTCTCTGGGTGCCAGTCGGGTCACATAGAATTACTCTACCTCCCACATGGATGTCTAGATCGTCTTTAGTCACTCATTTGATCATTTTTCATCTGTTGACACTATAACCCACACTAAATGTCAGTTGTATTGTTCTCAGCAGCATGAGTAGGGATAGTGGCCCCTGTCCACATGCCCATCAGCATTGAGGAACAGGTTTTGTGAGTTAAAACCTATGGTGTTATACAATGCTGTCGTAGACAGCAATTGTCATGTTCCATCTCTTCAACTAGTAGAAGTTTGTTGAGTGTTTATACTTACCTCTCCCCCTCATCCTTGCCTGTGGTCATGGAAAAATGTTCTTATGTGAACAGTTCTCAGGGCTTACAGATACAATTTAGGTTTGTTCACTTGAAAAGGTGGGTCATTCTCTGTCCTGAAATTCATTTGTATCCCTTGAGTAGAAAGTATCTTCTCTAATGTAGGCATAAATTATTTGGCTGAAGCTGACTTCACCACCTCCACCTCAATGTATTTACTGCAGACATCCACTGGGAGAAGGAGATCTCACTCATTTGGAAGGAAGGTGAAATAACCCCTGGTTCAGGACCTGAGTGTTGCGGGGTGATGATTGGAGAAGGCTGTTCCCCGAATCCCATCACTAGGTAGGAGAGGCAGCCAGATATAAAATCTTCCACATAATTATTGTTATCAGGAAAACAGACTTTCTGACATTGTCACAACTTTGTACAATACTTTGGTGACACTAGGATGTGATCTGCTCGAAGCAACAACCCTTTCTCAATCATTGAGAAATCCTGACACACATCGGACAGTGCCTACAACATCCACTTTGCTTGTTCTGTGTAGTGTAACTGTACAAGGAGAATACTCTTCCATTTCCTATGCTCCGTGGTTATCTTCTAATTAGTGAAAAACTCATCAGCCATTTTTGCTGCAACTATGTCTTCCAGTACTAAATGATGAAGCCTTTAGTCAACCACCAAATTGCACTTATTCCTCTGCCTTAGTTGCTTGAGCCACCTTTCTTAATGTTGGTAGGTATAATGGACAACCCAATCTACCCTTGAGGGCTCGGGCAAGGTTAATGAACAAGTAAGTGTGCCTTCAAGGGATTTATTAAGGTACTCAGTTATATTATTCTCATTCACAGTCAGGTGCAAGATTTATTATTTACTTGCTAATTAATTTCTTTTGACAATCTATTTTCTAACAGCACAATTTTTTATACTTTTGAACTAATCACATAAAGATATATCTCGAAAGAATATATATCATAAAGCAAGAAACAGCAAAAGACAGCAAAAAACACGGCTGTGTATAAAAATAATGAATTTTATCTTCAAATTTCATAAAGGGTACTCATATGAAACAAATACAATGAAACAAGAAGGAAACATTCTATTATTTCAACCTTCACTGTTACAATTGTATACACTTTTTCATAATCACAGTCGAAGAATGTTAGGAAAAAAGTGTACGAGTCGACGTTTCGGTCTCTAAGCTTTCATCGATGAGACCATCTTCAGGATTAAAATGTTTAGAGTTGTTGACCCCTGAGTTCTGTTGTTTAAAGAAATTCAACAGATTCGTGGATAACGACCGTATTCACTTCGGGGACAATGTAGGACCCTGAGTGAGTCAATCTTGTTCTTTCAGAACTCCTGAGTGCTCCCAAGCCTCAACTTACAAAGGAGACTACAGATTGAAAAGCTGGTACGTCTGTATACTCTCCTGGCAACAAATAAAGATGCCTAATCAGACTGAATTTTAAAATAATCGGAGCGAAACACGCTGTTTTTTCCCTATGTTTGCGCTTCTGAAAGAACAAGATTGACTCACTCAGGGTCCTACATTGTCCCCGAAGTGAATACGGTCGTTATCCACGAATCTGTTGAATTTCTTTAAACAACAGAACTCAGGGGTCAACAACTCTAAACATTTTAGTCCTGAAGTTGGTCTCATCGATGAAAGCTTAGAGACCGAAACGTCGACTCGTACACTTTTTTCCTAACATTCTTCGACTGTGATTATGAAAAAGTGTATACAATTGTAACAGTAAAGGTTGAAATAATAGAATGTTTCCTTCTTGTTTCATTGTATTTGTTTCATATGAGTACCCTTTATGAAATTTGAAGATAAAATTCATTATTTTTATACACACCCGTGTTTTTTGCTGTCTTTTGCTGTTTCTTGCTTTATGATATATATTCTTTCGAGATATATCTTTATGTGATTAGTTCAAAAGTTTAAAAAATTGTGCTGTTAGAAAATAGATTGTCAAAAGAAATTAATTAGCAAGTAAATAATAAATCTTGCACCTGACTGTGAATGAGAATAATATAACTGAGTACCTTAATAAATCCCTTGAAAGCACCTTTCTTAATGTGGCTACTCCCAGGGCTGTCAATACTAGCTGGAAAGAGTATTTGTATAGAGGCAAGATCCAGTTTTCATTGCAAGGAGGGAGTTACACTGATGATCATTGGTACAGTGGGAAAAATTGCATTTGGTTGATGCATACCTGAGACTGATTTCTATACAGGTACAGGTGGAAATATTCCCACAGAACTGTGATGGCGAGTTTCTTGTGAAACTACCTATTCTCAGTGCCTGTGTGTGCATGGCTAGCATATAGGATTAGTGCCCTTTTCTCATTTTCTTGCTGTAGTAGAAGGACAGCACTTAAGCATTGCTATATTTGTATCTAAAGCTAGTGTTGTGGACATCCAATGGTCATAAAACTGCATGTGCATCTACAGTGAATTATTTGTGTTCTGAAATGCAGTTATTTGTTTCTCCTTCAGGTACTATGTAGCCTTGAAGTGTCAACCTTTATCAGATCACTCATTGACTTTGTCAGAGATGCCAAGTTCTGAATGAAACATGCACTGAACCTAACCATCACCAGGAAGCTATGCACTTGAGATGCAGATTAGGGAGGAGCTGTAGATTTTATTTCACAACTTTCTTTGGGTCAGGAGTTGGTCTTTCTGCCAAAAGCGGAGCCCAAAGAACTCAATGCCTGATTTCAGAAATTTGCATGTGCTGTTTTGCAGCACCAGCGCATAGTTGTGATTCCTCTTGTAGAAAGCACATAGGCAGTCATGGTGTTGTTCAATGGATGTGGTTTGTTTGAATATATCATTGCTGATGTTGATCACATAAGATAGTCCTAATATCCTCTCACATATGTATTTCTCAAGGAGTTAGTAGCCTGGGCCTCAGAGAATGCCATCATACCACTCAACCAAACAGGCTTTTCGAAACTAACCGGTACCACATCAAGCATAATGACCCTATCACTCCTGAGCAATGAAGCAAAAGAAATGAGGCATCCACTGCATCTGTGTTTCATCGATTACAGGTCAGCCTTCAACGACGTCAACCAAGAGATATTATGGCGGAAGCAGGCATCCTGGAACATTCCATCAGCCCTTCTGAGCCTAGTAATACTTTTATACACTAATACGTATACAGACTCATCCCAACTACCAAAGGACTGAAACAGGGGTGCGTACTGGCACCCACCTTGTTCATTCTTTTTCTTGCAGACTTAACACCAAAGCTTAACATCAGTGACTCACATGCTCCCAAACTAGGCGGAATGGTTCTCTTCAACCTTTTATACGCTGACGACCTAGTCCTAACAAGCCACATGCCTGTAGGGCTTCAGTGACTACTTAACATCATAAAACTATGACAATTAATGGCGCAAGGAGAAGGTCCCTGCACTGGTTCCTGGACAGGAAGCGGCTCAACACGGTGGAAAAATATAAATATCTGGGAGTTATAATTGATAAAGCTGCGTCCTTCCACCCACAGAAGGAGGCAATGAGAAGGAAAGGAATCGCACTAGACATTGAGTTTAAAAAACGAAAGAAGAAAATATCTGGTCCAGCCATGATGCTACTTCTTTGCATAGTTCATACAAAATTGATGCCTACCATAGCTTACAGAAGCAAAGCTATGAGTGGGATGGATGCAAAGAACTTGGATAATATTTTGACCAAAACATACAGAATGGTTTACAACCTTCCCGTCTATACCTTACCGGTGCAGATAAGGCTGGGAGTTGGTCTCCAGAGGCAAACCTTGGCAAGGAGTGGAGCTTATATTAACTGTTGGGAACAGAGAGGAACATGCAGACAGAGAGGATGTGAGGATGCCAGCAGAAAAGTCCCATGAGTACAAGCCTCTCTGGCAATCTAGACAAAATAAAGGTGAAAAAAGGAGATGTCAATCATAGAACTTGCAGAAAACAGGGAGCTCAAGCCACAGCAGGAGTGCAGACAGAACAGTGTGACCAGACACCAAGCATGGGAGAGACCCAACGGACCTCAAGATAGGCTGACATTCTGTATCTATCTAGAAGACTGAGGCCCACTGTCCATGCATGCATGAAATACCACAAACCTATTGCAAGGGCACAGACGGTACACCTGTCAACAACCCATAGAACATTAAGCCAAGCAGGAGGGGTCAGAGAGTACCCACACCAGCAAACAGCGGATAGCAGCAAGCAGCCATCAATAATGTGCATAAGCCAGTCTTCACCAAAAACCAGCCTAAAATAAGGTTGGTGCTGTGGGTTTTAGTTTGCTATATTTAGCTGTGTTTTCATTACTCATCTCCTGGTTAGTTATCTACCTAGCTATGCTTTATTTCTTTTGCCTTCTATTCTTGTTGCTGGGCAGCACCTCTGCATTCCATATGTCATCCATGACAACACAATGCTCTATCTTCCCTAGCTGCATCTTTGGCAGTTGGATTTGAGCTGCTGCCTGGGCTGGTGGTCTGTGTATGTACTCCTGAATAAAACTACTGAAGAATTGCTGAGCGTTTCCTGGACTTCTTAACACTGGCGCCGAGTTGTGCCTGCGTGGGGACAGGCATCCCTAGACCATCAGCTTCCCCATCGGACCCATTTGTGAACTGCAGCGCTTACTTGGCCATAGTTTGATATCTCCTGGGACAGTGGAGATTCGGGTACTCTGTATGTTTGGCTTGAACTATTTCTACTTCCTGGTTTGGCCTGGTTTTGGGGAAATTATTCTACATTTTCGTGGCCTAGCGGTTGAACTTTAAAAATTGCAGGCTTGAAGTAACGGTAATTTACTACTCAAACTATCTGGCAGAGTAGGCCTTGTGACGTCCCTTACCTGAGGCCTCTTCGTGTGCTGTGCTGTTTCCCCAGTAACGGAAGGTACGCGCGCTGTGGACACACGCGCTCCTTCATTGTCCTTGATGCCGGATTTCTTGATGGCGGCGCGCTAAGCCACAAGCCCCCGAGCTGCTGTTCCTGTGGATAGTTTCCTTGTGGAGCGCAGAGGTTCATTCCGGTTGTTGGGCGCACGATCGATCTACTGTGGCAAGATTTTACAGCCGCTCCTGCCTGACGTGTGCGGTGCATGCACGGTGTGCACTCACGAGTTTCTCATCCTGCAGGGAGCATGCGCGGTGATGCACACACCTCCCTCTGAGCTGTAAGCATGTGCGGTGATGCGCACACCTCCCTCTGAGCTGCAAGCGTGCGCGGTAATGCGCACACCTTCTCGGAGGTTTGGGGCATGCGCATTGTGTTCTTCTGTTGCCCAGTTCACTAATATTCAGTTTGGAATATGCGCGGAGATGCGCACACCATTTCCTTGAAGTACTGTGTTTTTGCAGCGTGTCAGTGACGCGCTCACTTCTCCTGGTTTAATTTGAGTTTTATTACGTGCGCGGTGATGCGCACACCTTTCTCATATGTTGGGACATTTTTATTTTGTGCACTCCATTTTGGTTTCTGCAGTTATCTTAGATTGTGTTGTGCTTTACCTTTTGGTTTTGTAATTGCAATCCCAGGTACTGTGCTAATTCCTTTGCAGTGTTGTGACACGCATAACTTCAAATGCTATTACTTTTTGATACTATTTGATACTATTTGATTTACTATTTGATACAGTTTTTCATTTTTTTTCTCTTCACAATGGCCTCATCCAGCATGTCTCAGCCTCCACAGTTTCTTTCAGACAAAGGTGACCCAATTTTACCTTGGAACAGGTGGAAGCCACTGTTTGATTCTTATCTATTGGCTATTGGGGGTGAGAAATTCTCTGCCTTAAGAAAACAAGCTGTGTTGTTACACAATCTGGGGGTTGAGGGTAGACATGTATATGATAGTTTAGATGAAATTGTTTTGGGGGGTGGAGAGGGAGAACCTCACAATGTTTTTGACATGTCTGTCATGATGCTTGAGAAACATTTTGGATCTAAAATTAACGTAGTTTTGGAGCGTCACAAGTTTTTTTCTAGAGTTCAGGGCAAGCAAGAAAAAATTGGTAGTTATGTGGCAACCTTGAAAACATTGGCTCACACTTGTGAGTGCGAACAGCTTACTGATTCTCTTGTTAGAGACCAAATTGTCAAGTGCACTAATGATGTGAAGGTTCAACAGAAACTTCTTGCCAAAAACCCGGATCTTAAGGAGACTTTAGCTATTGTGGAGAGTATGGAGAACACCAACATGTGGGTGCGTGAAATGAGAGTTGATAAGAGCAGCAATATTTCCCTGGAGGACAAGGTGGTTCATGAGGTCAAAAAAGATGGTGCCAAGGTGATTGAGTTTGAAAAGGGTATTCATGGTGAGGGGGATAAAAAATTGCCTGATTCTGAGCAGTTAGGTTCCAGGTACATCAAGCCTGGCTTTAAGTGTTTTAGGTGTGGGAGTGAAAGCCATTTGTCCAACAGCCCCAATTGTTTTGCAAGGTCTGTCACCTGTAATAGGTGTGGCAAAAAGGAGCATTACGCTCGTGTATGTCGTGGTGCTAAGAACCAAGCGGTGCACTGTGTTGAGGAAGAAAAAAAATATATGTTGAGCGTCAGAGAAGATGGTGTTGTGGATGGAGACAAGTTAGAGATGCCTGAGTGTGAGGTGTTGATTGATGGTAAACAGTTCTCTGTTATGGCTGACTCTGGTTCGCCTTATACCATGGTTGGTGATGCCAATTGGGATGTTGTGTTTGGTCAAGACAAGGTTGAACTGTCTCCACCGGATATCAATCCAGTAGGCTATGGTGGGGTCAGAATTGATGTTTTGGGTTATGTGGTCAGAAGAATTCAGTTCAGAGACAGAGACAGAGAAACGGTTGGGAAAGTGTACATGGCTAAAAGGGGTGATATTCTTCTTGGATGGAGACACCAGAGAGACATGGGATCACTTTAAACCCCAACTCACCCGAAAAAGTTTTGCTTCTGTCTTGTGGTCAATTGTCTGAGGATGCAAGTTCTCAGTTTCCTAAAGTTTTCAGTGATGGTCTGGGTTTGCTCAAGAATTTTGAGCACAAGATTGTTTTGAAGCAGAATACCCAGCCGTTTGTCAGCAAGGTGAGGGAGGTACCTCCTATGATGATGGATCCCTTAGGTCAGGAGCTGGAAAGGTTATTAGCTGCTGGCATTATCGAGGAGATTGAGTGTTCGGAGTGGTTGGCCCCGATTGTTTTAGCATCCAAGGATGGGGGCAAAGGAATCCACATGTGTGTGGACTTGCGTGGCCTGAACAAGCATATTTGGGTCGTCAGGCAGCCCTTGCCGAATATCTCTGAGACTCTTGCTCTTATTAAGGATGCTAAATGTTTTAGTGTTATGGACTTGTCTTCCGCTTACCACCAGGTATTGCTTCATCCGGATTCAAGACACTTGACATTGTTCGTGACTCCCTTGGGTGCTTTCAGATTCATCCGCATGCCTTTTGGTCTGGCATCTGCTGCCGCCTGCTTCCAGAGAGTCATGAACAAAGTACTGGATGGGTTGTCTAAAGTTCTCATTTGTCAAGATGACATTCTTGTTTATGGGAAGGATCAACATGAACATGACAAACAGTTGTGGGAGTTTTTGCAGCGACTCCAGAATGCTGTTCTTGTTATCAAGAAAGAAAAGTGTAAATTTCGGGTGTCATCTGTGAATTATTTGGGCCACACGATTTCTGGAGAAGGGATCATTCCCACATTAGATCTTGCTGAGAGCATTGTAAAGGCACCTGTACCTGCAAACAGAGACCAAGTTCGATCCTTCCTGGGGTTAGCTAAATTTTGCTCCAAGTTTATTCCCAATTTTGCTTGTGTGTCTTCTCCATTGAGGCTATTGCTCTAGAAGTGTGCCAGATTTACATGGTCTGATGATTGTACTCTTACCTTCAACACTATTAAGAATGTCATTGGTCACATGCCTACTTTGGGACATTTTGATGCTTGTAAGAAAACTGTGCTGTCCACTGATGCCAGCATGCTTGGTTTGGGTGCGGTCCTCTCACAGGTTGTGGATGGTGAATCCAGGATTGTTGCTTTTGCTTCTCGTTCACTCAGGGGTGCAGAGGAGCGATACTCCGTGATTGAGTGGGAGGCATTGGCGGTTTTCTGGGCCATTCGCCATTTCAAATTTTATCTTTGGGGTTTACCTGTGGTAGTCAGGACTGATCATCGTCCTTTGGGTCAAATTTTTACTTGCAGGGAGGTCGATAATCTTTCTCCAAGAATCAAACGTTGGATGGAAAGGTTGACTGAGTTCAACTTCATGGTTGAGTATTTGCCTGGCCCGAAGAATGCTGTTGCTGATTGCCTGTCTAGGATGCCTTTAGATCAGTCTGGTGTGGAGGTTGAGAATTCCCTGGTGGCATGGGTGCATGAATCTGCTGTTAATTTGGAGGAGTGGTCTCTGGCTTCTAGGAGTAACAAGGATTTGGAGATGGTTAAGGAGTATACTGTGAAGGGTTGGCCAGCAGACAAGGATGTGCCTGAGTCTTTGAAATGTTTTCTCAATGTCAAGGATGATTTGTGTGTATTTGAGGAGAAGTTATTGAGATGTAATCGTGTGATACCTCCCAGTGATCTTAGGTGCAAGCTCATTAACTTGGCCCATGAAGGGCATCTAGGGAGGAACCTGACTAAAGCTAGGGTTCGTGAATGGTATTGGTGGCCGACCATGGATCAGCAGATTGAAGATGTTGTTAAGGATTGTTGGGAGTGTGCCAATAGTGACAAGAACAAGAAGACACGCACTGCACCTCTGTCGCCTGTGGAGATTCCCGCTGAGCCTTGGTCCAAGTTGGGATTGGACATTGCTGGTCCCTTTGAACTTTTTGCTAATGATGAGAGTTATGTTTTGCTGTTGGTGGACTACACTTCTAAGTGGGTGGTCACCAAATGTGTGCCTACTGTCAACACCAGAGCTCTTATTGAGTCTTTCTGAGGAGTTTTCAAGGGAAGGCATTCCTAAACATCTCATCACTCATAATGGTGTTCAATTTGTTTCACGTGAGATGAGTTTGTTTCTTAAAGAGTTGTCCATTACTCATTTCAAGACGGCTTTGTATTCACCACAAGCCAATGGTTTGGCTGAGAGTATGAATAAATTGGTGAAAAGTTGTGCCCAGACGGCTTTGCAGACTAGGTCCTCTCTTAAAAGGATGCTCAGAGAGACGTGGTGGGCTCACCGCAATACACCTAACTGTTTGACCTCGGTTTCCCCCTTTTCTATCTTGAGAGGTAGGAAGCCTCATGATAAGTTGAGTCCTGCGTGGTTGAGATTGGGTGTGGATGATGTGAATAGGGATGAACAGTTTGTGTCTAAACGGAGACTCTACCAGGAAAAGTATAAGAACAGGTTTGACCAAAAGAATTCTGCTCTTTGCAGAGTTTGGTGTGTTGGTGATGAAGTATTGATTAGGAATCCTGGGCTTTTGAAGAAAGGTCGTTCCAGGTTCATGGGCCCTTTTGTTATCAAGGAAGTAAGGAAGAATGCTGTTGTGTTGAACTCTGGTGAGGTGTGGAGCATGTCCAGGTTGGTTGTTAAGTAGAAATGAATCCACAAGGCAGGCAATTAGCATGACAATCCTTTATTCAAGTTCTCAGCAAAGGAGGCCAACACGTCCACACAGCAAGTGACAGTTCCCCAACTTACCATTGATGACACCAAGGTTCTAGGTGTCATCAATGACAGCACAAACCATCAGAACTCTGGCACACGCATCTAGAATAACTATAGCAACATAAGAAGAAGAGAATACACTGTTGATAAACACAGGTGATATACAATGTGTGATACAACGTACAGTGAAAATACATGGAGTGGTGGTTCCGATGTGTCTTTAACGTGGTCCTGGTCCTTTTGATGTGTCTGAGCGGTCTGGTCCTTGTGATGTTCCTGGTTCTGGTGTGCCTGATTCGGGGAGCTCCAGGAGGTTGAGATTCAGGCCGACTTGGCATCAAGACTATGAGATGTCCTGAGATGTCAGTGGCCGATTTTGCCCTGGTGCTCTATTGCTTTTGCATTTTCACTTTGTAACTTTGAATGTTTTTCTTTTCTTCATTTTGTGTGGGGGGAAGATGTGCTGTGGGTTTTAGTTTGCTATATTTAGCTGTGTTTTCATTACTCATCGTCCTGGTTAGTTATCTACCTAGCTATGCTTTATTTCCTTTGCCTTCTATTCTTGTTGCTGGGCAGCACCTCTGCATTCCAGGTGTCATCCATGGCAACACAATGCTCTATCTTCCCCAGCTGCATCTTTGGCAGTTGGATTTGAGCTGCTGCTTGGGCTGGTGGTCTGTGTATGTACTCCTGAATAAAACTACTGAAGAATTGCTGAGCGTTTCCTGGACTTCTTAACAGTTGGCCCAGTAGTCAAACCAGTGGCGGTTTAATTGTAAACATAAATCAATAACTGAGCAGTATCTTGTTGTTACTGTTAGGGTATTTGCAATCCAAATTAACCCCTTCGCTGCTAGGCCTTTTCCCCCCCTGTGCTAAGCCTTTTTTTGGCTATTTGGGGTAGTGCGCGCTTAGGCCCCTGTAACTTTTTGACCACATAAGGTATCCATGCCAAATTTGTGTCCTTTTTTTCTAACATCATGGGGATTGTAAAGGTACCCAGGGTTTGTGCATTCCCCTGGAGGGGACCCAGAAATTAGCCAAAATACAGCTAAATTTTGTTTTTTTTTGGGAAAAATGCGAAAAAGGGCTACAGATGAAAGCGTCTTGTTTTTTCCCTGCAAATGGCATCAAAAAGGGGTTGTGGTGATGAAATCACCATCTTCCCAGCTTTCAGGGACAAGCAGACTTTTGTCAGAAAACCAACTTTTTTTACACAGTTTTGGCATTTTTCTGGGACATAGCCTATTTTTGCTATTTTTTGTGCTTTCAACCTCCTTCCAGTTAATGTAGAAATGGGTATGAAACCAATAATGGATCCTGGAAAACCATACATTTCTGAAAAGTAGACAAAATTCTGAATTCAGCAAGGGGTCATTTGTGTAGATCCTTAAAGTTTTCCTTATAGAAACTAACAGTTAAATGAAGGAAAAATTGAAAATTAGTTGAAAAAAACAGCCATTTGTGTCAACGTTTTCACCTGTAACTTCTTCTAATTATGACAGCTATTTGAAAGCAATATACCGTTATATCCGCTGGATCTTTCTGGTTGTGGGGATATATAAGACTTGTAGGTTCACCAAGAACCCGACGAACCCAGAGCCAATAACTGAGCAGCATCTTGCAATGGTTTTTTATTATGTACCGGGTATGTAGCAATTATTTTGGGAAAATGTATACATGGAAAAATTGTTATGAAAGACACCTATGTATTTCTGAAATGGGAACAAAATATAGATTTTAGAAACAGTAGATATTTGCACATTTCCAAAATTGGGAGTACCCATACGAGCATGAGAATTATAGGTCATTTTTCAAAATGACATTTTTTACACATTGTCTTTCATTTGGAAGGCAGAAATGCATCGAAAGTCAATAGGTAATAACAGTTGCTCTACAATTCTGTGTTACCCTAAGTCTCCCGATAAAAATGGTACCTCACTTGTGTGGGTAGGCCTTGTGCCCACAACAGGAAATGGCTCAAAATGCAACGTGGACGTACCACATTTTCACAATGAAAAATTACCCTTTTTTTGCAAAGCGCCTAGCTGTAGTTTTTGAACCCTAGCTCTGCGGGCACTTAGGGAAACCTAGCAAACCTATACATTTTTGAAAACTAGACACCCAGGGAAATTCAGGATGGGGTGACTTGACTGGCTCTCACCAGGTTCTGTTACCCAGAATCCCTTGCAAACCTAAAATATTGGCAAAACAAAGACATTTTCCTCACTTTTCTGTGGTAGAAAGTTCTGGAATCTGCGTGGATCCACAAAATTCCACCCACCCCGCGTTCCCCAAGGTCTTCCGAAAAAAGTGGTACCTCACTTGTGTGGGTAGGCCTAGTGCCCGCGACAGGAAGCAGCGCAAAACGCAACGTGGACGCACCACATTTTCACAGTGAAAAATGACCCTTTTTTTGGAAAGTGCCTAGCTGTAGTTTTTGAACCCTAGCTCTGCCGGCACTTAGGGAAACCTAGCAAACCTATACATTTTTGAAAAGTAGACACCCAGGGGAATCCAGGATGGGGTGACTTGACTGGCTCTCACCAGGTTCTGTTACCCAGAATCCCTTGCAAACCTAAAAAATTGGCAAAAAAAAGACATTTTCCTCACTTTTCTGTGGTAGAAAGTTCTTGAATCTGCGTGGATCCACAAAATTCCACCCACCCCGCGTTCCCCAAGGTCTTCCCAAAAAAATGGTACCTCACTTGTGTGGGTAGGCCTAGTGCCCGCGACAGGAAGCAGCGCAAAACGCAACGTGGACGCACCACATTTTCACAGTGAAAAATGACCCTTTTTTGCAAAGTGCCTAGCTGTAGTTTTTGAACCCTAGCTCTGCCGGCACTTAGGGAAACCTAGCAAACCTATACATTTTTGAAAAGTAGACACCCAGGGGAATCCAGGATGGGGTGACTTGACTGGCTCTCACCAGGTTCTGTTACCCAGAATCCCTTGCAAACCTAAACAATTGGCAAAAAAAACGCATTTTCCTCACTTTTCTGTGGTGGAAAGTTCTGGAATCTGCGTGGATCCACAAAATTCCACCCACCCCGCGTTCCCCAAGGTCTTCCGAAAAAAATGGGACCTCACTTGTGTGGGTAGGCATAGTGCCCGCGACAGGAAGCAGCGCAAAACGCGACGTGGACGCACCACATTGTCACAGTGAAAAATGACCCTTTTTTTGCAAAGTGCCTAGCTGTAGTTTTTGAACCCTCGTTCTGCCGGCACTTAGGGAAACCTGGCAAACCTATACATTTTTGAAAAGTAGACACCCAGAGGAATCCAGGATGGGGTGACTTGACTGGCTCTCATCAGGTTCTGTTACCCAGAATCCCTTGCAAACCTAAAAAATTGGCAAAAAAAAGAAATTTTCCTCACTTTTCTGTGGTAGAAAGTTCTGGAATCTGCAAGGATCCACAAAATTCTACCCACCCCGCGTTCCCCAAGGTCTTCCGAAAAAAATGGTACCTCACTTGTGTGGGTAGGCCTAGTGCCCGCGACAGGAAGCAGCGCAAAACGCAACGTGGACGCACCACATTTTCACAGTGAAATATGAGCCTTTTTTGCAAAGTGCCTAGCTGTAGTTTATGAACCCTAGCTCTGCCGGCACTTAGGGAAACCTAGCAAACCTATACATTTTTGAAAAGTAGACACCCAGGGGAATCCAGGATGGGGTGACTTGACTGGCTCTCACCAGGTTCTGTTACCCAGAATCCCTTGCAAACCTAAAAATTGGCAAAAAAGACATTTTCCTCACTTTTCTGTGGTAGAAAGTTCTGGAATCTGCGTGGATCCACAAAATTCCACCCACCCCGCGTTCCCCAAGGTCTTCCGAAAAAAATGGTACCTCACTTGTGTGGGTAGGCCTAGTGCCCGCGACAGGAAGCAGCGCAAAACGCCACGTGGACGCACCACATTTTCACAGTGAAAAATGAGCCTTTTTTGCAAAGTGCCTAGCTGTAGTTTATGAACCCTAGCTCTGCCGGCACTTAGGGAAACCTAGCAACCCTCTACATTTTTGAAAAGTAGACACCCAGGGGAATCGAGGATGGGGTGACTTGACTGGCTCTCACCAGGTTCTGTTACTCAGAATCCCTTGCAAACCTAAAAAATTGGCAAAAAACCGCATTTTCCTCACTTTTCTGTGGTGGAAAGTTCGGGAATCTGCGTGGATCCACAAAATTCCACCCACCCCGCGTTCCCCAAGGTCTTCCGAAAAAAATGGGACCTCACTTGTGTGGGTAGGCATAGTGCCCGCGACAGGAAGCAGCGCAAAACGCGACGTGGACGCACCACATTTTCACAGTGAAAAATGACCCTTTTTTGCAAAGTGCCTAGCTGTAGTTATTGAACCTTAGCTCTGCCGGCACTTAGGGAAACCTAGCAAACCTATACATTTTTGAAAAGTAGACACCCAGAGGAATCCAGGGTGGGGTGACTTGACTGGCTCTCACCAGGTTCTGTTACCCAGAATCCCTTGCAAACCTAAAAAATTGGCAAAAAAACGCATTTTCCTCACTTTTCTGTGGTGGAAAGTTCGGGAATCTGCGTGGATCCACAAAATTCCACCCACCCCGCGTTCCCCAAGGTCTTCCGAAAAAAATGGGACCTCACTTGTGTGGGTAGGCATAGTGCCCGCGACAGGAAGCAGCGCAAAACGCGACGTGGACGCACCACATTTTCACAGTGAAAAATGACCCTTTTTTTGCAAAGTGCCTAGCTGTAGTTATTGAACCTTAGCTCTGCCGGCACTTAGGGAAACCTAGCAAACCTATACATTTTTGAAAAGTAGACACCCAGAGGAATCCAGGGTGGGGTGACTTGACTGGCTCTCACCAGGTTCTGTTACCCAGAATCCCTTGCAAACCTAAAAAATTGGCAAAAAAAACGCATTTTCCTCACTTTTCTGTGGTGGAAAGTTCTGGAATCTGTGTGGATCCACAAAATTCCACCCACCCCGCGTTCCCCAAGGTCTTCCGAAATAAATGGGACCTCACTTGTGTGGGTAGGCATAGTGCCCGCGACAGGAAGCAGCGCAAAACACGACGTGGACGCA
Organism: Calotriton arnoldi; assembly: GCA_963921515.1. NCBI lineage: Eukaryota > Metazoa > Chordata > Amphibia > Caudata > Salamandridae > Calotriton > Calotriton arnoldi. The sequence continues at coordinate 232,718 of CAWUFW010015223.1, read as the reverse complement.
CCACATTTTCACAGTGAAAAATGACCCTTTTTTTGCAAAGTGCCTAGCTGTAGTTTTTGAACCCTAGCTCTTCCGGCACTTAGGGAAACCTAGCAAACCTATACATTTTTGAAAAGTAGACACCCAGAGGAATCCAGGATGGGGTGACTTGACTGGCTCTCACCAGGTTCTGTTACCCAGAATCCCTTGCAAACCTTAAAAATTGGCTAAAAAAAACACATTTTCCTCACTTTTCTGTGGTGGAAAGTTCTGGAATCTGCAACGATCCACAAAATTCCACCCACCGCGTTCCCCAAGGTCTTCCAAAAAAAATGGTACCTCACTTGTGTGGGTAGGCCTAGTGCCCGCGACAGGAAGCAGCGCAAAACGCAACGTGGACGCACCACATTTTCACAGTGAAAAATGACCCTTTTTTTGCAAAGTGCCTAGCTGTAGTTTTTGAACCCTAGCTCTTCCGGCACTTAGGGAAACCTAGCAAACCTATACATTTTTGAAAAGTAGACACCCAGAGGAATCCAGGATGGGGTGACTTGACTGGCTCTCACCAGGTTCTGTTACCCAGAATCCCTTGCAAACCTTAAAAATTGGCTAAAAAAAACACATTTTCCTCACTTTTCTGTGGTGGAAAGTTCTGGAATCTGCAACGATCCACAAAATTCCACCCACCGCGTTCCCCAAGGTCTTCCAAAAAAAATGGTACCTCACTTGTGTGGGTAGGCCTAGTGCCCGCGACAGGAAGCAGCGCAAAACGCAACGTGGACGCACCACATTTTCACAGTGAAAAATGACCCTTTTTTTGCAAAGTGCCTAGCTGTAGTTTTTGAACCCTAGCTCTGCCGGCACTTAGGGAAACCTAGCAAACCTATACATTTTTGAAAGGTAGACATCCAGGGGAATCCAGGATGGGGTGACTTGACTGGCTCTCACCAGGTTCTGTTACCCAGAATCCCTTGCAAACCTAAAAAATTGGCAAAAAAAACGCATTTTCCTCACTTTTCTGTTGTGGAAAGTTCTGGAATCTGCGTGGATCCACAAAATTCCACCCACCCCGCGTTCCCCAAGGTCTTCCGAAAAAAATGGGACCTCACTAGTGTGGGTAGGCATAGTGCCCGCGACAGGAAGCAGCGCAAAACGCGACGTGGACGCACCACATTTTCACAGTGAAAAATGACCCTTTTTTTGCAAAGTGCCTAGCTGTAGTTTTTGAACCCTAGCTCTGCCGGCACTTAGGGAAACCTAGCAAACCTATACATTTTTGAAAAGTAGACACCCAGAGGAATCCAGGATGGGGTGACTTGACTGGCTCTCACCAGGTTCTGTTACCCAGAATCCCTTGCAAACCTTAAAAAGTGGCTAAAAAAAACACATTTTCCTCACTTTTCTGTGGTGGAAAGTTCTGGAATCTGCAAGGATCCACAAAATTCCACCCACCCCGCGTTCCCCAAGGTCTTCCAAAAAAAATGGTACCTCACTTGTGTGGGTAGGCATAGTGCCCGCGACAGGAAGCAGCGCAAAACGCGACGTGGACGCACCACATTTTCACAGTGAAAAATGACCCTTTTTTTGCAAAGTGCCTAGCTGTAGTTTTTGAACCCTAGCTCTGCCGGCACTTAGGGAAACCTAGCAAACCTATACATTTTTGAAAAGTAGACACCCAGAGGAATCCAGGATGGGGTGACTTGACTGGCTCTCACCAGGTTCTGTTACCCAGAATCCCTTGCAAACCTAAAAATTGGCAAAAAAACACATTTTCCTCACTTTTCAGTGGGGAAAGTTCTGGAATCTGCGTGGATCCACAAAATTCCACCCACCCCGCGTTCCCCAAGGTCTTCCAAAACAAATGGGACCTCACTTGTGTGGGTAGGCATAGTGCCCGCGACAGGAAGCAGCGCAAAACGCGACGTGGACGCACCACATTTTCACAGTGAAAAATGACCCTTTTTTTGCAAAGTGCCTAGCTGTAGTTTTTGAACCCTAGCTCTGCCGGCACTTAGGGAAACCTAGCAAACCTATACATTTTTGAAAAGTAGACACCCAGAGGAATCCAGGATGGGGTGACTTGACTGGCTCTCACCAGGTTCTGTTACCCAGAATCCCTTGCAAACCTTAAAAATTGGCTAAAGAAAACACATTTTCCTCACTTTTCTGTGGTGGAAAGTTCTGGAATCTGCGTGGATCCACAAAATTCCACCCACCCCGCGTTCCCCAAGGTCTTCTGAAAAAAATGGGACCTCACTTGTGTGGGTAGGCATAGTGCCCGCGACAGGAAGCAGCGCATAACGCGACGTGGACGCACCACATTTTCACAGTGAAAAATGACCCTTTTTTTGCAAAGTGCCTAGCTGTAGTTTTTGAACCCTAGCTCTGCCGGCACTTAGGGAAACCTAGCAAACCTATACATTTTTGAAAGGTAGACATCCAGGGGAATCCAGAATGGGGTGACTTGACTGGCTCTCACCAGGTTCTGTTACCCAGAATCCCTTGCAAACCTAAAAAATTGGCAAACAAAACGCATTTTCCTCACTTTTCTGTGTTGGAAAGTTCTGGAATCTGCGTGGATCCACAAAATTCCACCCACCCCGCGTTCCCCAAGGTCTTCCGAAAAAAATGGGACCTCACTTGTGTGGGTAGGCATAGTGCCCGCGACAGGAAGCAGCGCAAAACGCGACGTGGACGCACCACATTTTCACAGTGAAAAATTACCCTTTTTTTGCAAAGTGCCTAGCTGTAGTTTTTGAACCCTAGCTCTGCCGGCACTTAGGGAAACCTAGCAAACCTATACATTTTTGAAAAGTAGACACCCAGAGGAATCCAGGATGGGGTGACTTGACTGGCTCTCACCAGGTTCTGTTACCCAGAATCCCTTGCAAACCTAAAAAATTGGCTAAAAAAAACACATTTTCCTCACTTTTCTGTGGTAGAAAGTTCTGGAATCTGCAAGGATCCACAAAATTCCCCCACCCCGCGTTCCCCAAGGTCTTGCCCAAAAAATGGTACCTCACTTGTGTGGGTAGGCCTAGTGCCCACGACAGGAAGCAGCGCAAAACGCAACGTGGACACACCACATTTTCACAGTGAAAAATGACCCTTTTTTTGCAAAGTGCCTAGCTGTAGTTTTTGAACCCTAGCTGTGCCGGCACTTTGGGAAACCTAGCAAACCTATACATTTTTGAAAAGTAGACACCCAGGGGAATCCAGGATGGGGTGACTTGACTGGCTCTCACCAGGTTCTGTTACCCAGAATCCCTTGCAAACCTAAAAAATTGGCAAAAAAAAGAAATTTTCCTCACTTTTCTGTGGTAGAAAGTTCTGGAATCTGCGTGGATCCACAAAATTCCACCCACCCCGCGTTCCCCAAGGTCTTCCGAAAACAATGGTACCTCACTTGTGTGGGTAGGCCTAGTGCCCGCGACATGAAGCAGCGCAAAACGCAACGTGGACGCACCACATTTTCACAGTGAAAAATGACCCTTTTTTTGCAGAGTGCCTAGCTGTAGTTTTTGAACCCTAGCTCTGCCGGCACCTAGGGAAACCTACCAAACCCACACTTTTCTGAAAAGTAGTCACCCGGTGGATTCCAGGGAGGTATGGCTTGCGTGGATCCCCCAAATGTTTCTTACCCAGAATCCCCTGCAAACCTGACATTTTGCTGAAAAAATCCCTTTTTTCACACATTTTTGTGTGGTAAAGTTGTGGCATCACCGGGCTGACACAAATTTCCTACCACCCAGCGTTCCCCCAGGTCTCTCGATAAAAATGGTGCCTCACTCGGGTGGGAGGCCCAAGTACCCGCGACAGGCAAGGGCCCACAACGTATTGAGGCGACCTCAAAATGGCCTATCACAAAACGACCTGGTTTTGCAAGGGGGGTCCCATGACGTTTTGGCCCGGGGCTCGGCGGCCACCTAGGGAAACCTACCAAACCCACACATTTCTGAAAAGTAGACACCCGGGGGATTCCAGGGAGTATGGCTTGCGTGGATCCCCCAAAGTTTTCTTACACAGAATCCCCTGCAAACCTGACATTTTGCTGAAAAAATCCCTTTTTCACACATTTTTGTGTGGTAAAGTTGTGGCATCACTGGGCTGACACAAATTTCCTACCACCCAGCGTTCCCCCAGGTCTCCCGATAAAAATGGTGCCTCACTCAGGTGGGAGGCCCAAGTACCCGCGACAGGCAAGGGCCCACAACGTATTGAGGCGACCTCAAAATGGCCTATCACAAAACGACCTGGTTTTGCAAGGGGGTCCCATGACGTTTTGGCCCGGGGCTCGGCGGCCACCTAGGAAACCTACCAAACCCACACATTTCTGAAAAGTAGACACCCGGGGATTCCAGGGAGGTATGGCTTGCGTGGATCCCCCAACGTTTTCTTACCCAGAATCCCCTGCAAACCTGACATTTTGCTGAAGAAATCACTTTTTTCACACATTTTTGTGTGGTAAAGTTGTGGCATCACTGGGCTGACACAAATTTCCTACAACCCAGCGTTCCCCCAGGTCTCCCGATAAAAATGGTGCCTCACTCGGGTGGCAGGCCCAAGTACCCGCGACAGGCAAGGGCCCACAACGTATTGAGGCGACCTCAAAATGGCCTATCACAAAACGACCTGGTTTTGCAAGGGGGGTCCCATGACGTTTTGGCCCGGGGCTCGGCGGCCACCTAGGGAAACATACCAAACCCACACATTTCTGAAAAGTGGACACCCGGAGGATTCCAGGGAGGTATGGCTTGCGTGGATCCTTCAACGTTTTCTTACCCAGAATCCCCTGCAAACCTGACATTTTGATGAAAAAATCACTTTTTTCACACATTTTTGTGTGGTAAAGTTGTGGCATCGCTGGGCTGACACAAATTTCCTACCACCCAGCGTTCCCCCAGGTCTCCCGATAAAAATGGTGCCTTGCTCGGGTGGGAGGCCCAAGTACCCGCGACAGGCAAGGGCCCACAACATTTTGTGATAGGCAATTTTAATGTCGCCTCAATACGTTGTGGGCCCATGCCTGTTGCGGGTACTTGGGCCTCCCACCCGAGTGTGGCACCATTTTTAACGGGAGACCTGGGGGGACGCTGGGTGGTAGGAAATTTGTGTCAGCCCGGTGATGCCACAACTTTACCACACAAAAATGTGTGAAAAAAGGGATTTTTTCAGCAAAATGTTAGGTTTGCAGGGGATTCTGGGTAAGAAAACTTTGGGGGATCCACGCAAGCCATACCTCTCTGGAATCCCCGGTGTCTACTTTTCAGAAATGTGTGGGTTTGGTAGGTTTCCCTAGGTGGCCGCCGAGCCCCGGGCCAAAACGTCATGGGACCTCTGCAAAACCAGGTCGTTTTGTGATAGGCCATTTTGAGGTCGCCTCAATACGTTGTGGGCCCTTGCCTGTCGCAGGTACTTGGGCCTCCCACCCAAGTGAGGCACCATTTTATCGGGAGACCTGGGGAACGCTGGGTGGTAGGAAATTTGTGTCAGCCCGATGATGCCACAACTTTACCACACAAAAATGTGTGAAAAATTGGATTTTTTCAGCAAAATGTCAGGTTTGCAGGGATTCTGGGTAAGAAAACGTTGGGGGATCCATGCAAGCCATACCTCCCTGGAATACCCGGTGTCTACTTTTCAGAAATGTGTGGGTTTGGTAGGTTTCCCTAGGTGGCCGCCGAGCCCCGGGCCAAAACGTCATGGGACCCCTTGCAAAACCAGGTCGTTTTGTGATATGCCATTTTGAGGTCACCTCAATACGTTGTGGGCCCTTGCCTGTCGCAGGTACTTGGGCCTCCCACCCGAGTGAGGCACCATTTTTATCGGGAGACCTGGGGAACGCTGGGTGGTAGGAAATTTGTGTCAGCCCGGTGATGCCACAACTTTACCACACAAAAATGTGTGAAAAAAGTGATTTTTTCAGCAAAATGTCAGGTTTGCAGGGATTCTGGGTAAGAAAACGTTGGGGGATCCACGCAAGCCATACCTCCCTGGAATCCCCGGGTGTCTACTTTCAGAAATGTGTGGGTTTGGTAGGTTTCCTAGGTGGCCGCTGAGCCCCGGGCCAAAACGTCATGGGACCCCTTGCAAAACCAGGTCGTTTTGTGATAGGCCATTTTGAGGTCGCCTCAATACGTTGTGGGCCCTTGCCTGTCGCGGGTACTTGGGCCTCCCACCTGAGTGAGACACCATTTTTATCGGGAGACCTGGGGAACGCTGGGTGGTAGGAAATTTGTGTCAGCCCAGTGATGCCACAACTTTACTGCACAAAAATGTGTGAAAAAAGGGATTTTTTCAGCAAAATGTCAGGTTTGCAGGGGATTCTGGGTAAGAAACGTTGGGGGATCCACGCAAGCCATACCTCCCTGGAATCCCCGGGTGTCTACTTTTCAGAAATGTGTGGGTTTGGTAGGTTTCCCTAGGTGACCGCCGAGCCCCGGGCCAAAACGTCATGGGACCCCCTTGCAAAACCAGGTCGTTTTGTGATAGGCCATTTTGAGGTCGCCTCAATATATTGTGGGCCCTTGCCTGTCGCGGGTACTGGGGCCTCCCACCCGAGTGAGGCACCATTTTTATCGGGAGACCTGGGGGAACGCTGGGTGGAAGGAAATTTGTGTCAGCCCGGTGATGCCACAACTTTACCACACAAAAATGTGTGAAAAAAGTGATTTTTTTCAGCAAAATGTCAGGTTTGCAGGGGATTCTGGGTAAGAAAACGTTGGGGGATCCACACAAGCCATACCTCCCTGGAATCCCCCGGGTGTCTACTTTTCAGAAATGTGTGGGTTTGGTAGGTTTCCCTAGGTGGCAGCTGAGCCCCAGGCCAAAACGTCATGGGACCCCCCTTGCAAAACCAGGTCGTTTTGTGAAAGGCCATTTTGAGGTCGCCTCAATACGTTGTGGGCCCTTGCCTGTCGCGGGTACTTGGGCCTCCCACCCGAGTGTGGCACCATTTTTATCGGGAGACCTGGGGGGACGCTGGGTGGTAGAAAATTTGTGTCAGCCCCGTGATGCCACAACTTTACCACACAAAAATGTGTGAAAAAAGTGATTTTTTCAGCAAAATGTCAGGTTTGCAGGGGATTCTGGGTAAGAAAACGTTGGGGGATCCACGCAAGCCATACCTCCCTGGAATACCCCGGGTGTCTACTTTTCAGAAATGTGTGGGTTTGGTAGGTTTCCCTAGGTGGCCGCTGAGCCCCGGGCCAAAAACCCAGGTGACCCCCCTTGCAAAACCAGGTCGTTTTGAGATAATGTGTCGTTTATTTCTGCAGCGTGAAAATTTTGGCACAATATTGCAAGGAAAATGTGACAGACATTTTGAAGTTTGCAGGACATTGTGGGTAACATAACTTGTTGGGATCCACAAGAGAGATATCACCATGTACTCCCATGGGTGTTTCGTTTACGACAATATCTACAGTTGGTAGGTTATTCTTAGACGGAATGTACACCTTGGCAGACAGACTAAAAAGACAAAGATTACTGCACAGCCATCTATTCCTCAAGCACACACACATACTGGTTGGATTTGGCACGAGGGCAAGTGATGGTTCAGTATATACAATTTTATTAACAAGAGATTTCACAAAAATGAAATGCACTGTCAATAATTGAAAGGACAAAAAACTGAACCAGTGACTCGCAGCTCGTGAGCTGTAAAGCCACGTCAAGGCCCCAACCGCTTTACAGGCCATTCACACACCTTTCATACGTGATACACACAAGACCATTCACACCACCAGCCACGAAACAAACACATTACAACATTCACAAAAAGGGACAAGGTACACCCTGCTTGAGAAAGACAAAAAAAATATATTACTGCACAGCCATCTAATCCTCAAGCACACACACATACTGGTTGGATTTGGCACGAGGGTGAGTGATGGTTCAGTATATACAATTGTATTAACAAGTGATTTCACTAAAATGAAATGCACTGTTAATAATTGAAAGGACGAGAAACTGAACCATTGACTCACAGCTCATGAGCTGTAAAGCCACGACAAGGCACCAACCTCTTTACAGGCCATTCATACACCTTTCATACGTGTGACACATACAAAACCATTCACACCACCAGCCGCGGGCCCATCACATTACAACACTCACACCAGCAGACTGCGCCATTCAAGGGCCCATCACTTTAACACGCCCACATTCCTAACACAGCAACCACACAAGCTGATGGATTGCATGGAGTGTCGCTCGGCTAGCAGTGTGTGTAGTGACCAGCAGCAAGTCACTACTCACACACCGCCAGCCAAGCGCCACTCCACGCACACCCCCAGCCAAGCGCCACTTCACGCACACCGCCAGCCAAGCGCCACTCCACACACACCGCCAGCCAAGCACCACTCCACGCACACCGCCAGACAAGCGCCACTACACGCACACCGCCAGCCAAGCGCCACTCCACGCACACCGCCAGCCAAGCACCACTCCACGCACACCGCCAGCCAAGCGCCACTCCACGCACACCGCCAGCCAAGCGCCACTCCATGCACACCGCCAGCCAAGAGCCACTCCACGCACACCGCCAGCCAAGCACCACTCCACGCACACCGCCAGCCAAGCGCCACTCCACGCACACCGCCAGCCAAGCACCAGCCTACACACACCACCATCACATTTAGGATTTTTTTATACAAAAAAGAAAACACAAACAAATTGCAAATAGATACAAATCTACTAACACAAAATCAGAAACTAAATACATTGCACTAATGCCAACTTTGAAACAGAACAACAATTCTTAAACATTACAGACCAGGCAGTTCACTTTACCACTCATGGTTGGTCCCAATAATTCTTTTGCTTGTGGTACGCTCTATAACAAGCAGGCACACACAGCCCAGGGTTAGAAGGACACTCAGGGCAGTACATACGAGTCTCCTTCCGCGTACCTCTTCGCCAACAGACTCTACATCTCCTAGTGGGAAAGTCTTTTGAGGGTGTAGGAGGAATGTGATCAGGAAAGTGGCGATCTATCAATCGAGCCACATCCTCCACCACTCCAACTCTAGGAACACTTGCCTGTTCCACAACAACAAGGCTGCCTATGACAGACTGCTGAAACTGAACAAAAGTCAACTTTGACGCAGGAGAACACTCCTTGAACACAACAAAAGCATTGAAAGTTGCTAAATTGAAGAGATGGATGGCCAACTTCTTATACCAAATGTAAGCCTTACGAATAGCAGTGTAAGGTTCCAACCTCTGATCTACTCTATCAACACCACCCATGTGCTTATTGTAGTCTAAAATGCACACAGGTTTGCGCACTTCAGCAATCTGACCCCAAACAGCCACAGGTGAAGTACTCTCATCATGGATGGTAGTCAGCATGTACACATCCCTCCTGTCCACAAATTTCACAGCTAGTAGTTCATCACTACGCAAGGAACTGCACTGTCCCCTCTGAAGTTTTTTGCAAACAAGCTCTTTTGGATAACCTTTACGGTTAGAGCGGATTGTGCCACAAGCAAAAGTGTCCACTATGAACAATTCCTTAAACAATTGCACAGCAGTGTAGAAGTTATCAAGGTACAAATGGTGGCCTCTGTTAAACAGTCCTCTAGCAAGATCCCACACAATTTTCTCTGAAACTCCAAAAGCGGACGGACAACCAGGGGGTCAATAGTGGAATCCCTACCAGTGTACACACGCAAATTAAAAACATATCCTGTCCTACTCTCAGACAACATATACAGCTTAATTCCATAGCGTGCCCTCTTGCTAGGAATGTACTGCCTAAAAACCAAACGGCCCTTGAACAGGACCAAAGACTCATCAATAGATATTTCTTTCCCTGGAGTATAGATCTCTGAAAATCGATCTACAAAGTGATTAAGAACAGGCCGAATCTTAAAAGACGGTCACATTCAGGGTGATCTCGTGGCAACGCCAAACCATTATCAACAAAATGCAGCATCCGAAGCAAAAGTAAATACCGATCACGAGTCATAACTGCAGGAAATATGGCCGTTGCCATCAAGGGACTGGTAGACCAATATGAACCCATGGACGGCTTCCTTATCAAACCCATCAAAAAAGTAAAACCCAAAAACTTCTTCATCTCTTCCAGATTTGTGGGACTCCACCGGGTAGCTCTAGAATAGGGCCTAAGTCTGGCACTGTTGTCCCTCAAAAACTGTTCAGCATACAAATTAGTCTGCTCAACAATCTCACCCAAAAATACATCATCCATAAACAACTGAAAATACTGTATAGGCAAATAATGTTCACAATCCACTCTACACCCTGCATAACCACTAAAGGCAGGCAACACCGGCTACACCATGTTTGGATCAACCCAGAGTCCAGCACTTCCAGTAGGAAGCCTAGCAGCCCCAGGCTGCAATCCAGATGCCTCTTGCACCATCGGCACAGTAGTATCCTCCTCTAAAACAGGCCCTTCATCTGCACTGAGAGTACCTTCATCATCCGATGATTCCATGTGGAGAGAAAACTCACTGCCTGAATCTTCCCCTCCCTCCTCTCCCTCAGACGCACTGTCAGTCTCATAATCCTGCTCAGAGGAAGATTCAAGAAGCAAACCAACCACCTGCTGAGCAGTCATTCTACGGCTAGCCATAATGCTTACTAATAAAGGTTACTTGTCAAACAAGTCAACAACAACAAACCCTTTGTAAAAAAAAGAAATAAACAAAATGTAGCTTTATCACAAAGACCTATATACTCCAACACTATACCACTCACGTGACAGAAGCAGCTAGACTCACCACCACCTACTCTGTACAGACACAGTAAGGATCAACAATATCCCACTAAAAAAGAAGAGAAAAAAATTACACATAAGACAATGCAAAACATCGCAAAGAATTTCATGCTCTGAACACTAACAAATATGCTGCCATTATGACACCACTTACAAAAAAATTCATTCATGCATGACAATAATACTCATTTGGAGTACACACAACAAAAATATTTTTCTTACCAAATAAATGCAATTACGCAAAACTGCAGAACAACCACTGCCGAAACCGCAAACAGGAATCAAAAGCTTTACACTAGAATAAAAAGGAGAAAAAAAACATTACAATCACATATGCAAATAATGCACCAGTCCACACACAATCCACCAGCCAAGCTAAGGGGTAGGTGGGCCAAAGAGTATAAATAAAATATTCACCCCCGTAAAAGGGGAGCAACCCTTGCCCTTTTGGCCACTCCCCAACAGAAAAATTAAAAAAACCCTGGTGTCTAGTGGCTTCTGCCCTCCTTGGGGGCAGATGGGCCTAACAACATACTGCTATTCTGCCACCCAAAGAGGGCAGAAATGGCCACAATCATCCTCCCATAAAGGGGAGCGACCCTTGCCCAAGGGGCCGCTCCCCAACATAAAAAAAACCCTGGTGGGCTAGTGGACCTACAAAAAATCAAATCAGCCGATCTGCCCCTCAGGATGGCAGAAACGGACAAATTAATGCTCCCCAAAGGGGAGCAACCCTTGCCCAAGGGGCCACTCCCCAAAAACAAATCCCTGGTGGTCTAGTGGGCCAAATATAAACAAAATGGCGACATCTGCCCCCCCATGGGGGCAGACAGCCACAAACAATGCCCCCAAGGGGGAGCGACCCTTGCCCAAGGGGCCACTCCCCACAAAAATCCCTGGTGGCCTAGTGGCCATACAAAAAAAATCAGCCGATCTGCCCACCCAGGGGGGGGCAGAAACGGCCAAATTAATGCTCCCCATAGGGGAGCGACCCTTGCCCAAGGGGCCACTCCCCTCAAACAAATCCCTGGTGGTCTAGTGGGCCCAATTTTAAAAAAAAAATGGCGATCTGCCCTCCAGGGGGGCAGACACAGCCACAAATATTGCCCCCAAAGGAGAGTGACCCTTGCCCAAGGGGTCACGCTCCACAAATAAATGCCTGGTGGACTAGTGGGAAGATACCTTTATCTTCCGCACACGATCTCTCACTACTCAACTCTACTCTCAACTCTATTCACAACTGGATGTTAGCTCACCAACTCATTCTGAATCCCGCCAAAACTGAATTCCTCCTCCTCTCTACCTCTCTCTCACCTCCTCCTGTTCAATCTTGGATGGATCAGCTGAACCTACTCAACAACAAACCCATCATTGTCGACAGCGCTAAATCCCTAGGTGTCATTCTTGACAAAAGACTCAACCTAATCTCCCACATCAACTCTATTGCTAAGAACGCACATTACCAGTTGCGCCTTCTATGGGGGATCCGTCGGTTCTTCCCGGAGAAAGACTTAAAAACATTGGTACAATCTCTGGTTCTCTCAAGACTGGATTATTGCAATTCTCTTCTGACGGGCCTACCCAAATCCCACCTCTCCCCTCTCAAATCCATCCTCCATTCAGCAGCTCGCTTCATTTCAGGGTCTAAACGAAGCGACCACGTCACTCCTATCCTGTCCTCTCTTCGATGGCTTCCGATCGAGGCAAGATCTATTTACAAAACTGCCTGCATCCCACACAAAGCCTTACACACGTCCTCCCCTCGTTACCTGGCGAATAAATTGAAATTGTCCGATGGCTCTCGCCCTTCTCGCAATGCGGAAAAGCTTCTGCTTGAGCCCCCCCCCCCATCTTCAAAAGGGAAAGATCGATGGCGCAATCCTTCTCAGGCAATGGGGTGTGAATCTGGAACTCGCTTCCCCCATTGCTCCGTGCCACCTCCTCTACCTGGATCTTCAAAGCTGACCTCAAATCTCTTCTCTTCCAAAGACACTTTCAGAACTAATACTTTCACTCTCAGCCCCTCTAGGAAGTTCGCTCTTCATTGTAAATGTGTACTTTTTCCTGTACATTCCTCACCCTTGCGTGCTGTGTTGGATTTGTGTACCCTTCATTTTAAGACTCCTGTTTAATTCACGCCCTCTCTAGTCCCTCAAGGAAGTTCTTCCACTATAGGAAATTCTGTACTCCATGCCTATAGAAGTGCCTTCCCAGTGTGTTCTGAGTGACTGCCACTTATTGCAGTATTATACCTCTATTTGTATTTTGTATCTCATGTATCATGCACACCTGTCACTTTTTCCTCTTGTAACGCATACCTCTTTTTGTATCTTGTTTGCTTTGTTATTTGCACAATTGTCACTTTTTCCTCATGTAATGTAACGCTTGCTTTTGTATTATGCTTACACTATTGTGAAGCGCTCTGACACCTTCGGGTAAAGCCCGCGCTATATAAAAAAAACTGCCCCCCCCCCCAGGGGGGCAGAGCACCAAAAACATATGGCCCCCAAAAGGGGAGCGACCCTTGCCCAAGGGGCCGCTCCCCAAAACAGTATTTTCATTTTATTTAAAAAAAAAAAAAAAAATCCCTGGTGTCTAGTGGGCATTCCTGCTGCACGATCGCATGATCGTGCAGCAGAGAATGCACAAAGAGGCATCGGGGAAAGGAAAACCCTTTCCTTTCCCTCGATGCCTCTTTTGTTTCAAACCCCCCCTCCCCGGAGCCAAAACTCACCTTATTCCCCGACGCGCTGGTAGCAAATGGCTTCCAGCGCATCGGGGAACAAAGGGAAACCCCCAATGACGTCAGCGCGCCTCGTGCGCTGATGTCATTGAGGAAGGGGGGGGAGCGGGGGAAGCCCTTCCCCTGCCTTCCCCCCCAAAAAAACAACGATCGGATTCCCACGGGGGGAGCGCCAGCGCTTCCCTCGTGGGTGGGTCTTATGACGAGCTGGACTCGTCATGAGCACACGACCACTGTCTGCCATGACGAGTCCAGCTCGTCATAAGCATGGAAGGGGTTAAGAGCACAGGAGCACGCAGTTAGTTACTTTCTCAAGGGTCCATACCCTCTACTGCACCTACTTGGCTCCACTCTCCCTGACTTGTGGCAATGTTTCCAAGCCGGCAGCGAGTTTTAATCCCCCCGATCCATCGCTAATTTCACTACAGCCAATCAGGGACCTGGTGGAGTAGTCACGCTAGAACAACGCGCTTATTGCCGTCTGGTGTGTGCCGTGGGAAGTCTTGTGGATGGTTGGGCTGAGTGTGGAGCGTTGTCAGGCTGCCTGTTACGCAGCTATGGCACCCCATTGTGATGACTACAGATTCGCAATGGAGTGATGGGAAATGTAGTTTTCCTCATGTCATTTTCAGCCACCTTATGCTTGTAATCTCATGTTGTGAACATTTTGAATACTGTCTGCTTTTTAGAAAAACCTTAATTTGGGGTGATATTATTATCAAAAAGACATGACTACAGAGACGCAATGGGGAACTGTTTTTTCCTTCATGTCATTTTATCCCACACTATGCTTATACTCTTGTGTTTGAGACCATTTTGAGGACTTCCTCCTGTTAAGTGAAATGGGGTCAAATCATTAGCAAAATAGCAGCGTGGTTCTTTTTTGATGGAGTTGTCTTATGCTTAATGTGATTTCAAGGCATCAGGGTAATCATTGACCCTAGCGTATATCTGTCGCACTCATGATAGCCAAATATGTACCATTTCGCTACTCTAGTTATGAAAACAAGGAAGGAGTGTAGTATAGCGCTTTTAAAGTAATTCACTGTGTTGCACCTTAGACTTAGTGTAGCTGAAATGAGCTATTGGAGGCTAAGCTGGTTCCATGGTATGCCATTGTTGAGCCCTCTCATCAGTTTTCAATTTACACACCCATCTTTGCTCCTTTTGTAGCAATCTGTTAGATATCCCAGTTTGGGGGTTAAGTTTTTCAATAATGGACCATCTCATGCTTTTGTCAGTATGTGCCTTTTCCAAGTAATGGGCTGTCGGTTTTTTGATGCTTTTCTGCACCTGATTGTGCTTCTTTGTTCGCTTATTCGGATCTTGATCTTTCTCGTTGTCATCTCGATATAGCAAAGCCCACAGGGATAGATGATGACATATACCACATTACTGCTATTGCAATTAGTCTGGCATCCGTATTGTCCATTGCGTCCACATTCTGCATGCCACTGTCTGTCGTTTTTACCTAGTCATGGTCGGATAGGTCTGTATAGCACTGTGACTGTAGCCAGCCCACAATCCTTCCTGGCTTCCTCGGAAGATCAGGCTATGAAGCAGGAGGACCCATCCAGCGACTCAGCAAGACCTGAAGCTGCAGGACCGTCCTGCCGCTCCTGGAACACTCCAACATCGTCATGCTGGGCAGACTGAGTCTCCACTGCTGCTGTGGTTGTCACATTTGGTCTTGGAATGCTGAGCATTGGGCACACATACCAGAATTCCTATGCATGAGTGCCCCGCTCACTCCACAGCTCTGTTATTCATGTAGGCTGGTCAAAACTCCAGCAAGGCACTGGAAGCAGTGGTGCGGGGTGCTGCATCACCCCCAAAATACCCATGCTGGAGTTCAGAAGGTAAATGAGCAATATAGATGCATTTACATTTTGCTTTTATCTTGGCAAATTCTCTGTGTCTTCAAAGAAAGTGATCAACTGTCCAGCTATGTCTTCTGTCAAATAGTTGCTCATTATTTTAATTTGGAGATTCGTGTTTACTTTTCTTTCTCTGACTGCAAAGTGAGAGGATTTTGTAAAGTGAACTATGTAACAATCTTACTGGGGTAAAAGAGTGTGGAAGGAAAGATTGTAGTATGTCAATTTTTTTTCTAACACTCAACAAACCAGATCGCACACTCCATTGTTGATTTTGTCTACTGATGCTGAGAAGGCTTTCAACCGTGTGCACTGGCCATTCCTTCACCAAGTCATGGTGCGGGAAGGATTGGGACCACATTTCATGAAATGGGTGTGGATTGGTTATTCCAACCCCACCGCCCAAGTGAGAGTAAACAGCTTGACATCCAAACCATTTGCAGTAACAAGATGCATCCACCAGGGTTGCTCCATCCCCTCTACTCTTTGCACTTTATATGGATCCATTTACGGAGAGAATATGGGCGAGCATATTAGTTAGAGGCATCAACTTATGTGACTGTGAACATAAAATAGCCCTCTACAATGATGATGTCATGATCTGTTTAATCCAACCTCAGTCCTCCCTCCCAGCACTCATGAGCTAGCTTGACATCTTCCAAAAGGTCTCTGGCTTGCAAGTAAATATTTAAAAAACACAGGCCCTCAACCCGACCATAGCTTTGAATGAAAAAGAACACCTCAAGCTCCACTTACCCTTCCCATGGGCAGACAATGGGGTGTCGTACCTTGAGCTCACAATCCTCCACATGTTTAGAAAGACAATGGAATAAAATTATGCTAACCACCTAGTCATGGCATGCAAAGATCCACAGGGCTAGAGGGTGGGAGATCTCTCCTGGGTGGGTAGGATTGCTTTGCTGTTGTCTTCTCGTTGTCATCTCGATATAGCGAAGCCCACAGGGGCAGATGATGACATATACCACATTACTGCTATTGCAATTAGTATGGCATCTCTGTTCCCATGGTGTTGGGAGGCCCAGGTCTATCTGTTTCGTGTGTGCGGTAAAGGGGCAGGCTGCACAGTTACCGCAAGGGAAGTGTCCTGATGCTGGATGGAGGTCCCAAAGGCTAGTCTGTCTTTCTGTCGGACGTTGCCATGTGTTTCAGTGTACTAATCTGTCCTTATACTTCTGTTTTGTTTGAACGAAAAGAGCAGTTTGCTAAATGGCAAACGATTGGTCAATGTTTATTCATTATCCTTTTGAGCTCACTGGAAGATGAATTTTATGTGCGAATGCAGATATGAGAATTAGTATTTTGTTTTGCGTTTGATTCCAGAAGGGATTCTTGAGGAATATTGCGTGCCCTTTTCTGAGCCTTTTCAATTATTTTATCTGGGTATTCTTTTTCCTTGAGTTTTTATGAGGCAGACTGACTCCTTCATAAAATCATGAAGGTCAGAAAAGTTCCATCTGATTCTCAGAAATGTGCTACAGGTAGGTTTCTCTGTGGGCTTGTGGATGAAGACTGGTAAAATAAAGGAGACTATTGCTGTCTGTTGGTTTTGTATATAAGGAGCTCACTAGTTTTCCTTCTCTTGCTGTGATGTTAATATCCAGGAGGGAAACACTGTTCCTATTTGTATGCATTGTGAAAGACAGGAAGGGATTCCTTTCGTTCAGCCATATTCTGAAGGTTCTGTAGTCTTGTCGTCCCCATACCAGATGACCAGGATGACGTCTATGTAGCGTCGTCATAGTCGTATGTGGTCTTGGAAGGGGTTGTTGTTCCAGATGTTCTCCTCCTCGAACCAGCTCCTGTACAGACAGGCTATGCTTGGGGCAAAAGTCCTCCCCATCGAAGTATCATGGAGTTGTAAATAGATTTGGTCCTCAAAAATGAAGAAATTTTCCGACAGGGCCAGCCTTGCTAGTTCCATTATCCAACTGACTGGGGCGGCCCATGGCCATTATTAGTTTCGCAGTAAGTTGTTAATCACTCGCAGGCTCTTTTCTTCTCATCACATTAAGTGTCGTGAGATCAGGTGGGACACTCTTTAGGTAATAATAGTCTGTCGGAGTTCACCTGGGATTTTTGCTTGCACACACTGCAAAAACACACACTCACTCTCTCTCATCTCTATTTTCAAAGCCCTAAAAATTTTATTTTACAAAATATTCAGATTTTCTCACATAGTACCCCTACCAATCCACATTCCTATCACTTTCCACCGCCTCTTAAGCCCTTCTCATGCGCCCTGCATGTTGTACAATGTATTTTAACATTATATGCCAGCGTGATTGTTGGGAAATCTGAAGTTCACCCCCCACTCCCTATTCTTACTGACCAAGCTAAGCCCCTGGGTTGGAGTGAATTATAATGCAATGCCATGTACTTGTTCTCCTGAGTCTGAAAATGCACATCCACTAACAAGTCTACTGCCCTTACCGTATTGTCCATTGCGTCCACATTCTGCATGCCACTGTCTGGCCTTTTTACCTGGTCATGGTCGGATAGGTCTGTATAGCACTGTGACTGTAGCCAGCCCACAATCCTTCCTGACTTCCTCGGAAGATCAGGCTATGAAGCAGGGGGACCCATCCAGCAACTCAGCAAGACCTGAAGCTGCAGGACCGTCCTGCCGCTCCTGGAACACTCCAACATCGTCATGCTGGGCAGACTGAGTCTCCACTGTTGCTGTGGTTGTCACATTTGGTCTTGGAATTCTGAGCATTGGGCACACATACCAGAATTCCTATGCATGAGTGCCCCGCTCACTCCACAGCTCTGTTATTCATGTAGGCTGGTCAAAACTTCAGCAGGGCACTGGAAGCAGTGGTGCGGGGTGCTGCATCACCCCCAAAATACCCATGCTGCAGTTCAGAAGGTAAATGAGCAATATATGTTATGTTATGTTATATATATTTATAACGCGCACAGATACTCAGATGCATTTACATTTTGCTTTTATCTTGGCGAATTCTCTGTGCCTTCAAAGAAAGTGGTCATCTGTCCAGCTATGTCTTCTGTCAAATAGTTGCTCATTATTTCAATTTGGAGATTCGTGTTTACTTTTCTTTCTCTGACTGCAAAGTGAGAGGATTTTGTAAAGTGAACTATGTGACAATTTTACTGGGGTAAAAGAGTGTGGAAGGAAAGATTGTAGTATGTCAATTTTTTTTTAACGCACAGCAAACCAGATCGCACACTGCATTGTTAATTTTGTCTACTGATGCTGAGAAGGCTTTCGACCGTGTGCACTGGCCATTCCTTCACCAAGTCATGGTGCAGGAAGGATTGGGACCACATTTCATGAAATGGGTGTGGATCGGTTATTCCAACCCCACCGCCCAAGTGAGAGTAAACAGCTTGACATCCAAACCCTTCGCAGTAACAAGATGCACCCACCAGGGTTGCCCCATCCCCTCTCCTCTTTGCACTTTATATGGAGCCGTTTACGGAGAGAATATGGGCAAGCATATTAGTTAGAGGCATCAACTTCTGTGACTGTGAACATAAAATAGCCCTCTACAATGACGACGTCATGATCTGTTTAATCCAACCTCAGTCCTCCCTCCCAGCATTCATGAGCTAGCTTGACATCTTCCAAACGGTCTCTGGCTTTCAAGTAAATATTTAAAAAACACAGGCCCTCAACCCGACCATAGCTTTGAATGAAAAAGAACACCTCAAGCTCCACTTCCCCTTCCCATGGGCAGACAATGGGGTGTCGTACCTTGAGCTCAAAATCCTCCACACGTTTAGAAAGACAATGGAATAAAATTATCCTAACCACCTAGTCATGGCATGCAAAGATCCACAGGGCTAGAGGGTGGGAGATCTCTCCTAGGTGGGTAGGATCACTTTGCTGAAGATGTTGCTGCCTAAGATCCTTTATGTTAAGCATACTCTTCCTCTGCGCTCCCTCAGGAGCTCAGTAAATTCCAACATATGATAGAAGCCAACATTTGGGGCAGTTAACGACCCCATATGGTCAAGAAAAGAGCCTACCTACCCCTGGCCGATGATGGCCTTTGTATCTCATACCTCACCAACTATTACCTTGGGGCCCAACTTAGATATGTGGTGGAATAGAATAGGCTGATTACAGAAAAACATTAGTGCTTCATAGATCAATCCACAGCTGGGATCCATATCTGGAAGGTCACTTGGCTCCCCAAAAAACATCGCCCAGCAGAGGTCTACAATTCACCCATCACACAGGTAACCATAGCAGCTTCGTACAGGGTTATGGGAGCAAATGGCCTATCTTCCTCCATCTCCCTTCTCACCCCATCATGACTAACCCAGTGTTCCCGACAGCATACACGAGCTCTGAATGCCACACTTAGCAGATAGCCAGATGTAAGCGAATTGGGGATCTCTATGATTCCAAGGGGATACTAGCCTTTTCACAACTTCAATCCAGTTACTGCCTCTCCGGTACCAAATACTGGTGCTACACCGCAGTTAGGCACTGGGTCACACAACCCTCCAACCCCTCCCCCACACCTCCAGACCAATGACAAAATTCAAAAAATGACTGTTTACCAAGTTAGATGACAAACGTCTGGTCTCCGATATATAGAATGTGGTGGTGTGGCCAATTGAGATGTATTTGGCAGAAGGAAAGAGACAGCTTGATGATGGAACTAGTTATGACATTTCCAACAGAATAAGGTATGACAAAAGTATTGAGTCATATAAAAACTATTTAAAGGAATGGAGAGATGAATGCTTAATTGATGATAATGAATTTGGTTTCTTGAATTGTGATTTTCCCAAGCTACCAGCATTCTATATGCTACCAAAATTGCCCAAAAATAGCAGCAACCCACCAGGCAGACCTATAGTGTCCTCAAGAGGGAGTATGTATGAAAACACGTCAAAATATATTGATTATTTTTTAAGAACATATGGCCAAACCCTCCCTTCTTACATAAGGGATGAGGGTGATTTCTTGCTCCTGATTAACGATATTGTTTGGTAGAGGAACTTTGCTTATAACGTTAGACATCAACAGCCTGTATACATGTATCAATCAATCAATCAAGCATTTGTATAGCGCGCTACTCACCCGGAGGGTCTCAAGGCGCTAGGGGGAGGGGGGTCCGCTACTGTTCGAACAGCCAGGTCTTGAGTTGCTTCCTGAAGGAGAGGTGGTCTTGGGTCAGGCGGAGGTGGATGGGTAGGGAGTTCCACGTCTTGGCAGCCAGGTAGGAGAAGGATCTTCCTCCCGTTGTGGCTCTTCGGATGCGGGGGACGGCGGCGAGGGCGTGGTTGGTCGATCGTAGCTGGCGGGTGGGAGTGTAGAAGGTCAGACGGTCGTTGAGGTATCTGGGGCCTTGGTTGTGGAGAGCTTTGTGTGCGTGGGTGAGGAGTCGGAACGTGATTCTCTTGCTGACGGGGAGCCAGTGCAGGTCTCTCAGGTGTCCGGCGATGTGGCTGTGTCGGGGGATGTCCAGGATGAGTCGAGCTGAGGCGTTCTGGATGCGTTGGAGTCTTTTCTGAAGTTTGGCTGTGGTTCCGGCGTAGAGGGAGTTGCCGTAGTCCAGTCGGCTGGTGACGAGGGCCTGGGTGACCGTCTTCCTGGTTTCGGTGGGGATCCACCGGAAGATCTTCCGCAGCATGCGTAGGATGTTGAAGCAAGACGAGGAGACGGCGTTGACTTGTCTGGTCATTGAGAGGGAGGAGTCCAGGATGAAGCCCAGGTTGCGTGCGTGGTCCGTTGGTTTGGGTGCGTTGCCCAGGGCAGGGGGCCACCAGGAGTCGTCCCAGGCGGAGGGTGATGATCCTAGGATGAGGACTTCCGTCTTATCTGAGTTCAGTTTCAGGCGGCTGTTCCTCATCCACTCAGCTACGTCCTTCATCCCTTCATGTAGGTTGGTTTTGGCGGTTGTGGGGTCGTTGGTGAGGGAGAGGATCAGCTGGGTGTCGTCGGCGTAGGAGATGATGTTGAGGTTGTGTTGGCGTGCGATGGCTGCGAGGGGGCTCATGTAGACGTTGAAGAGGGTGGGGCTGAGTGATGATCCTTGTGGTACGCCGCAGATGACTTCGGTGGCCTCGGAACTGAACGGGGGAGGCGGACTCTCTGGGTTCTTCCGGCGAGGAAGGAGATGATCCACTCCAGTGCCTTCTCTTGGATTCCGACGTTGTTCAGGCGTTGCACTAGGGTGCGGTGGCAGACTGTGTCGAACGCTGCGGAGAGGTCCAGGAGGATGAGGGCCGCTGTTTCCCCGTTGTCGAGCAGGGCTCGGATGTCGTCGGTGGCTGCGATGAGGGCGGTCTCGGTGCTGTGGTTGGCCCGGAAGCCGGACTGTGAGTGGTCGAGGGATCCATTCGTCTCGATGAAGGCGGCCAGTTGTCTGTTGACGGTCTTCTCAATGACTTTGGCAGGAAAAGGAAGGAGCGAGATGGGGCGGTAGTTTTTGAGGTCGGTGGGGTCCGCTGACGGTTTCTTCAGTAGGGCGCAGAGTTCGGCGTGCTTCCAGCTCTCTGGGAAGGTGGCGGTGTCGAAGGAGGTGTTGATGATGTCCCGGAGGTGGGGTGCGATGACGGTGTCGGCCTTGTTGAAGATGTGGTGAGGGCAGGGGTCGGTTGGTGATCCGGAGTGGATGGAGTTCATCGTGCGGATAGTGTCTTCGGTGTTGATCGGGGTCCAGGCTCGGAGGGTGGAGGTGGGGGACGTTGGAACGGTTGTAGGGTACGTCGGCTGTGTGCTGAAACTGTTGTGTATGTCTGCGATCTTGCTGTGGAAGAACGAGGCGAGCGAGTTGCAGAGGTCTTGCGAGGGGTGATGTCGTTGTTTCCGGCGCTGGGGTTCGAGAGCTCTTTGACGATGATGAAGAGTTCCTTGCTGTTGTGGGCGTTGTTGTCCAGTCGTTCCTTGAATGCGGTTTTCTTGGTGGTATGGATCAGCTGGTGGTGTTTTCGGGTGGCGTGTTTGAGGGTGGTCATGTTGTCTGCAGTCGGGTCTCTGCGCCATGCTTTCTCGAGGGCCCGGCAGTTCTTCTTGGATTTCTTGAGTTCGTCGGTGAACCAGGGTGCTTTCTTGTTGCCGGGTCTTATTGGGGGGTCTTCAATGGGGCGAGGATGTCAGCGCAGTTGGTGATCCATCTTGTGAGGTTGCTGGCGGCTTGGTTGGGGTTCGTTGAGCTGGCGGGAGGGTTCTGGCTCAGGGATGTGGTGAGTTGGTCGGTGGTGATCTTGTTCCAGCTTCTGCGCGGGAGCTGTTGCGGGTGGTGGTGCGTGGTGGTCCTGCTGAAGCTGAAGTGGACGCAGCTGTGGTCTGTCCAGTGGAGTCCGGTGGTGTGGCTGAAGGAGATGTCCTTGCTGGAGGAGAAGACGGGGTCAAGCGTGTGGCCGGCGTGGTGTGTGGGGGTGGTCACCAGTTGCTTGAGTCCGAGGTTGGCGAGGTTGTCCAGCAGGGTGGTGGTGTTGCGATCGTTGTTGTTCTCTAGGTGGAAGTTGAGGTCCCCAAGGAGGATGTAGTCGGCCGAGAGGAGGGCGTGCGGGCTGATGAGGTCGGCGATGTCTTCGCTGAATTGTGTGCGTGGTCCTGGGGGTCTGTAGATGAGGGTGCCTCTGAGGGTGGTCTTGGGGTCGGTGTGTATCTGGAAGTGCAGGTGTTCGCCGGCTGTGAAGGTGTCGTCGGAGTTGGTCGTAATGCGGATGATGTTCTTGTGGACGATGGCGATGCCTCCTCCGGTCTGGTTGGCGCGGTCCTTTCGGGTGATCTTGTATCCGTCCGGGATGGCGATGGCGATGTCGGGCGCTGAGGAGGCGTTCATCCTTGTTTCCGTGAGGAAAGCGACGTCTGGTGATGTGGAGTCGAGCAGGTTCCAAAGTTCCACGGCGTGTCTGTGGACGGAGCGGGTGTTGAGCAGGATGCACTTCAGGTGGTTGCTGCTGGTGCTCGGCGTGGCGGGTGCGGTGCAGGTCCGGAGGCAGGAGAACTTGCAAGATTGGCAGGCGAAGGGTCCGTGGGTGCGTCCTGGGGTGGCACGGTGGCAGCCGGGGATTCGGCCGGTGTTGAGTGCGTTGAGGGTGGCGGTGTCGTAGGTCCGGTGGGTGGGTTGGCTGCTGCGGGGGCCAGGGGTTCTGGCGCTGGGCGCGGTCCAGTCGCGGACGGGCGCAGACGGGCTTGCCTTAGGCGCGCCCGCTGCGCACGTCCGCTGCGCGGCCGCGCAGCGGCCGCCATTTATGGGGAGGTGGGAGGGAGGAGCAGCTGGGAGGCGGGAGGCAGGGGCAGCGAATGGGCAGTCAGGGGGGCGGGGCCGCAGGGGACGCAGCGGCGGGAATGGCGAGAGGCAACGGGGGTACAGAAGGAAAAAAGGGGCGAGAAAACAGACAAATGCGGGCACAGTACAAATGGGGCAACGGGGGTACAGAAGGAAAAAAAGGGGCGAGAAAACAGACAAATGCGGGCACAGTACAAATGGGGCAACGGGGGTACAGAAGGAAAAAAGGGGCGAGAAAACAGACAAATGCGGGCACAGTACAAATGGGGCAACGGGGGTACAGAAGGAAAAAAAGGGCGAGAAAGCAGACAAATGCGGGCACAGTACAAATGGGGCAACGGGGGTACAGAAGGAAAAAAGGGGCGAGAAAACAGACAAATGCGGGCCCAGTACAAATGGGGCAACGGGGGTACAGAAGGAAAAAAAGGGGCGAGAAAACAGACAAATGCGGGCCCAGTACAAATGGGGCAACGGGGGTACAGAAGGAAAAAAAGGGGCGAGAAAACAGACAAATGCGGGCACAGTACAAATGGGGCAACGGGGGTACAGAAGGAAAAAAAGGGGCGAGAAAACAGACAAATGCGGGCACAGTACAAATGGGGCAACGGGGGTACAGAAGGAAAAAAAGGGCGAGAAAACAGACAAATGCGGGCACAGTACAAATGGGGCAACGGGGGTACAGAAGGAAAAAAAGGGGCGAGAAAACAGACAAATGCGGGCACAGTACAAATGGGGCAACGGGGTACAGAAGGAAAAAAGGGGCGAGAAAGCAGACAAATGCGGGCACAGTACAAATGGGGCAACGGGGGTACAGAAGGAAAAAAAGGGGCGAGAAAGCAGACAAATGCGGGCACAGTACAAATGGGGCAACGGGGGTACAGAAGGAAAAAAAGGGGCGAGAAAGCAGACAAATGCGGGCACAGTACAAATGGGGCAACGGGGGTACAGAAGGAAAAAAAGGGCGAGAGAAAACAGACAAATGCGGGCACAGTACAAATGGGGCAACGGGGGTACAGAAGGAAAAAAAGGGGCGAGAAAGCAGACAAATGCGGGCACAGTACAAATGGGGCAACGGGGGTACAGAAGGAAAAAAAGGGGCGAGAAAACAGACAAATGCGGGCACAGTACAAATGGGGCAACGGGGTACAGAAGGAAAAAAAGGGCGAGAAAACAGACAAATGCGGGCACAGTACAAATGGGGCAACGGGGGTACAGAAGGAAAAAAAGGGGCGAGAAAACAGACAAATGCGGGCACAGTACAAATGGGGCAACGGGGGTACAGAAGGAAAAAGGGGCGAGAAAACAGACAAATGCGGGCACAGTACAAATGGGGCAACGGGGGTACAGAAGGAAAAAAGGGGCGAGAAAAAAAGACAAATGCGGGCACAGTACAAATGGGGCAACGGGGGTACAGAAGGAAAAAAAGGGGCGAGAAAACAGACAAATGCGGGCACAGTACAAATGGGGCAACGGGGGTACAGAAGGAAAAAAGGGGCGAGAAAGCAGACAAATGCGGGCACAGTACAAATGGGGCAACGGGGGTACAGAAGGAAAAAAAGGGGCGAGAAAACAGACAAATGCGGGCACAGTACAAATGGGGCAACGGGGGTACAGAAGGAAAAAAAGGGGCGAGAAAACAGACAAATGCGGGCACAGTACAAATGGGGCAACGGGGGTACAGAAGGAAAAAAAGGGCGAGAAAACAGACAAATGCGGGCACAGTACAAATGGGGCAACGGGGGTACAGAAGGAAAAAAAGGGCGAGAAAACAGACAAATGCGGGCACAGTACAAAAGGGGCAACGGGGGTACAGAAGGAAAAAAAGGGGCGAGAAAACAGACAAATGCGGGCACAGTACAAATGGGGCAACGGGGGTACAGAAGGAAAAAAGGGGCGAGAAAACAGACAAATGCGGGCACAGTACAAATGGGGCAACGGGGGTACAGAAGGAAAAAAAGGGGCGAGAAAACAGACAAATGCGGGCACAGTACAAATGGGGCAACGGGGGTACAGAAGGAAAAAAAGGGGCGAGAAAACAGACAAATGCGGGCACAGTACAAATGGGGCAACGGGGGTACAGAAGGAAAAAAAGGGGCGAGAAAGCAGACAAATGCGGGCACAGTACAAATGGGGCAACGGGGGTACAGAAGGAAAAAAAGGGGCGAGAAAACAGACAAATGCGGGCACAGTACAAATGGGGCAACGGGTGTACAGAAGGAAAAAAAGGGGCGAGAAAGCAGACAAATGCGGGCACAGTACAAATGGGGCAACGGGGGTACAGAAGGAAAAAAAGGGGCGAGAAAACAGACAAATGCGGGCCCAGTACAAATGGGGCAACGGGGGTACAGAAGGAAAAAAAGGGGCGAGAAAACAGACAAATGCGGGCACAGTACAAATGGGGCAACGGGGGTACAGAAGGAAAAAAAGGGGCGAGAAAACAGACAAATGCGGGCACAGTACAAATGGGGCAATGGGGGTACAGAAGGAAAAAAAGGGCGAGAAAACAGACAAATGCGGGCACAGTACAAATGGGGCAACGGGGGTACAGAAGGAAAAAAGGGGCGAGAAAGCAGACAAATGCGGGCACAGTACAAATGGGGCAACGGGGGTACAGAAGGAAAAAAAAGGGCGAGAAAACAGACAAATGCGGGCACAGTACAAATGGGGCAACGGGGGTACAGAAGGAAAAAAAGGGGCGAGAAAGCAGACAAATGCGGGCACAGTACAAATGGGGCAACGGGGGTACAGAAGGAAAAAAAGGGGCGAGAAAACAGACAAATGCGGGCCCAGTACAAATGGGGCAACGGGGGTACAGAAGGAAAAAAAGGGGCGAGAAAACAGACAAATGCGGGCACAGTACAAATGGGGCAACGGGGGTACAGAAGGAAAAAAAGGGCGAGAAAACAGACAAATGCGGGCACAGTACAAATGGGGCAACGGGGGTACAGAAGGAAAAAAAGGGGCGAGAAAACAGACAAATGCGGGCACAGTACAAATGGGGCAACGGGGGTACAGAAGAAAAAAAGGGGCGAGAAAACAGACAAATGCGGGCACAGTACAAATGGGGCAACGGGGGTACAGAAGGAAAAAAAGGGGCGAGAAAACAGACAAATGCGGGCACAGTACAAATGGGGCAACGGGGGTACAGAAGGAAAAAAAGGGCGAGAAAACAGACAAATGCGGGCACAGTACAAATGGGGCAACGGGGGTACAGAAGGAAAAAAAGGGGCGAGAAAGCAGACAAATGCGGGCACAGTACAAATGGGGCGACGGGGGTACAGAAGGAAAAAAAGGGGCGAGAAAACAGACAAATGCGGGCACTGTACAAATGGGGCGACGGGGGTACAGAAGGAAAAAAAGGGCGAGAAAACAGACAAATGCGGGCACAGTACAAATGGGGCGACGGGGGTACAGAAGGAAAAAGGGAAGGGCGTTCTTACCAGCAGCAGCGGGCGGACAACACAGGCGGAGCTGTGTGGCGGGGGGAGCGACCTACCTGGCAAGGTCACATGAACAGGGAATCAATGCCTGTAGACACTTTCTGAGGGCTCGGTCATTATCTTATCTGTTGCACACAGAAATGATTTAAAAAATGATTCACATCTGCTTAACCAATAACTTCTTTATTTTCAATAAAGTTATTTTTAGGCAAATCCAGGGGACTGCGATGGGAACTTGCTTTGCTCCCAGTTTCGCAGGTTTGCACCAGGGATACTGGGTGGAACAAATCGTCAGTAACATCAGACTTTTCAAAGGCCACACAGGCCTCTGGGTAAGATACATTGATGATAAATTCTGCATTTGGAAGGGAACAAAAGAGGAAGCTACTGAACTGGTTAATCTACTGAATGATAATGATTTGAATCTGAAATTTAAAAGCCATATAGATCCTCAAGAAATTGAGTTTCTAGACATTAAAATAAAGGTATGCAATAATAAATTAGAGAGTGAACTCTTCCGCAAAAAAACAGCGGGGACAAAAATTTGAGAAGCACAGTAGGCAACCATGCACAAGTCACCTTTAAAAGATGTATATCTTTGAAGAATATGTTGTGTAAGAGCACTATACAAGAAACACAACAGAAAAATACCATCCATTCTATGTTCTATGGTTCTATGTATGTGGAGAGTGTAAAGCCTGTAAGAACAGCAATAGCTATAAAGTGGTCAAAATTTCGGAAAAGAAAAAAGCCTTCACCATAACCAAACATTTAACATGTAACTCAGACTTTTGTGTATATGGTTTGAAATGTCCTCGTCTGTTAGAGTTTTGTGTATTAGATAGAATTCCGAGCTTGGAAAGAGGGGGCAATGGAACACAAATGCTGCGCGGATTAGAGTCCAAGATGATTATTAAGTATGAAACCATATTTCCAACAGGATTGAATAGGGATGAAGAATTAGCTGTGCATTTAGGGTAGGGTTCACCTGAGTTACCGTATATATTCAGAAAAAGATTGACTATTTGATGCAAGTCTGACAGAAATTTAAGTTCGCATTTTTTAACCATACAGTCTTAGATAATGTTAATCTAACACTTTGTTTTTATATTCTAGGTGATATGGAGGAAGAAAGCAAAAGAGCTTATATCTCTGTGGCCAGAGGGGGACAGGTAAGTTGGATTTTTGCTGACATGAATGAAATGATTTGTCTTGAGTTGTGAAAATTGCTAATTATTTTCGCGCCGCCGGGGCAGAATTGAGACCGAAATGGTTAAACATGTCTTTTTGATAAATATGCCCACTGGCATTGTATAGAGTCAAATTATAGAGTCAAATTGAGGAATTTGAAAACTGACATTGAATTCGAATTGAATCATGCCATTAAAAAACAAGACTGATTGTTTGGTTAACAGCCCATTGTGGCGAAATTGGACTATGACTATTGGAGGAAATTATCATTTGTTACTCGACAAGGTTGATTGACCTTAAATATTGTTTATGCATTTAATTGGTTCAATTTGTTGAATATTACAAGACATTGTAAATCATCGCTGTAACCTGAGGTTCAGGTTTTCAAATTAAATGGGCTTAAAACAACTACTATGTATATATTTAAAGATGGCCACCAAGTAAAGGGCATTCTTTACAATGCACTCTATATAGTCCTACCTTTATGGTGGTGGTAAGGTCACACATGTATATAGGTGATTCTTGTGTAAACGCATTTGACCCGTGACAAAGAAGCTTGTGCTTCGAAATGCGTCAGGCGTTTTTGTTTTTTGCTGCTGAAATACATTAAAACCACGTTGATTGTAATTGAGACCAGGCTGTATTGCGTGTTCTTGACGCTAAACCGTGGATACGAGAGGACTCGTATGTGAGTGGATAAGGGGCTTGCCACCACGCTGGGGGCCGCCGTCATAAGCGGCGAGGGAATCAGCAGCGTTTGTGGATTATATATTTATACATATATATATATACACATATATATATATATATATATATATATATATATATATATATATATATATATATATATATATATATATATATATATATATATATATGCTTTCTTGAACACCCCTAAAGAGACTAGCAAATTTGTGGCTCAAAGACGATGGGAGCTTGAGCTGGAACGTACCTTCACTCTTAAAGAGTGGGCTGATATACTCCAAAGAACCCGCACCTCCTCCCTCAGTGCTGCGGGGAAAGAAAACCTATTGAAAACCACCCACTACTGGTACCACACCCCAGCTAGACTTGCATGATGGAAACCCAACTCCACAAACACTTGCTGGCATATCTGTGGCCAAGTAGAAATACTCACACACCTGCTCGGGAGATGTCTTAAGCTCAAGAGATACTGGGAAGCAGCTCTCAACAACATTAAGGACATTTTTGAGACAGATATCCTCTGCTTCCCTAGCATACACTACTGGGACTTTCAAATCAGCTGGCATATCCACTCCACTCGATAGGAGGAATGCAATTACACTGGCCCTATGGGCAGCTATTCAAGTCATCAGAATCCTCCTATCTTCTGAGAACTTACTTGCCACCATTATCTTTGTGTGCTCCGATTAACAAGAGGTGAGACTCAACGAAATGGCGGATCGGACCTTACGCATACCTCCTGAGAGGACTCTACCTTTCACCCGAGTGACTCCGATTCACACTTGGGGAACTAGGACCTCATTGTACACCCTGCCTCTCCCCACCAACCATGTTGCGACTTCTCCCCTGCACACCCCTCCTCTTTCTTATGCCTCTTTCCTCCCTACCTGACTCCCTCCCCCCCATTAACCCACCTCACCGGGCTGCAGATGTAGGTGAGAGTATGTGTTTGATAAAAATGTCAATAAAAAGATTTGAACCATAAAACACAACAAAATGTAATTACCTGCAAATGAACTGTACAAATTCTTCAAAATATATCACCAGTCAGGAAAGCGCAAATGAAGCACATTTTTTTAAATTCTGTAGTATGATTGAAAAAAGATTTTAATGTGATCAAAACAAATCAAGGCACTTTACCGGGTGATGGGGAAATTTTTATACATTTGTGAAATCCAATTTCCACACATTATCGTTTGTGTGTGATATGTAGTTTAATCAGTAAAACTGCATGCCTGTGCAGATGTGGTGGTGGCCATTTCAATGGGAAATGTGCTGTCTGTAAATTACAGTGTCTTACCAAACCTTGCTTTAGTAATATATGTGCAATAATTTGCTCTAAAATGCACAATCGCTAAATACCACAACCTTACTACTCGGCTGCTTAATGGGAGTGTCTCATTGGCTACACTTGTTCTCAGTGTCACACTTGGATTGTTCACAATCCCTGACCTCAGTGATGTAATGTTGATTGCAGCACCCCCACTCTGAAAATTGTTCCAGCACCACTGAGTTCAAATTTGCTGACACCATACCAGTACGGTGTGTTTGTGTATTGTCTTCTCACTGGTGTGTAGCAGTGGCGCTGTGGGCGGTGAGGTGGGTCGGGGCTGGGTGAGGGGGTAGTGGAGTTCGTCATACGACGGGAAAGTGGAAAGTAAAGAAAGAAATAAAACCTATTACCTTGCGCTCGCCGCATCGCCAGTCGACTGGCGATGCGGCGAGCGCAATGTATGTGGTTTTATTTATTTATGTATTTACTCTCCACTTTCCCGTCGTATGTCGAACTCCACTACCCCCCACCCGGCCCCACCCCTGCCCCGCCTCACCGCCCCACAGCGTTACCTGTGCAAGCTGCCACTGGTGTGTAGGTATGTTTAATGCTGGTTGTGCTTTATTGGGGGGTGCGATAGTGGCTTCTGGGAGGGACAGAGGTCAGTTTGCCCACCTTAGTTGGAGTCCTTTGTGATCTTGGCTCACATGGTTGCACGTGGTTATGTGTGTATTTGTGGCAGTGTTGCTGTCAGTGCTTTAAGTGGGCTGTAAATGGTGGTGGGGATTTCGAAGGAGGTGTGCTCTTAAACGCATAACAACTGTTTGTAAGAGGTTAGGTGTCTACCTAGGAATGTGCCCATTACATCAACCATATAATCACTTATGGTTAACCTGGTCCTTGTTATCTGAGTCCTGCTCATCCTGGTCCTTGACTTAATGGTTCTGGTCCTCTTGATGATAGGCTTCCACCTGGTCTTCCTTGTTTTCCTAGTCATAAACTTCCTTGTCTTGGTCCTCCTGCTTCTAGTCGTCCTTGTCTTAACGATGCTGGTCCTCCTGAGGACTCTCGCCCTCTTAGCCCTTTCTCTCCTTCCCTTCGTCATCCCCCTGGACTTCCTGGTCCAGGTCCTCCTAATCTTTGTCCTCCTGGTGCCTGGTCTTCCTTGTGGTTGTGTCGTGGTCCTCATATTCCTGTTGATTCTGTTCTGTTTTTGGTTGGTCCCAGGGGTTCTCCTAACCATGGTCTGCTGATCCTCTTGGTGGTTCTGATCCCCCTGGTGTCATAGTATTCCCAGTTGTCCTGACCCTCCTATTACTTCTATTACTCTTAATCTTCCACATGGTTTTCCATCTCCTCCTCTTCTGTTTTGTCTTGGTATTCCTCTTCAGACTTCTGCCGCTTTTTCTACTCCTGTTATTTTTCTTTCTTTTCCTTCCTATCTTCTCCTGCATCCTCCTGGGATAATCCTTGTGGTATTGTTCCTAAATGTCCTGGTCTTCCTAGCCTTTGTCCTCTTTAGCGGTCCTGATTCTTCTCACCCTGGGCCTCTGCCTCATAGTGGTCCTGGTCATACTGGGTTCCCCCACCCCTCCTCCTGGCACTACTTCACTTTGGTCCACCTGGTTCTGACGCTCCTCATAGTCCTGGTGATCCTGGACCTGATTGTCCTCTTGGTCTTCTTCCTGTCCAGAATGCCTTGATCCTCCAGATCATTTGGTCATTGTCCTCTTGTTTGTCTTGTTCCTCCTGGGGTTCTTTGTGGTCCTAGTCTTCCTACACATCCTGGTCCTCTTCTTTGTCTTTCTGGTCCTCTTTCTTCTCCTTCTGTTCCTCTTTCCGATCTTCCTCTTTGAAAAGTTTGACTTGTGATAAGAAAAACAAAACTACATGCCCCAGAACACAAGGTACTTACTTATGCCTACTACCCCACCTGAGTAGTAGACCATTAACCAGGACTCTCCAGCCATCTCTGTCTTTGGATTTTCTTTCTGTCTGACTCCAGATGTAGCCCATCTCCTTGGAGTCAGCTTCGAGGCTTCGGTGCCCGGTATTTCGTAACCATCCTCTTTTACATTTCCCTTGAGGGTTTCAGGTCAGGGCTTGCCTGGTGGTGTTTGACGCAGACTTCCGTTGGGTGTGACCTATCCAGTCCCAGTGTCTTTTCATGAGTTCTTCATCGGAAGGGAGTTCGAAAGTTTTCTGCCATAGGTTTTTGCTGCTGACGGTGTGTGGCAAGTAGATTTGGAGGATTTACCTCAGACAGGTGTTGCTGAAGGTCTGGGCTTTGTTGGTGGTGGTCACTGTTGTCCTACAAGTTTCTGCTCCATACAGAAGGACTGATTTTATGTTGGTGTTAAAAAGCCTGATCTTGGTTTGCCACGTTAGGTCCTTGGAGCTCCAGATCTTCTTTAGTTGCATAAAGGCAGCCCTTGCTTTGACGATTTGTGCCTTGATGTCAGTGTCTGTGATGCCCTGCTTGTCTATGACACTGCCCAGGTAGGTGAAGGCCTCTACCTCTTCAAGTGCATCGACTGCAAGCATAACTGCAGCTGTGCTGGCCGTGTTAGCCTTGAGGATCTTGATTTTTCTCCCGTGGATGTTGAGGTCAAGTTGCGCTGATGTGGTTGCCACATTGTCAGCCTTCTCTTGCATCTGTTGACGGGTATGGGAGAGCAGGGCCAGGTCGTCTGCAAACTCCAGATTGTCGAGCTGCGTCCAAGGTATCTACTGGATTGCATTTTTTCTCCCTCCTGTGGATATCTATATGATCCAGGCAATGGCAGCAGGAAGGGAAAAGGCAAGAGCAAACAAGCCTGGCGGACTCCGGTCCTCACTTGGAAGGCTTCCATGAGTTGTCCTTCATGGACTACCATGCAGGTCATTCCCTTGTAGGAGTTCCTGATGATTCTTACGAGTTTATCTGGCACACTGTAGTGGTGGAGGAATTTCCACAGGGTCTCTCTGTCCACGCTGTTGAATGCCATCTCATAGTCAATTAAATTGACATATAGGAGGGAGTTTCATTCCATCGACTGCTCAATAATGATGTGCAGTGTTGCAATATGATCTATACAGGATATATCTTTGCGGAAGCCAGTTTGCTGGTATCGCTACAGAGTGTCAACTTGCTTCTTCATTCTGTTCAGGATGACTCTGTTGAACACTTTGCCTGGAATTGATAAAAGATGTATCCCTCTGTAGTTTGTACAGTTACTCAGGTCACCTTTCTTGGATATCATGTCTACTGATGTTTCAATGTCTGCCTTCTGTGTCTCCGCAGGAATGTTGTCAGGTCCTGCTCCCTTCCCATTTCTCAGATGTTTGATGGCTTGGTGTATTTCTTCCTTGGTTGGTCTGCTGCAGTCGATTGGCAAGTCTTGTTAGCTGGCTGTATGTCTGGTGGAGACTGCAGCATGGGCTGGATCAGCAGTTCTTCAAAGTGCTCCACCCCTCTTTGTTGGTGGCCTTCATTACCCATGATTATCTACCCAGTTTTGTCTTTTACAGGTCTTTCTGGCTCGCTGTATCTGTCAGAGAGTTTCCTCGTTATGTCATAGAGTTCTTCCAAGTTTCTCTCAGTTGCTGCTTCCTGGGCTTCTGTGGTAAGACCATCGATGAATCTTCGCTTGTCGGCTCATAAGTTTCTCTTTGCTTCCTGGCTGGTTTTGTTGTCCTCGCCCTGAGCTTTCACTTTTTCTGCTCTTGTTCGGCTGATATTAACTGCAGCTTTCTGTTCCTTTCTCTCTTGGCTTTTGCGGAGAGTCTCAATGGAGATCCATTCTTTATGCTGGTGTTTCTTGGGACCCAGTAACTCCTGGCAGGTTAATATCACTTTTTCTTCTATTTTTTCCCACTACCTTTCTACTGGCTGGCTGTCATTCTCTGGTTCGTGCAGGCCTTGAAACTTGTTGCTAATTGTGATTGAGTAGTCATTTCTTTTCTGTGCCTCTTTGAGGAATGTGGTTTTATCTTGCTGGCATTGGTTTGTTGGTTCCATCTATGCTTTCTTTAGCTTTAGCTTCAGCCTGGCCATGACAAGGTGGTCTAAAGCCACATCTGCTTGTCTCATCACTCTCACATCCTGAAGGGACCTCTGAAACTTCTTGGCAATTCAGACATGGTTAATCTGATTCTCTGTTGAATGGTCTGGTGACACCCACGTTTGCCTTGTGTATTCTTTTTTGTGGGACTACACTGCCACATTTCAATTAGACTGTTCAGGGTGCAGAGATCTGTGAGCCTTTCACCATCCTCATTCATGTTGCCAATGGGCATGGTTGTCCGTGACTTCTTCGTACCTGGTGTTATCACCTCCAGTCCTTGCATTGAGGTCCCCTATCAATATGGTGATGTCTCTGTCAGGGCATTTCTCCAGGATGCAATGGAGTCTGTTGTAAAATTGTTCTTTTTCCTCTTCTTCACTGTCATTTGTAGGTGCATAGCACTGGATAACATTCATATTGATTCTCTTTTTCTTTGTGCGGAAGTTCGCTGTGATGATTCTTGGACCGTGGGCTTCCCATCCAATTAGAGCTCTGTTGGCTGCTGGCGATAGCATCAGTGCTACTTCCTGAGTGTATGGGGAGTTCTCTTCCTCATGTCCAGAATACATCAGCATCTTCCTGGAGCCATTCTTTTCTGTTCTGACTTTGTCCATCTGGTCTCGCTGATGCCAAGCAGAGCAGCAAGGTTGTAGTATTTTATCTCCGCTGCCGCTTGCGCTCTCTTGCCTGTCTCGTACATGGTCCTCACGTTCCGCGTCCCGATAGTGATGGTCTTGGTCGATAGCAGGTGGAACTGTTTTGTGGCTTCTCTGGATCTCTTGCTTTCACCACAAGGCATCATAGATCTCTGTCAAGGAGATGCCGTGCTCCCCAAGGCCAGGATGTCGTTTGGTTGATGTTTCTGTAGCTAGGATTCTTTTACATGGTAGGGTAGCTAGCCCCACGCACAACCTTCCTTCTTTCGCAGCCCGGCTTGGGACTGACCATGGCTGAGGTTGAATATAAAGTGTTGTGAGCCAAAAAATTGAGATGAGAATATGGCACATAGCTTCAAGGGTCACTCTTTGGCTAAGTCTACATGATTCTATGTGCCAACATACAATAATATAGGTTAGTACAAAAATGTGCATACAAACTCTTCCTAATTTGGTGAGGGAGAGCATTATTTTAAGTCAAAATATTGATTTTTACATCTTTTATGCCTCCATCCTTCCCTGAAATGTTCACTCAATTGAACTAAAGACAATGGGCAAGTATAAATCTCTCTTTCGTCATAAAAATATCCACGGGGACTGGTCAGTGCACAAATGTTACTATGTGTTGGTCTGATAGATCCGAATTGACAAAGTATTGTTTTGAGCTAAAATTATAGCATAGTGGGTTGAGCTTCGGCTACAGGGATGGGCATATTACCCACCGGACACAGGATCAAATCGAGGTAGGGTTGGCTTACACGTTTATCCTTTTAAGGTTGATAAAATCAGAACCACTGAATTGTCTAACAATAACCTGCTATTCAGAGACAATTCGATTTACAGACTGTATGCTACGTAAATGTTCTTTTCCTGTTTTTATTAATTTATTGATGACCTTGCATGAGGTTCCCAAAGCTTCCCATGAACTACATTTATAAAAGAGTTACTCTTCAGCTTTTAAAAACATACTCTATTAGTTCTTCATCATTGTAAAATCTGTAATGACATAATGCAATGGGTTTTATAGCAGTTTGTGGGCCTCTTTTTAATGCCAGGTGGGCCGGTTTATACTGTTGATTTCCATGATATTATCCTAAACATTGCCTGCAACAAACACAAAGGCATGCAGTCTTCCATTCCTTGCAAAATACCCATGCAGCATTCTTTAAAAGTTTTAAACTGGCCTGATTTGCAAATGTGGACCACTTTTTTAGCTATCTAGTTTGCAAATGGGGGACAGTTTTATTTTGGTGCCCAGGCCTATTTTGTGTCTCAGTCCGGCGCTGCATGCATTCTAGTCTTTATGTATTCGTAGAAGGCATAAACAAGCATCTGCAATGCAATAGGTCTCGCATTTGCGAGAATTTAAGCTATTGCCATTGTAAATGATAATGCCTTTTAAATACGCTTGTAGGTTTTGTAAACACATAAATAAAAGGCATTGTCATTTACAATGGCAATAGCTTAAACTCTCGCAAATGCGAGACCTTTGCGGCACCCGTGATTTAGCTTTACACATCTTAAGGTAAAGCGCAGGTGCCGTGATAGCTTCAAAGATTCGACGCCTCGTATGGGGTAGTAAGCGCTATATATATATAAAAAGTAAAGCATTAGAAAAAACCTTTTTTCTATTGCTTTACTTTTGAAAAAATCGCAGCTCCCGCGCTTTACCTTAAGATGTTCAAAGCGAAAGAACAGATGCCGCCATTGTAACTAAAGTAAGCAAATAGAATTTTTTTTTTCTGTTTACTTTTGCTACTATGGCAGCACTCGTGCTTTCGCTTTGAACATCTTAAGCTAAAGCACAGGTGCTGTGATTGCTTTAAAAGTAAATAAATTGCATTTAAAGCAATCGCAACACCCACGCTTTAGCTTAAGATGTTAAAATCTAAAGCGCGGGTGCTGCCATGTAAAAAAAATAAAGTAAATAAAAAAGTAAGTCATGCGACCGCGTTGAGCCAACAAATATCAAAATAAAAGCGCAGCAGCCATTATGGTTGTGGAGGTGTGCAGCGCTGTAAAAACGAAAAAAATTAAGCATTGAGGGAGATCGTGTCGTACCTGCAACGGCAGGCAGGACAAAGCTATTTGAGAAAATAGTGCTGGGAGGCTTTAATTAAAGCCTACCGAGCAGCAACACGTGTAACAGGGAGTGTCACCATGGGAGGTTACAAAATGAGACAAGGCGGTACTAAGGAAGGACTACTAAGCCTATTGCCACAGTGTCCAAAGGGCAATGACACAAGCCAATGAAAAATATGGACGGAGAGTGGGCAGAGCTTCTAGTCCATACCTGAATACATCATGCCTCGCAGAGCAACGCATGCGTTGCCCAGGCTCGACCTAAAAAGGGAAATTCGGTCTGAAATGTATCTTTGTTTATAGTAGCAATCTATGATTTATTGTGCTAAATCTAGTTTTACAGACCAGTTGCCGACAGCCTTGAGGCATTTTATTGTCAAGCTCAGCAAGACCACTGACTCATTGTCAGTGAAATTGCTCTCCCACCCTCGCAGCTCCACCATTAAGTGAGGCCTGCCCCTGCCCCTGCACTCTCGAGTGTTGGTGATCGAGGCCCTCCTCCACCCGCAGGTTTCCCTGCGCCTCATCCCTGGTGGTCCAGTGGACCTCTATCTCCTTCCTCTAACTCTGCTCTTTCACTCGTTTTTCTACCTTTTATCTTTCACCTTTCTGCACTTTTCTGCATCTCTGCTCTTTTGTGCCTTATTTCTGCTCATTTTCCCTTCTTCTCGCTCTGCCCTTTCACTTGTTTTCACTCGTTTTTCTACCCTCTTTTATCTTTCACCTTTCTGCACTTTTCTGCATCTCTGCTCTTTTGTGCCTTATTTCTGCTCATTTTCCCTTCCTCTCGCTCTGCCCTTTCACTAGTTTTCACTCGTTTTTCTACCCTCTTTTATCTTTCTCCTTTCTGCATCTCTGCTCTTTTGTGCCTTATTTCTGCCTATTTTCCCTTTTTTCTTTATCCCTTATTTCCTACCTTTCCCCGCCGCTGCTGCCCCGCGGCCCCTCCCCCCAGCGCGACCGGCCCAATCCAGCTCCCTCCCCGCTCCCGCCTCCCAGCTGTCCAGCCCTCCCCGACCCCTACTTAATGGCGGCCACTGCGCGGCCGCGGGCTGCGGGCGCGCCGCTGGCGCGTCAAAGGCAAGCCCGTCTGCGCCCGTCCGCGACCCGACCGCGACCAGCGCCAGGAACCCTGGACCTCCGCCCCGCCAACGCTACGACCCAGCAGCACTCCACGCACTCAACCCAGGCCGCAACAACAACTGCAAGCTAGCATCACCAGCCGACTCCCACGGACCCTTCAGCTGTCACCGCTGCCGGCACATCTGCAGCACCGCCAAGAACACGGATCCAGCACAACCCGCCCACAAGAACACAACCGAACCGAAGACCCTGCAATGCATCCTCCTCAACGTCCGATCCCTCCACAAACACGCCACAGAAATCTGGGACCTCCTCGACAGCACCACCCCGGACGTAGCGTTCTTCACCAAAACCTGGACCAACACCACCTCGGGACCAGACATCGCCATCGCCATCCCCCAAGGATACAAGATCTCCAGGAAGGACCGCCCCACCCGCCCAGGAGGAGGAATCGCCATCGTCCACAAATCCAGCCTCCGCCTGAGCACACTCCCTGACGAGCCCACAGAACTGATGGAACACCTTCACTTCAAGATACTGGCCAGCCCCACCGCCACCCTCCGAGGAACCCTCATCTACCGACCCCTGGACCCCGGGGACCCTTCGCAAACTCCATCACGGACATTATCTCCCCACAGGCCATCGCATCCACCAACTACACCCTGCTGGGAGACCTCAACTTCCACCTCGACAACCAACTGGACCCCAACACCACATCCCTCCTGGACAACCTCCACAACATTGGACTGCGCCAGATCGTGACCGAGCCCACGCACTCAGCAGGACACACCTCGACCCCCTCTTCAGTACAGGAAACTCCATCACCTTCAGCCACACCACCGAACTCCCATGGACCGACCATCGTTGCGTCCACTTCACCTTCAGAACACCCACCATCCACAGACACCAGCACCTGCTTCCACGAAGAAACTGGACCAAAATCACCGATGACCAGCTCACCTCCTCACTCAACAACTCCACCCCAACCATCGCGGAAAACGACGACCCCAACACCGCAGCCCGAACCCTGCCTAGATGGATCTCGGACAGCACCAACACCATAGCCCCCCTCAAGAAAAACAACAATACCCGCGCCAAGAAAGCCAGATGGTTTACCACCGAACTTCAAGAGTCCAGAAGCACATGCCGCCGCCTCGAAAAGGCCTGGAGGAACACCAAATCCACAGAAGCCCACGACAACTTCCAGAGCCGCCACCAACGCCCACCATCAACTCATCAGAGAAACGAGGAAAAAGCGATTGAAGACAGAATCTCCACCCACGCGCACAACAGCAAGGAACTCTTCAGCATCATCAAGGAGTTCGCCCAACCCACTAGCGAGTCTACCGACATCCCTCCCTCACAAGACCTCTGCGACAAACTCAGCACCTTTTTCCACCACAAAATCAAGAGCATCTACGACAACTTCGACGAAGACAACCAACACACTGAACCCTCACCAACCACCCCCGACACCCGGAAACCAGCGATTGACGACTGGACAGCCCTCACCACCGAAGACACACTGAAGACAATGAAGTCAATCCACTCAGGGGCCCCCACGGACCCCTGCCCCCACCACATCTTCAACAGAGCCGCCGACACCATCGCACCCATGCTCCGCCACACCATCAACCGCTCCCTGGCGACCGCCTCGTTCCCCGACGACTGGAAACACGCCGAGGTCAACCCCCTCCTAAAGAAACCCTCAGCGGACCCCACCGACCTCAAAAACTACAGACCCATCTCCCTGCTCCCGTTTCCAGCGAAAGTCATCGAGAAAGCCATCAACATCCTCGACTCCTCCCAATCCGGCTTCAGAAAAAACCACAGTACGGAAACCGCCCTCCTCGCCGCAACAGACGACATCCGCACCCTACTGGACAAAGGAGAAACAGTAGCCATCATCCTCCTCGACCTATCAGCGGCGTTCGACACAGTCTCCCACCGCACCCTAATACGCAGACTCTACGACGCAGGAATCCAGGACAAGGCCCTCGACTGGATCCGCTCCTTCCTCTCCGGCAGGACGCAGCGGGTCAGACTCCCCCTTTCCTCTCGGACCCCACACCTACCA
Organism: Calotriton arnoldi; assembly: GCA_963921515.1. Classification (NCBI taxonomy): domain Eukaryota; kingdom Metazoa; phylum Chordata; class Amphibia; order Caudata; family Salamandridae; genus Calotriton; species Calotriton arnoldi. Next base: position 192,576 of record CAWUFW010015223.1, on the reverse strand, counting down.
CCTGCGGAGTCCCCCAGGGCTCCTCCCTCAGCCCGACGCTCTTCAACGTCTACATGGCTCCACTCGCCCCCATCGTCAGAACCTACGGACTCAACATCGTGTCATACGCAGACGACACCCAGCTCATCCTCTCCCTATCCAACGAGCCCAACACCGCCAGACGCAACTTTCGAGAAGGCATGGAAGCCGTCGCCAAATGGATGAAAAACAGCTGCCTACAACTAAACACCAACAAAACAGAAGTACTCATCATGGGCCCAAACCCCGATGCCTGGAGCGACACCTGGTGGCCCCCCGCCCTCGGAAACCCGCCAACCCCCACGGACCACGCACGCAACCTGGGAATCATCCTGGACTCAGAGCTCAAAATGGACCGCCAGATCAACTCTGTCTCGTCTTCCTGCTTCCACTCCCTCCGCCTCCTTCGTAAGACCTTCAAATGGATCCCCCTCGAACACCGAAAACCCGTCACTCACGCCCTGGTCACCAGCAGACTCGACTACGGCAACGCACTCTACGCCGGAATAAACAAAAACCTCACCCGCAAGCTACAGAACATCCAGAACGCCGCCGCAAGACTGGTCCTCAACCTGCCAAAACACTGCCACATCTCCCAGCACCTGCGCACACTCCACTGGCTCCCTGTCGAGGCGAGAATCACCTTCAAGATGCTCACCCACGCACACAAGGCCCTCCACGGCACCGGACCAGCATACCTGAACAGCCGACTCAAATTCCACGCACCCCAAAGGACCCTACGATCAGCCCAGCTCTCCTACGCCGTGGTCCCCCGCACCAGAAAGGCCAGATCGGGAGGCCGCTCCTTCTCCTTCCTCGCGGCCAAAGCATGGAAGCCCTTCCGCTCCACCTCAGACAGACAACATCGCTCCCCATCTTTGCAAGAAACCTCAAAACCTGGCTCTTCGACAGACCCTCTCCTTGATGGATGGAACCTGCACCCCCACCCCCCCCCCCTAGCGCCTTGAGACCCTTACGGGTGAGTAGTCGCGCTTTAACAAACCCCTGATTGATTGATTGAGTGATGGTTATTTTATTGACCTCGAAAGAATGAAAGGCTAAGTTGGCCCTAACATAATCAAACACGTGACTTGCAGGCCACACACAAATCCCAGCTCCAGGTGCTTATCTCATTGAATTAACTCATACAACTTATCAGCAAATGATGTAGAACTCTGTCTTCATTAGAGAAGGATGGTGCAGTGCGTTGATGCATCCACTGTCTACAACGTGCGCACATTCCTGTGTCAGATGTAAACAGAGGGGAGGGAATGATGGCTGGATGGCTCATTCAAAGAGTGCCATTGGTGTGCATAATAATAATAATATATGATATTATATCACCATCAAACAGCAAGGCTGCAGTGTCATGCAGCTAAACAAAGCATTCATGTGAAGCATGTTTGAGCCATGTTTTACTATGGATGCGCAGGATTTTTCTGAGACACAAAGCCCGTGGCAGGGACAGCTGCGCCTCCTGCGTCTCCAGTAGCTGCTCCAAGGTTTCTTGTTTATACACCAGTGAGTTGTGGCACTGCGGAGAGGTAGGGAAGGCGCAGGTGGCAGACGCTCCCTCAGGCATGTTTATATTTAAATGTGACGCCTGCACTGCTTTACAATGAGCTCATCCTGGTAACATTCCTCCCCCCGCAGATGAATTATAGCCTGTCCATCAGTGTATCCCTCCGCGTTTCTCTAGCCTCTTTCTATGGCGGCTTCTCTTACTGTGCTGGACTCTGATGCCCACTGGGGCCTGGTGCGCGTGCGATAAGGCTGCGGACGGACAGTCCAGTTAAAAGTCAGCAGCCGCGTTTAGAGCTGCTGTGTCTTTAAAAGGATGCTTTGCCGGCCGGATGAGTAATAGAGAACTTCTTTTGGGGCTGGGTATCCAAGATCAGCTGCCTGTCCGTCTGCCACCCAGCAGCTTCCTTCTCACACCTCTACCATCCAAAGAATGAGAACCTGCTCCCACTTTCAAGCTGTGGGAAAGAAGCAGCTGTAAATAAGCACTGGCAAAGGCAATAGCCCTAATTTTCACGTAGTAAAGCATGCAAACCATGGCATGGCAATACTATTATAGTGGCAATGGTGATAGCGTTAGGGTAGTAATCGAGTAATCGTGGTCCTGATGCTGTTGGTCAGGGTGATGATAATGGCGGTGACTTTAATGGCTCACAGTCATGTCCTGGCAAATATATATATTTTTAATCCTATCGCAGTAAAAAAATACAAAAAGATTGTTCTCTACATAAAAGCCATGTAGCATATGTAAAGACATGAATGTGTGATGACTGAGTTTATTTTTCAGACGTATAATTAGTTAATCGTGCATTTCAATGAATGAAGTTCCAAAGGAGTTGTTGAGATGCACCAAACAGCCGATAGCATGATGGGAGTGGAAAATAGTCTAGCTGGTGCCAAAGCAGACTCTTGGTATATTTTAAAGAACTGGTAACAATATGTCTTGCTGACAGTTACGCTGTCTAGACAGACCTAAAAACTAATGCCCATTTCCATAGGGGAAATGTCAGACGCTGACCCAGAGCATCCACTGGAAAGGTCATGGAAGCCTTTTCTGCCCACACTGAGCTCGGCGGCTTCTCGGGTAGTCTGTGTGGCCTAGTGGGGACATTAATCCTTGCAAAAATGCTCCCATCTTCTATCTATTGGACGTCACTCATACAAGCGGGGGTCGAGCCGACCAGCAGGAGGCTCTACGAACTGAATCACCCTTTCACTGATCAGCAGGTCATGGGTTCGAACCCACGCGAGGCAGACTCAGCTTTCCATACACATGCCTTTGAAATTATAATTGTTATTCATACCAGTAGAAGTAGAATCAAGTTCTGTGTAAAATACAAATAAATATCAGAAAAATTGCAAAGTCACATTTACAGAACTGTAGATGGCGATGCGTAACCAGGCAATGCAAAAGTGATGCACGCGCAGAGTGCACCCTCATGGTGGCCTGCTGTTTGCAGCACGTGCCAAGCTGTAGCATGTATCCGTCGTCCTCACACTGCAGCTGCAAGGAGGGCAGGTGGTGGGGTTGCAGTGGACTCGATGCTTGCTTCATTGGGCTTCCCTCCTCAATTTATAGGCAAATGTAAAACAGTAAAATCCCATCACTCGCGCAGTCTAATGCTCCAATCACCCAGGGCCTGCCCTGTGGGCGGATCCAAATGTGGCACAAAGCTAATGGCTAAAGGGGGCTGACCCACTACCGTTCTGTGATCCTTGAATGACAACCTAGCGGACCAATGACTGAAGAAGGCTGACATAAAGTCCCTCTCTATGAATTACTTTTATTAGTCACAAAAGTTCTATAGTGGCAGCTAATGCTGTCCCTAGCACAGACCTAAAAACAATGAGTTACAGTGTCTGGGCTGAGATGGGTGCCACTATTAACCTTGGGGTGTAACTTGTAAGTGACCCCAGTAATGAATGAACCAGTGATTGGAAGTCGACGATGTGCTGATGTCTGCATACATGTTTAAGTCGACTACAGCTTTGGAACAGGATGGAGTGATACAGAGTCCTCCAGGCCGCACCACATTCAGATGCACCTGTGGCTGACCGTGGACCATTCATCTGAATTTAAAATACGATTGCCACCTTTTTGCTTCATTACCTACCAAAAGGATGACATCAACTTGCTGTCCATCCTTCTGCCTGCCAATTCCAGACTCATGCCTTGGTGACTGGCTATCATAATTATATGGGGCTGTCACTGCCAACCGACTGGTCCAGGCATGAGTCCAACCTGGTGCGTGGAGTGCAGGTGTGGACCTTTCCGCATGGGGAGGCATTCTTCCCTGTCACTGGGCCTGCTGAGGTGTGAATGAGGGAGCCTCTAAAATAGCCACATGAGCCATTCATGTTGGCACAACTATTGTAGTGGTGTAAGTAGCCAACACGCTTACTGAATCTTTAGGCCAAGGATTGATTGAGCCCCTGTGAATTATGCCTTCATGTATGAAGCACAGGCCTCTGACAGAAGAGTGAGGACGACTCTCTAAAGCATGTGTGGTTCACAAAGTAAAACCCTTCTTTTGTTTAGTTTTGTAGAGTCTCGCCCCTCTGTGATATGGGCTCGTATCTCCTTCCCCTTGTTCATGAACTCTCAAGTGCTGGAAAGTCCATGCGTGGGAATGTGGTCAACAGGTTCTTTAGTGCCTAGTTAGGGTGGGTTTGACTGCAAAACCTCTGACTAAGCGACGCCGGCACTACACCATTGACAGCTTGACTGGTAGCATGGACCATGGTGAACAGCTTGCGGACCTGGTCCACAGGGAGGTGTAGCAGATTGGAGCACTTGGTGGTTGTGGCTGAGTCCTTGATGGCTAAAATATAGCTCTCCAGATTTATCACCCACATCGTCCACCAAGGAGGAATGAAGGACAAGGAGGACAACAGGTCAAAGGGCAACGAAGATGCTGCCACATCTGGAAACATGGCAGCATGATGCAGCAAAATAATGAGAAGCTAAGCTGAGGTCAGCAAAAGAGAACAAGCAGTCAAAGGCGGAGCGTAAAAGTGTAAGTAGCAGCATAGTGTCCAGCACACCACAGCAGGGAGTGGCCGAGATTCTTCATGACTAGTGCACTGTACATTACACTTACCAAAGCCAACAATGGGTGTCTGGAAAAAATATTGAGTTTTTAATATTGTGATACCAGAATATAATTGCAAGAATATCATGAAATATCATTGACAGGATTATCGCAGGTAAGAATATAGGGCCTGATTTTGAATCTGGCGGTCTTCCGACCACCAGACTCGTGGTGGTGATCCACCGTCCATCGCATTACGACTCTGAAAGTCGTTGCAGCGGAGGACCACTGGCTGCGCCAGGAAACAGTAGTTTCCTAGCGGTGACTTAGCTGCGTCACAATGTAAGATGCTCAGCGGGACTGGCACAGTCCCGCTGAGCATATTACAAGTTCCGCCAGCCTTGGGGATACATTCAGGGGGGCACAACATGTGCCCCCGTCTATATTCCACAAAAGTTCAAGCACAGCATGGATGTCACCGTCCATGCTGTGCTGGAACTTTTTTGCCGTTCCCATGGCGGTGTTTTTTTAGGCACCGCCATGGGAAAGTCGAAGGACCGTCTGCCGTACATGAGTTCAACTCGTAATACGGCAGGTGGCCCTTGAGCAGATTAGCGCAGCTGTGCTGGCAGAGAGCCGGCTCAACTGTGCCAAACTTGTAATCAGCCCCAACATTTTTTAGATATGTTTCTAATATCGTTGTTAAATATATCATCGTAAAAAGTGTTGTTGTTAGTAATATCATTTCTATCGATATTTGTGTTTATTTTTAAGTGTATGTTTTATTTGTTTATGTTTTTGTATTATTTATGTTTTTTATATTTATGTAAAAAATAAAATTAAATAAATAAATGCAATTGTCAAGGTAATATAATATGTTTAGTAGTGGGATGTTGGGTTCATAGGTGAAAAGGGTGGGGAGAATTGTTTTTAAATTGCTTTTTCTTTAATGTATATTTTTAAATGTAAAATTACATTTTCAAAATTTTGCTTTACATTTTATGTGTGTTTAATATTTATTTTGTAATGATATATTTTATAGATTAACTAATGTTTTCCATAATACATAGATTTATTATGTTTTTTCAGTAATTTGTTTTTGTTCAATAACAATGTAATAGTTTTTAAGGGTGTTTTATAAATTGTACAAAAAATAAATTTAAATGTATATTTTGAGTATACAATTATTTTACAATTTAATTGAAAAACAATTATGTTATATTTATTTTTACAGTATTAAACATTAATTAAAATACAGTGGGCCTCATTACGATTTCGGGTGGAAAGCCTCAGACCACCGGTCATAAGATTTTCGCCCGACATGGTAGGTTTACAGTCCGACCGCCATATTAGCATGACGGCAGTCGGAGGTAAACCTACAGGGGGGACTCCGACGTGGTTCTGACGGGCTCAAGGAGCCCATCGGTCCATCAGACAGACTGCATAATCCCTTAATGACGCCAGCTCCGCTGTCGGGATTATGATGTTGGTTTCCGACAACCATTTCATGTCGGCCTTTCCGACATGGAAAGGCTGTCGGAAAGCGACATTTGGGGTCCCTAGCAGGGCACCCTTCCCTTCTGGCCCTCCGCAATGGAGCCTGGGGTGAACCTTTGGTGCCCGCTAAACATCCCTGCACCGTGTAGCAGGCACCGCATGGTGCCTGCCACGTGGTGCAGGGATGTTTCAAAACCTCCATTTCTCAATGGAAGCTTGTGCTTCTGTAGTGTAGCTCCTATTTCCCTAATAGGCTCTGCGCATTGGAATAATATATCCTATAGGTTTGACATAGGACTAAGGTCAGTATGTCCCTATCGAGTATATTAAACTTAATTACTTGTGCCAGCTAGCTCAGAGGCCACTAGAAACTCCTTGACAACAAGAAGGGAGTAGTTTCTGGCAGCCGCAAAACACGACCACTGTGTTTCCCTTTAGAATCAGAACGTGTCCCAGAGTCGTGCAAACAATAGATAACTATTCCACTCAGCTCAGTCGTGCATGCTTAGTTTTCTCCAAGTTACACAGAAAGAAATAGACGGGCGTTTCAATAAAGGATTTATTGAACAGTCTTGTTTCTGGTGTAAGTAAAATGTGCTGTTACGATCACAAGACAGTATGCGAGATAAATAATGTACAGTGTGAGCAGTAGAAATAAATAATACTGCGTTAGCATTATCTTTTAGTACATATGCTGTTACATAAATAACACAGACTAAAAATGCGAGTACTCATACGATGCGTTGCTAAGCTAGTTCTACCCCAATGTACCTAACCTAACCTAGGTGTAGGAAGAGGGAAGAAGTATGTGAAGTATTCCTTACTATGGTATACTAAGAGTATGTTAAGCCTAGTATGCCTAGTATGCCAAGAGTCCCTCTAGGTTCTAGTCAGCTCCATACCTGAAGAATGAGAGAGGTAGGAATCTCTTTGCCAGACTCGAACTCCAACACCCCGCAAGGGAAGTCAGATCACTGGAAGCTGGACTCTCTGCGTGCAGGGATGACAGCGTCTTCTCAGTGCGTCAGGCCGGGAAACGGGCTCCTCTGAAGTCGAGGTCTCCTCTGGTTTACAGGGGCTAGGGAAGGTATATTTATACCTGAGACCACCTAAGAATGTTAGCATTGACGTGAGTTGGACAGCGAAAGACGTCATGAATGAACCCCTAAGGAATAATGGTTCATGCATAATGTATGAGTCCTTGAAGAAATCAATAGTCCTGGACTAGGGAAACTCCCGCAGCCTAAGGGTCTGTTCTTCATGAACTTGTTGTGACGTTAGGGTGGACGGATGTCAGAGACCATGCCTGTATTTGGAGTGCATGGTTTAATGCCTAAATAAGGGCTGGGATTTTATGCCTATATAAGGGCAGGGCGAATTGTGCCTATATAAGGACATGATACTGGAAAGCCCGTTTATGGATACCCTAAGAGGAATACAACACCCACTCCTCTTTCGTGTGTACGATAATACTAAAATGCTAAACATTAAAATGGAGTACCGCATATTTCAAATTTTTTTTTCATAAAACCATTTAAAAAGGTATTTAAAAAACCTATTAGAATGCAAAAGGTACTGTACATTTGAAGCATTGCTTTTCATTACAGGCATAAAGTTCGAAAATAAATGCAATTGGAATGAAATAAGCAGTAATATTTACATGTGACAAAAAATGATCGATAAGTTTCTCAAAAATCAAAGTCATTTCATGTCATGAAAATTAATGAACTGTTTTAGACACACAAGATGACTAAGTGTCAGTGGAAGTACCTTGAAGTCTGTATTATAAGGCTAGTTCTACTTTAAGCAGATCGATGTGCCATTTTCGTTCCAAAAAAAAAAAAAATGGGGACAAGTTCAATTTTGGTAGAGTTCCAAGTTGTTTAAAAATGAAGGCCAAATTGTCACTGCATCTCTGGAACACTGTATGCCGAATCAGAGTTAGTTCACGGGTCTGGTGTAAACATGAGATCATCTATTTCAATAGACAAAACATCATCCACTGTTGTCAGTGTCAGTTGGAACACCTCGTGTAGCAGATTAATTGCACAGAGATGGGAAGCATTGCTTCCAGCATAGGTTGCCTCAGCAATGTTCGCGTCCGTTGTTACCTGTGTGCCTGGAGTTCTTTCTCGTACCTCAGCAGCAGCCGGAAGCGTCTGTGAGATCTCAATGAATGCTGACAGCAGGATAGGAAGCCTCTGGGGACAACACAGAGCATGGGCCGTTATCGGGTCCAGCAGAGTATCGACATCCGTTGGCGTTGCTGATGGAAATGTTAGACAGGTGTCCAACACGCATTCTTCACCGCATAGCAGGCATCGTAGAACAGGTAAGATGCAATCTTGCCAGATTGGTCTGAACGACAGGAACCAAGTTGTATTAAGGTCCCGTAGACGAGTCATGCCCAAAAGCTTTACTGTTTGCTCACGGCACTTTCGTTCAAGGAGAGCTTTCTCCAGTTCGCTCGGAGTGATGTCTGCGAATAGGCTGGCCATGGCGCATTAGCAGGAAGAGAAATAGAATTCCGGCAACAAGTGCTAGAATTAATGGTATGCCACCAAACACCGAATGTGCAAAGTTCGGGATGATTCCGAGTATTGCGTGGAAAGGTGCTAACAGACCTGAGCAGATGCTCTTAAATACATGTACAATTCCTGTTGTATCAGACATGTTGAAGATACGTGATATCATTTCCACGAAATGTATAGGGCAGTTTGTACGTATTAAAGTCTGTATCTCAGCCGAAGTCCTTGCTACTTGTAGATCATAGGTTTCTTTGGCCGAGGTCAAAGGCACTGTTTGCTGTAAAAGCATGGCTTTCATTCTGCTTAGAGTATCAAATCTTATAAAAGAGACGTTCAGCGAAGGCCATAGAGGCGACTCCCTGACTGTGTCTATTGGGGGAAACAATACTTGCATACAGCAAGTGACCCTGGAGTTGACTGTTACTAGATATGGGATGCCTGGCAGCATTCCGCAGCAGCTCTGATCATTCAACATGAGGTAACTCCCATTAGAAAGTTGTCCAAACGTTGGATTAATCACAGCAGCTGGAGTACCCTGCTGATGGCAAGACAAATTTTCCACTGAACCATTACAAGCCCCGTGCAAGGAAATGTCTTGACATATAAGTGAACCACTCAGTGCAAGTTTACAGTTTGAACCGCTCAAAAACACTTCACGATCCCCACTCCAACATCTATATGTATATGGTAAATCCCACGATGTCTTAATGTATTCCTTACCCAACCTTTCATATTTGCCTGCTTGCATTTGTCTGAGGCAATACTGAAACTGAAAAGTACTCACAGGTAATGTTATTTTGCCATGAATAAGCCATTCTGTAGCTGGTTTTTCTGCCACTGTGAACGGTAACTTTTCCAGTTTTTCAATGCTCAGCACTGTATACTTTGCTCCTCTTTGTGCCAGTTCGATCTGTTTATCAGTGAGATTGTATTCTGCAAACAGAGCCGTTGTGTTGATGAAACGCCAAGGCACATAGCCCGCTCGCAAAGATTGCAGCGTCCAGCTTAATAACACAATAGAACATAATTGAGACTGGCCTTGTTGTAACATCGCCAAATCTTGTTCTAGTATGTCGATAGCAGAGGATACAATGCCATCCAATGAATATATTCTGGAGGACAAAGTTGTTAACCTATTGTCGACCACAGAGAGTGTTTTCTCTAAATTAATACGATCAAGTTCACGTATTCGTTCTGCAGCCTCTATCTGTGATACTTTCCAAGCTTCATTATAAGCAGCATAAATGCCGGCATATATGAAACGTTTTTGACGCGGTTTTCTTGGTCCAAGCAAGAATTCCCTAAGGTCTGCGTCCTCTTTAAGTAAGGTTAAGTGTTGTTTCACATCCTGTAGTGTAGACTTATGCAGCCAATCGAGGCATAATTTTCCTACACTGTATGTTGTTACTACCCCCGGATGTTGTCTTTGGACATATCTTGGGTCTGGCCTATGAATAGTAAAGCCCTGAGTTTTATTCAGGAATCTTTCCTGACAGTTATTCGTGTCTGTGGGCCAGATCAACCATTTTTTCCAATCAGGATTAGATCTGTTGATTTGTAGTATATTGTCAACTGTCACCACTGCCTGTGTATCATTATCACTGGCAGGTGTTGGTACAGAAGGTTTGTTCATCTCCTTAATCTTGGCTAGTCCAAGACAAGATGTTTGTTGGACAGTTTCATTCAAAAACATTATTTGTTTAGGGATGATGCAGGCTCTAAATAAAGCTTCTATCCCCTGCACTTGCCAATCTTTAGTACCCCAGACAGTTTTTGTGTCTATTGTGTCTTTCCAAAAGTCGAAACCCTGTCTAGACAGTTGGCCATTAAATAACGCAGAATAAATCTGTTTTGTATTTGTTAACATAATTTTCAGTCCTGTCTTGTTTACATTTTTATAGTAAAACATTTCTGGATCAGATGTGTTGTAACCTGAAAAATATGGAAACTTGTTAGCAAATGTTTTTGAACTACCGTATGGTGGTGTAGGACAATGCTCCCATTGGTTAAACATAAACACATTTCTTGGATATGCGGATTTATGCAAATAATGATGACCATAGTGGTTATAACAATACAGTTGTTCATAGTCTGATGAACCCTCTAAATATTCATTTTTAGAAAATGCAGCAGATTTTTCTAGGTCAAACATAATGTCATTTACAGTCTCAAAGTCCCAATCATCCGAATAGGTACTGGACGTAATTAGATCACTTAGTGAAATTTTAAACAAATGTGGAATGTTCAATTGTTCCGTCGGGCCGAAGATTTCAAAATCTGTTTTGTCCCACACTATACCATCCTGTATAGGAACAGCTGTGATGTTCACTGATGACAAGTCTCTTGCTTCATGATGGGAAGATTTATGAGGTTTCAAAAGTACGTTCACGCCTTTTCCTTCAGTGTTCACATGGATGTATCTGCCATTTATAAGCACGCTTACAGATGTTACCAAAGCTAGCCAGAGCAGGAAAACAAAAAGTCCAGATGTAATCCAGAGTTCAATCCATGGAGAAACCAAATAAGTCTTTTTCACAAATTGAAGAAAGTCTTGTACTTGCTGCTTGAATTTGAATGATGCTGGCGTCGTTTCAGGTTCACTCGGATCTTCTGAGAACGTATCAAAGTTAATGAAATAGCCAGAGCAGTTCTGTCAATTGTTGGAATTGCATCAGGATTTGTTGAAATCACTGGAACCAGTTCATCACTTGCCACGTTGGTGTAGACAGGTGTATTTGGACGAACTGTTACTTGATGTTCAAGAGGGATGAGTTCCATAGCGTTATTGCTTAGTCCTCCATCTGTTACAGCTGAATTCTCGATAGTTATCAGTCTTTCAGTCTGAACCTCTTGGATAGTAGCGAGAGGAGTGTGTCTGCTACTAGGTCGGAGTCCACGAGGCCTACTATTTAGTATTGGCCACATACTGTGGTTTGATGAGGTCGATGGACACAAATCTTTTCTCCTTTCTTCCAGCAAGGGGCGGCAGAAGTACTGTTCTTGTTCCTTGAACTGCTAGGACAGGTACTGGTTGTCTGTAAGAAGGTCCAAATTCCTTCTTGTCCGCAATCTTTTCTCTGACTAGATCCCCAACTTTTGGAATCCAGACAGGCCTTGCTGGGACAGCCAGTTGATCCCCAGTGGTGGTTGACTGTAGGAATACGTTGCTTTGTTTCGTTCTTAATTTGTTTAAGTCCTGTAAAACAGCCAAACAATCTTTGATATCAAAGGGTTTATTTTCCACCACTGTGCCTACGTGTTCAAGGTCTGGTACCCACATTCTTGTCCCAAATAGGATCTCATATGGAGTGACCACCCCTAGAGAACTTCTTGGCAGATTATTCAATGCACGTTGAACCCCACTAAGGTGTTTGACCCACCCATCACCCGAACCTAATACCCTAGCTGTTATAGACTGCTTTATGTCCCGGTTTTTCCTTTCCACAACCGAATTTCCCTCAGGATGGAATGGAGAGGAGTACCGCAATGCAACGCCCAGACTGGCCATGGCTTCTTTGTAAGCCCTAGAGCTAAACGCAGGACCCTGGTCAGAATGTAGCGTGCCTATTGCGTATGTGCCGATAAAGACTCGCAAATCTTTTATAACAGTTCGAGCGTCAGCCGAGCGCTGAGGCCATAACCATAGGAACCTAGATTCATTATTTGTGGGAATGCCTTTGTCCAGTAGGACTCAGGCGCGTAGATAGTCGAATGCTGTCTAATAGTGGTGTCTGTACTGGGCTTCCGCATTCGCAGCATGGTGTCTGGTGGCTCTCTCGCTGTAATTTACAGTCTAAGCAGTTGTTGATGAATATGTGAATTTCTGTATTCATTCCAGGCCACCAGTACATCTCTTTTAATGTCAAAATTGTTTTAGAGATCCCTTGATGTGACAGACCCTCCCCCAAATGCGTTTCATAAATCAAGGCTGCTCTACGTTCCATGTTTGGAATTACCCTATCCCCCACTCCAGGGATTCGAGCAAAAGGAACGTTGTTCGCATCAATTACATAAGAGTACTTGAGTGGAAACTTTTTTGGTAACGCTGCACTGCTGCCTTTGCTTGAAGCATTGACAGCCAACATTATCTCACCGTCTATTTTTGTTTTGGAACGAGTGATCGCAGCTACGGAAGCCGTTTGCACAGCCCCCTTTGCGGCTTCGTCAGCCAATGAATTCCCTGCAACGTGAACGCAATCACGTTGATGACTCAGTGTGTGGATTACGGAGCCTTTGGTAGTTCGTTTTTCAACTGAACTACTTGTTCCCAAAGCAATTTGTGCTTTATTGTGCCACCTTTCACATCTTTGAAACCATTTTCAAGCCAGTTTTGTATAGATTCATTATACGACTGAACACAGTAAAAGGAATCGCACACTATTAGTGTGGGGAATTCTCGATCTGTACTTTCAAGTGCCAGTTTGAATGCTTGTAGTTCAGCTCGCTGAGCTGTACAATCCCCTAGAGATTGTGTTTTTGTGACCATAGGTCTGAAGATACCATCTCGCATGCGACCTTTAACGATTGCACACGCTGCACTGTAAGCTTGCTTACCCCCTATTGCGGGTTGTGCGGATCCGTCAGTGTAAATTATAAATTCGTACTGATCGAGAGGCAGAATTTCAGTAGGCAGAGGACATTCTTGTTCATATTGTAGGAATGCTTGTGTTTTTAAATCTGGATCAAAAAACATATTCAACATCTGTTGCAGCAAGAGAATTAACCCATTGTATCCATCTAGGATGTAATGCTTTAGCATTTGGAATGCTCGCTTTTGTGACCGCTTCTAAAGCCGGTACTGGGGTTACGACAATAATGCGTTTCCCTTGGGCTAAGGCACTTTCTTTTGCTACAGCGGTTTGAACTGCTGTCAGAATTTTTTCAGTTGAACTGAAGCGCTTTTCCGCTTGTGTGTACAAATGGGATTTGTATGCGATTGGTATTTTCTCACCCTCATTGAAGGTTAAGTAGGTGAATCCACATTGACCCGAAATTATTCGGATCACCAAATTTCATTGACTTACACGTGTTTGTAAGTGATTTGTTGCTAACATGTTAGCCTGGAGCGAACGCAAAATTTCTGTGTGTTCCTGTGTCCAGTTTTTGGTTGAAAAATCAGGTTTGATTAATGCATAGAGAGGTTTAACCCTTTCTGCGTAGTTTAGAATGTATGTTCTTCCAAAATTTAAGAAACCCACGATGGATTGTAAGTTTTTTAGCGTTTTTGGAGGTTAGAGCAGCGCACACTTCTCTAAAAAGTTAGCTGCCAAGCTCTTGCCTTCACTTGAAAGCTCATATCCTAGAAATAGGACATTGAGATGGGCAATTCTAGACTTTTTAAAGTTGAACTTATAGCCCTCAGAGGCGAAACCCAGTATAATGGTGCTCACCCTGTTCAAGTGTTTTTCCAGGTCATCGTCTGTCAGATATATGTCATCGACATAGGACAATGCCTCATTGTCATAAATTTGTAGTAACTCCGTTACCCTCGCTGAGAATAAACCTGGGCTGTTCTTGAACCCTTGTGGGAGTCGACAAAAGTGACGCTGGGTCCCCATTATGGAGAATGCAGTTAAGTACCTGCTTTCAGGTGCTATGTTTTGACAAAAGAAACCATTTGAGATGTCTAATGTTGTTTTATATTTTTTACGCACTATGTTATTCATTAATGCTGTGCTATGTGCATTTTAGGTGTCTGTAATCCAAGACTAGACAATATGTATTGTCTGGTTTGGAGACAGGAAACAAAGGATTGTTCATTGAGGAGGTGCATGATTCAATCACCCCTTGATATTCAAGTTGATCTAAGATCTCCCTGACCTGTTTTTTAGCTTCTTGCTTTATTGGGTACTGCCTTTGTGCAGTAGGTTCATGTTTCAGATGTATTTTATGGTGAGGTGAGTCCTCATCCCATCCTACATGATTTTTATATAATGCTGGGGCCTGGGCCACTTCCCATTTCCTGGCATATGTATATTTTAGGTGAATTGGAATATGGTTGGAGAAGGCAGGCATAATAATGTCCTCGGTGTGTGGGCACTCCCTGACAAATTGTGGTGGCCAGTCTTTTTCTGCTAGAAGTATGTCATAGCCCCTTGATAGTCTTTCCCAAAAGAGTGCTTTCACCTGTCTAGGTTTGTCTCCCTCCATCCGGAGTGTTATCTCATATAACTTTTGTGGAGTACTAACCCTGGTGTCTACAGTCTCATCTGTGATGTACTCATTCAAGTCCACTATCTCCAGAAGTTCCTTCACGTTCTGGCGAACTATTGTGACTTCTGCTGCACTGTCCAGCATTGACTGAGCCCATTCTCCTTTCTTGAGTTGTGTTCTCAGTATTCTCGGCATGTCTGATCTTTAGACCTGCTACTTTCTTTTTGGAGAATTGAGGTTTTGTTTATTTTTTGAAGCGTGTTTGTCATCTTTCGATTTCACGCGTTCTTCTTTATGTTCTGATCGTCCTCTTCTTTCCGAAGTCTGTGATGAGATCTGAAAGGGACGAGAGGAACGTGTATCAGTATCTTGATACCTATCAGGTTTTCTCAAATTATCCCTATTCCTGAGGTTATACCTCCTTTCAGAGGCCTCCTTTTGAGGAGACCTACCTCGGGATTGAGAACGTTTCTCGTTTGATTTTTGTTTAGTAGACTCCCACTTCTTTTTAGAAGATGTAGGAGTTTGTTTAATAGAGTCCTTCTCAGGACTTTCAAATAGCTTCGGCTTCACTGGTTTTCCACCCAAACTATCTCTGCCTAATTCTGTATAAGATTGTTCTATTATTCTGGGTAGCTCAGTTTGATGTTCCGTAACATCGAATTCCCTTAATTTTTGGCGGATCGCCACTGCTGCTGCCTCCCCTTTAATATTAGATAATATTATTGTTGAGACCTGGTCAAACTTTTTCTGTAATTTCATACCTAAATTTAGAGCAGGCTCTGCCCCGTATTCGTTTTGAATTTGTTTTAGGACATCAGGTATTACCGCAATTGACGGAATGCCATGTGTTTTAGTATAGATGGCAGCAAAGACTGAGCCCCAAGTGGTGCAGTCTTCCAGTTGTGGTGTGATCCCCATTGGTAAACTGATGGTTAGGATTCTGTGTTTCTCATACGGGCTAGTATTTGGAAATACTGCTTCGATTTGAGTAATTTTTTGAGCTATCCAAAATGGAATTTGCTCACGTTTTGTGGGCATTTTACCCATGACTGAGTTGAGTGTCTGTGGTGTAATTTTTAGTGTATTCCCCTGTTGGGGAGTTGGATTTGGATATGTCAATGGTGGTCGGACTGTAAAAGTCCGCATGACATATTGGACCAATTGTCTGTAAATTTTTATTAACTCTGTGAGTTGAGTACGTAACTCCTCATCTGACATCTCTTCAATGTCAGGATGAGGTGTGTAGCCGGCTAAAATCGGCCATGTTGCTCCTGGTCTACCTAGTGGACCGAGCCTGGTAATGTTTTTGTGATGTTTTAGGGCGCCTTTAAACCAGAGCTGATGCTCTTGGTATGTTAATGGAATTTCTATATCCTCGAAAGGAATGTATTCCTCTGGTGGTTCATCTTCTTTGTAGAAGTGAAACATGTGTGTTACTGGATTGGATTCAGGAAATATTACCCATGAATAGAATACCTCTGTCTCAAAGGATTCATGTGCCTCTATCACGAAAACTGCTCTACCGCCTCTTGGTGGTAGGCCATGTTTTATAAGTTTTAGAGTGATGGCTCTTCTTAAGTTTTGAGGGATGTCTATAACACCCTCCTCGGTTTCATTTAAACCGGTAAAGTTAAAAACTGCTGGTAGGGCTGGATCAGCCACAGTTACACCGTCTCCGGCGTCTTCATTCATTTTGTTTTTTGCAAAATGTGGAACAAGTTTCAAGGAAACAAAGATAAGGTGCACAATATTTTGGAACACTGTATCATTCAACGTTGAGCAAACCAAACAGCTAATATATAGGGTACTGCCCTATGTAGCCGTGGTGGATACTTAACCCTGCCCACTCCAGACGTCTTTTGGAGTATATGGATAGGGGTCTCTTGAGAGAAAAAGCACGGCTGAGTTACTCAGTATCTAACGTTGAATTACTGTCTTACCAAACCGTTGGGCGCCATGTAGTGTAGCTCCTATTTCCCTAATAGGCTCTGCGCATTGGAATAATATATCCTATAGGTTTGACATAGGACTAAGGTCAGTATGTCCCTATCGAGTATATTAAACTTAATTACTTGTGCCAGCTAGCTCAGAGGCCACTAGAAACTCCTTGACAACAAGAAGGGAGTAGTTTCTGGCAGCCGCAAAACATGACCACTGTGTTTCCCTTTAGAATCAGAACGTGTCCCAGAGTCGTGGAAACAATAGATAACTATTTCACTCAGCTCAGTCGTGCATGCTTAGTTTTCTCCAAGTTACACAGAAAGAAATAGACGGGCGTTTCAATAAAGGATTTATTGAACAGTCTTGTTTCTGGTGTAAGTAAAATGTGCTGTTACGATCACAAGACAGTATGCGAGATAAATAATGTACAGTGTGAGCAGTAGAAATAAATAATACTGCGTTAGCATTATCTTTTAGTACATATGCTGTTACATAAATAACACAGACTAAAAATGCGAGTACTCATACGATGCGTTGCTAAGCTAGTTCTACCCCAATGTACCTAACCTAACCTAGGTGTAGGAAGAGGGAAGAAGTAGGTGAAGTATTCCTTACTATGGTATACTAAGAGTATGTTAAGCCTAGTATGCCTAGTATGCCAAGAGTCCCTCTAGGTTCTAGTCAGCTCCATACTTGAAGAATGAGAGAGGTAGGAATCTCTTTGCCAGACTCGAACTCCAACACCCCGCAAGGGAAGTCAGATCACTGGAAGCTGGACTCTCTGCGTGCAGGGATGACAGCGTCTTCTCAGTGCGTCAGGCCGGGAAACGGGCTCCTCTAAAGTCGAGGTCTCCTCTGGTTTACAGGGGCTAGGGAAGGTATATTTATACCTGAGACCACCTAAGAATGTTAGCATTGACGTGAGTTGGACAGCGAAAGACGTCATGAATGAACCCCCTAAGGAATAATGGTTCATGCATAATGTATGAGTCCTTGAAGAAATCAATAGTCCTGGACTAGGGAATAGTCCTGGACTAGGGAAACGAGTTCATGAAGAACAGCCTAAGGGTCTGTTCTTCATGAACTCGTTGTGACGTTAGGGTGGACGGATGTCAGAGACCATGCCTGTATTTGGAGTGCATGGTTTAATGCCTAAATAAGGGCTGGGATTTTATGCCTATATAAGGGCAGGGCGAATTGTGCCTATATAAGGACATGATACTGGAAAGCCCGTTTATGGATACCCTAAGAGGAATACAACACTGCAGGCCTTTTCCGCTCGCCGCACAAGCTTCCATTGAGAAATGGAGGTTTGCGACCGCACCATGAGCGGTCGCATCAAAATACTGCGGTCGGAACCGCCGACCTGAGGTCGGGCGGTTCCTTTCCGCAATGGTGTCAGGCAGACGAAAGTCATAATAAGGAACAGTCTGTGTTATTTTTTAATTCTTTAATCAATAATTTTTTTTTATTACTTCGTTTTACATTTCTTTTCTTTAGTGTTAAAACATTTATATTTTTTAAGTTTGTACATGTTTATATCAGAATTAAAAAGATATTTAGGATAGTGGTTTAGTGTTTAGAGTTGGTTACAGATTTTAATAAATGTTATGATGATTTTGTAATGTTATGTATTATGTACAATGTATTTTTTTGGAGTGTGAATAGTAAATGTGACCCATTTAGTGCCCAACACTTTCCCCAACATGGTTTAGCTTAGAGTGGAAATGGTAAATATGATGATTTTGGTATCCAACACCTTTCCCAATATTGTATAATTTGTATTGGAAATAATAAATCTGACCCTTTTAGTGGGAATAGTAAAGCTGACCCTTTTAGTGTCCAACACCTTCCCCAAGATGGTTTCGTTTGGTGTGGGACTAGTACACCTGTTACCTTTAGTGTCCAATACCATCCTCAAGATGGTTAAGGGTTTAGTTTGGAGTGGAAATAGTAAATTTGACCCCTTTAGTGTTCAGCATCTTCCCCAACATGGTTTAATTTGCAATGGGAATAGTAAATCTGATCTCTTTCATGTCCCACACCTTCCCCAACATGGTTTAATTTAACCCCTTCGCTGCTAGGCCTTTTCCCCCCCTGTGCTAAGCTTTTTTTTGGCTATTTGGGGTAGTTCACGCTTAGGCCCCTGTAACTTTTTGACCACATAAGGTATCTACGCCAAATTTGCGTCCTTTTCTTCCAACATCATGGGGATTGTAAAGGTACCCAGGGTTTGTGGATTCCCCTGGAGGGGACCCAGAAATTAGCCAAAATACAGCTAAATCTTGTTTTTTGGGGAAAAATGGGAAAAAAGTGCTGCAAATGAAAGCGTCTGGGTTTTTCCCTGCAAATGGTATCAAAAAGGGTTTGTGGGGCTGAAATTACCATTTTCCCAGCTTTTAGGGAATGACAGACTTTTGTCAGAAAACGAAAATCTTTTACACAGTTTTGGCATTTTTCTGGGACATAGCCTATTTTTGCTATTTTTTGTGCTTTCAACCTCCTTCCAGTTAATGGTATAAATGGGTATGAAAGCAATAATGGATCCTGGAAAGCTATACATTTTAGAAAAGTAGACACAATTCTGAATTCAGCAAGGGGTCATTTGTGTAGATCCTTCAAGGTTTCTTTATAGAAACTAACAGTTAAATATAGGAAAAATTGAAAATTAGTTGAAAAAAACAGCCTTTTGTGTCAACGTTTTCACCTGTAACTTCTTCTAATTATGACAGCTCTTTGAAAGCAACATACCCTTACATCCGCTGGACCTTACTGGTTGTGGGGATATATAGGACTTGTAGGTTCACCAAGAACCCGACGAACCCAGAGCCAAACACTGAGCAGCGACTTGCAATGGTTTTTTATTATGTACCGGGTATATATCAATTATTCTGGGAAAATGTATACATGGAAAAATCGGTATGAAAGACACCTATGTATTTCTGAAATGGGAACAAAATATAGAGTTTAGAAACAGTAGATATTTGCACATTTCCGAAATTGGGAATACTCATACTAGCATGAGAATTATCGGTCATTTTTCAAAATGACTTCTTTTACACATTGTCTTTCATTTGGAAGGCCGAAATGCATCGATAGTCAATAGGTAATAACAGTTGCTCTACAAACCTGAATTACCCTAAGTCTCCCGATAAAAATGGTACCTCACTTGTGTGGGTAGGCCCAGTGCCCGCGACAGGAAACGGCTCAAAACGCATCGTGAACACACCACATTTTCACAATGAAAAATGACCCTTTTTTTGCAAAGTGCCTAGCTGTAGTTTTTGAACCCTAGCTCTGCCGGCACCTAGGGAAACCTAGCAAACCTATACATTTTTGAAAACTAGACACCCAGGGGAATCCAGGATGGGGTGACTTGACTGGCTCTCCCCAGGTTCTGTTACCCAGAATCCCTTGCAAACCTAAAAATTGTCAAACCACATTTTCCTCACATTTCTGTGGTGGAAAGCTCTGGAATCTGCGTGGATCCACAAAATTCCACCCACCCCGCGTTCCCCAAAGTCTTCCGAGAAAAATGGCACCTCACTTGCATGGGTGGGTCAAGGACCCGCGACAGGCAAGGGCCCAAAACCTATTGAGGCGACATCAAAATTACCCATCACAAACCAACCTGGTTTTGCAAGGGGGTCCCATGAGTTTTTGCCCGGGGCTCGGTGGCCATCTAGGGAAGCCTACCAAACCCACACATTTCTGGAAACTAGACACCCGGGGGAGTCCAGCGAGGTATGGCTTGCGTGGGTCCCCCAACATTCTCTTACCCAGAATCCCCTGCAAACCTCAAATTTTGCTGAAAAAATCACTTTTTTGTCAAATTTCTGTGTGGGAAAGTTCTGGAATCTGCGTGGATCCACAAATTTCCTCCCACCCAGCGTTCCCCCAGGTCTCCCGATAAAAATGGTAACTCACTTGTGTGGGTAGGCATAGTGGCTGCAACAGGAAATGGTCCAAATCGTACTGTGGAGACTTCAAAATTACCTATAACAAAACTATCTGGTTTTGGGGGGGGGGCACCTGAGATTTTGGCCCCGGGCTCGGCGGCCATCTTGGGAAAGTACCAAACCCAAACATTTCTGAAAACTAGACACCCGGGGGAGTCCAATGAGGTATGGCTTGCGTGGATCCCCCAACGTTTTCCTACCCAGAATGCCATGCAAACCTCAAATTTAGCTGAAAAAACAACATTTTCCACATATTTTTGTGTGGAATCACTGTGCCGGCACAAATGTCCTACCCCACAGTGTTCCCCTGAGTCTCCCGAGTAAAATGATACATGGTAATATAATATGTTTAGTAGTGGGATGTTGGGTTCATAGGTAAAAAGGGTGGGGAGAATTGTTTTTAAATTGCTTTTTCTTTAATGTATATTTTTAAATGTAACCCCTTCGCTGCTAGGCCTTTTCCCCTCCTCTGCTAAGCCTTTTTTTGGCTATTTGGGGTAGTTCGCGCTTAGGCCCCTGTAACTTTTTGACCACATAACGTATCCACGCCAAATTTGCGTCCTTTTTTTCCACCATCATGGGGATTCTAAAGGTACCCAGGGTTTGTGGATTCCCCTGGAGGGGACCCAGAAATTAGCCAAAATACAGCTAAAATTTGGTTTTTTGGGGAAAAATGCGAAAAAGGGCTACAGATGAAAGCGTCTGGTTTTTCCCTGCAAATGGCATCAAAAAGGGGTTGTGGTGCTGAAATCACCATCTTCCCAGCTTTCAGGGACAAGCAGACTTTTGTCAGAAAACCAAAAAATTTTACACAGTTTTGGCATTTTTCTGGGACATAGTCTATTTTTGCTATTTTTTGTGCTTTCAACCTCCTTCCAGTTAATGGTAGAAATGGGTATGAAAGCAATAATGGATCCTGGAAAGCCATACATTTCTGAAAAGTAGACAAAAGTTTGAATTCAGCAAGGGGTCATTTGTGTAGATCCTTCAAGTTTTCTTTATAGAAACAAACAGTTAAATATAGGAAAAATTGAAAATTAGTTGAAAAAATCAGCCATTTGTGTCAAGGTTTTCACCTGTAACTTCTTCTAATTATGACAGCTATTTGAAAGCAATATACCGATACATCCGCTGGACCTTTCTGGTTGTGCCGATATATAGGACTTGTAGGTTCACCAAGAACCCGACGAACCCAGAGCCAATAACTGAGCAGCGTCTTGCAATGGTTTTTTATTATGTACCGGGAATATAGCAATTATTCTGGGAAAATGTATACATGGAAAAATCGGTATGAAAGACACCTATGTATTTCTGAAATGGGAACAAAATATAGAGTTTAGAAATAGTAGATATTTGCACATTTCCGAAATTGGGAGTACCCATACTAGCATGAGAATTATAGGACATTTTTCAAAATGACTTCTTTTTTACACATTGTCTTTCATTTGGAAGGCAGAAATGCATCAAAAGTCAATAGATAATAACAGTTGCTCTACAATTTTGTGTTACCCTAAGTCTCCCGATAAAAATGGTACCTCACTTGTGTGGGTAGGCCTAGTGCCTGCGACAGGAAACGGCCCAAAACGCAACGTGGACACACCACATTTTCACAGTGAAAAATGACCCTTTTTTTGCAAAGTGCCTAGCTGTAGTTTTTTAACCCTAGCTCTGCCGGCACCTAGGGAAACCTAGCAAACCTATACATTTTTGAAAACTAGACACCCAGGGGTGACTTGACTGGCTCTCACCTGGTTCTGTTACCCAGAATCCCTTGCAAACCTAAAATATTGTCAAAAAAAACAAATTTTCCTCACTTTTCTGTGGTGGAAAGTTCTGGAATCTGCATGGATCCACAAAATTCCACCCACCCCGCGTTCCCCAAAGTCTTTCGAGAAAAACGGTTCCTCACTTGTGTGGGTAGGCCTAGTGCCCGCGACAGGAAACGGCCCAAAACGCAACGTGGACACACCACATTTTCACAGTGAAAAATTACCCCTTTTTTGCAAAGTGCCTAGCTGTAGTTTTTTAACCCTAGCTCTGCCGGCACCTAGGGAAACCTAGCAAACTTATACATTTTTGAAAACTAGACACCCAGGGGAATACAGGATGGGGTGACTTGACTGGCTCTCACCAGGTTCTGTTACCCAGAATCCCTTGCAAACCTAAAACATTATCCAAAAAAACACATTTTCCTCATTTTTCCTGTGGTGAAAAGTTCTGGATTCTGCGTGGATCCACAAACTTCCACCCACCCCGCGTTCCCCAAAGTCTTCCAAGAAAAATGGTACCTCACTTGTGTGGGTAGGCCTAGTGCCCGCAACAGGAAACAGCGAAAAACGCAACGTGGACACACCACATTTTCACAGTGAAAAATGACCCTTTTTTTGCAAAGTGCCTAGCTGTAGTTTTTGAACCCTAGCTCTGCCGGCACCTAGGGAAACCTAGCAAACCTATACATTTTTGAAATCTAGACACCCAGGGGAATCCAGGATGGGGTGACTTGTCTGGCTCTCACCAGGTTCTGTTACCCAGAATCCCTTGCAAACCTAAACAATTGTCAAAAAAAACACATTTTCCTCACTTTTCTGTGGTGGAAAGTTCTGGAATCTGCGTGGATCCACAAAATTCCACCCACCCCGCATTCCCCAAAGTCTTCCGAGAAAAATGGTACCTCACTTGTGTGGGTAGGCCTAGTGCCCGCGACAGGAAACAGCGCAAAACACAACGTGGACACACCACATTTTCACAGTGAAAAATGACCCTTTTTTTGCAAAGTGCTTAGCTGTAGTTTTTGAACCCTAGCTCTGCCGGCACCTAGAGAAACCTAGCAAACCTATACATTTTTGAAAACTATACACGCAGGGGAATCCGGGATGGGGTGACTTGACTGGCTCTCACCAGGTTCTGTTACGCAGAATCCCTTGCAAACCTAAAAAAGTGTAAAAAAAACTAATTTTCCTCGCTTTTCTGTGGTGGAAAGTTCTGGAATCTGCATGGATCCACAAAATTCCACCCACCCCGCGTTCCCCAAAGTATTCTGAGAACAATGGTACCTCACTTGTGTGGGTAGGCCTAGTGCCCGCGACAGGAAACGACGCAAAACGCAACGTGGACACACCCCAATTTCACTGTGAAAAATGACCCTTTTTTGGCAAAGTGCCTAGCTATAGTTTTTGAACCCTAGCTCTGCCGGCACCTAGGGAAACCTACCAAACCCACACATTTCTGAAAAGTAGACACATGGGAGATTCCAGGGAGGTATGGCTTGCGTGGATCCCCCAATGTTTTCTTACCCAGAATCCCCAGAAACCTGACATTTTGCTGGAAAAAATCACTTTTTCACACATTATTGTGTGGGAAAGTTGTGGCATCACCGGGCTGACACAAATTTCCTACCAGCCAGCATTGCCCCAGGTCTCCCGATAAAAATGGTGCCTCACTCGGGTGGGAGGCCTAAGTACCCAGCGACAGGCAAGGGCCCAAAACGTATTGAGGCGACATCAAAAATGCCTATCACAAAACGACCTGGTTTTGCAAGGGGGTCCCATGACTTTTTGGCCCGGGGCTCGGCGGCCACCTAGGGAAACCTAGCAAACCCACACATTTCTGAAAAGTAGACTGCCGGGGGATTCCAGGGAGGTATGGCTTGCGTGGATCCACCAACGTTTTCTTACCCAGTATCCCCTGCAAACCTGAAATTTTGCTGAAAAAAATCACTTTTTTCACACATTTTTGTGTGGGAAAGTTGTGGCATCACCGGGCTGACACAAATTTCCTACCACCCAGCGTTCCCCCAGGTCTCCCTATAAAAATGGAGCCTCACTCGGGTGGGAGGCCCAAGTACGTGTGACAGGCAAGGGCCCAAAACGTATTGAGGCGACATCAAAATTGCCTATCAGAAGACGACCTGGTTTTGCAAGGGGGGTCCCATGACTTTTTGGCCCGGGGCTCGGCGGCCACCTAGGGAAACCTAGCAAACCCACACATTTCGGAAAAGTAGACACCCGGGTGATACCAGGGAGGTATGGCTTGCGTGGATCCACCAACGTTTTCTTACCCAGAATCCCCTGCAAACCTGAAATTTTGCTGAACAAATCACTTTTTTCACACATTTTTGTGTGGGAAAGTTGTGGCATCACCGGGCTGACACAAATTTCCTACCACCCAGCGTTCCCCCAGGTCTCCCGATAAAAATGGTGCCTCACTCGGGTGGGTGGCCCAAGTACGCGCGACAGGCAAGGGCCCAAAACGTATTGAGGCGACATCAAAATTGCCTATCAGAAGACGACCTGGTTTTGCAAGGGGGGTCCCATGACTTTTTGGCCCGGGGCTCGGCGGCCCCCTAGGGAAACCTAGCAAACCCACACATTTCTGAAAAGTAGACACCCGGGGGATTCCAGGGAGGTATGGCTTGCGTGGATCCACCAACGTTTTCTTACCCAGAATCCCCTGCAAACCTGAAATTTTGCTGAAAAAATCACTTTTTTCACACATTTTTGAGTGGGAAAGTTGTGGCATTACCAGGCTGACACAAATTTCCTATCACCCAGCGTTCCCCCAGGACTCCCGATAAAAATGGTGCCTCACTCGGGTGGGAGGCCCAAGTACGCGCGACAG
Source organism: Calotriton arnoldi (assembly GCA_963921515.1). Lineage (NCBI taxonomy): Eukaryota > Metazoa > Chordata > Amphibia > Caudata > Salamandridae > Calotriton > Calotriton arnoldi. Next base: position 167,307 of record CAWUFW010015223.1, on the reverse strand, counting down.
GCAAGGGCCCAAACGTATTGAGGCGACATCAAAAATGCCTATCACAAAACGACCTGGTTTTGCAAGGGGGGTCCCATGACTTTTTGGCCCGGGACTCGGCGGCCACCTAGGGAAACCTAGCAAACCCACACATTTCTAAAAAGTAGACACCCGGTGGATTCCAGGGAGGTATGGCTTGCGTGGATCCACCAACGTTTTCTTACCCAGAATCCCCAGCAAACCTGAAATTTTGCTGAAAAAATCACTTTTTTCACACATTTTTGTGTGGGAAAGTTGTGGCATCACCAGGCTGACACAAATTTCCTACCACCCAGCGTTCCCCCAGGTCTCCCGATAAAAATTTTGCATCACTCGGGTGGGAGGCCCAAGTACGCGCGACAGGCAAGGGCCCAAAACGTATTGAGGCGACATCAAAAATGCCTATCACAAAACGACCTGGTTTTGCAAGGGGGTCCCATGACTTTTTGGCCCGGGGCTCGGCGGCCACCTAGGGAAACCTAGCAAACCCACACATTTCTGAAAAGTAGACACCCGGGGGATTCCAGGGAGGTATGGCTTGCGTGGATCCACCAACGTTTTCTTACCCAGAATCCCCTGCAAACCTGAAAGTTTGCTGAAAAAATCACTTTTTTCACACATTTTTGTGTGGGAAAGTTGTGGCATCACTGGGATGACACAAATTTCCTACCACCCAGCGTTCCCCCAGGTCTCCCAATAAAAATGGTGCCTCACTTGGGTGGGAGGCCCAAGTACGCGCGACAGGCAAGGGCCCAAAACTTATTGAGGCGACATCAAAATTGCCTATCAGAAAATGACCTGGTTTTGCAAGGGGGGTCCCATGACTTTTTGGCCCGGGGCTCGGCGGCCACCTAGGGAAACCTAGCAAACCCACACATTTCTGAAAAGTAGACACCCGGTGGATTCCAGGGAGGTATGGCTTGCGTGGATCCACCAACGTTTTCTTACCCAGAATCCCCTGCAAACCTGAAATTTTGCTGAAAAAATCACTTTTTTCACACATTTTTGTGTGGGAAAGTTGTGGCATCACCAGGCTGACACAAATTTCCTACCACCCAGCGTTCCCCCAGGTCTCCCAATAAAAATTTTGCATCACTCGGGTGGGAGGCCCAAGTACACGCGACAGGTAAGGACCCAAAACGTATTGAGGCGACATCAAAAATGCCTATCACAAAACGACCTGGTTTTGCAAGGGGATGTCCCATGACTTTTTGGCCCGGGGCTCGGCGGCCACCTAGGGAAACCTAGCAAACCCACACATTTCTGAAAAGTAGACACCCGGGGGAGTCCAGGGAGGTATGGCTTGCGTGGATCCACCAACGTTTTCTTACCCAGAATCCCCTGCAAACCTGAAAGTTTGCTGAAAAAATCACTTTTTTCACACATTTTTGTGTGGGAAAGTTGTGGCATCACCAGGCTGACACAAATTTCCTACCACCCAGCGTTCCCCCAGGTCTCCCGATAAAAATGGTGCCTCACTTGGGTGGGAGGCCCAAGTACGCGCGACAGGCAAGGGCCCAAAACTTATTGAGGAGACATCAAAATTGCCTATCAGAAAATGACCTGGTTTTGCAAGGGGGTCCCATGACTTTTGGCCCGGGGCTCGGCGGCCACCTAGGGAAACCTACCAAACCCACACATTTCTGAAAAGTAGACACCCGGGGATTCCAGGGAGGTATGGCTTGCGTGGATCCCCCAACGTTTTCTTACCCAGAATCCCCTGCAAACCTGAAAGTTTGCTGAAAAAATCACTTTTTTCACACATTTTTGTGTGGGAAAGTTGTGGCATCACCAGGCTGACACAAATTTCCTACCACCCAGCGTTCCCCCAGGTCTCCCGATAAAAATGGTGCCTCACTTGGGTGGGAGGCCCAAGTACGCGCGACAGGCAAGGGCCCAAAACTTATTGAGGAGACATCAAAATTGCCTATCAGAAAATGACCTGGTTTTGCAAGGGGGGTCCCATGACTTTTTGGCCCGGGGCTCGGCGGCCACCTAGGGAAACCTACCAAACCCACACATTTCTGAAAAGTAGACACCCGGGGGATTCCAGGGAGGTATGGCTTGTGTGGATCCCCCAACGTTTTCTTACCCAGAATCCCCTGCAAACCTGAAATTTTGCTGAAAAAATCACTTTTTTCACCCATTTTTGTGTGGGAAAGTTGTGGCATCACCGGGATGACACAAATTTCCTACCACCCAGCGTTCCCCCAGGTCTCCCGATAAAAATGGTGCCTCACTCGGGTGGAAGGCCCAAGTACCCGCGACAGGCAAGGGCCCAAAACATTTTGTGATAGGCAATTTCAATGTTGCCTCAATACTGGGGAGGGGTAGCATTGGAAAGGGGAGATTCTCCCCTTTCCAATGATACCTCTCCCATCTTTCTACGTGCTCAGGGGGCTGAGATAGCCCCCTGAGCACGTAGAAAGTGAAACTGAAATGAGCCTAAAGGCTCATTTTAGTTTCGTTTTCAGTGAAATGAAGTCAGCGCGACGTGCGCGCTGATCTTCATTTCACTGAAAGGGAGGGGGCCTCGGGAGCTGGGGAAGCTCTTCCCCAGCTCCCGAGGCTGTGGGGAGAAAGGAAATCCCTCTGCTGTCTGCAGCAGAGGGATTTCGTGCCCCTGGCCTCATGACGGAATGGTTCCGTCATGAGCACAGAGGCACCGATGCTCATGACGGAACCATTCCGTCATGAGCATCGAAGGGGTTAAAATTACATTTTCAAAATTTTGCTTTACATTGTATATGTGTTAATATTTATTTTGTAATGATAATGTTTTCCATAATACATAGATTTATTATGTTTTTTCAGTAATTTGTTTTTGTTCAATAACAATGTAATAGTTTTTAAGGGTGTTTTATAAATTGTACAAAAAATAAATTTAAATGTATATTTTGAGTATACAATTATTTTACAATTTAATTGAAAAACAATTATGTTACATTTATTTTTACAGTATTAAACATGAATTAAAATACAGTGGGCCTCATTACGATTTCGGGTGGAAAGCCTCCGACCACCGGTCATAAGATTTCCGCCTGACATGGTAGGTTTACAGTCCGACCGCCATATTAGCATGATGGCAGTCGGAGGTAAACCTACAGGGGGGATTCCGACGTGGTTCTGACGGGCTCAAGGAGCCCATCGGTCCGTCAGACAGACTGCATAATCCCTTAATGACGCCAGCTCCGCTGTCGGTATTATGATGTTGGTTTCCGACAACCATTACATGTCGGCCTTTCCAACATGGAAAGGCTGTCGGAAAGCGACATTTGGGGTCCATAGCAGGGCACCCATCCCTTCTGGCCCTCCGCAATGGAGCCTGGGGGGAACCTTTGGTGCCCGCTAAACATCCCTGCACCGTGTAGCAGGCACCGCATGGTACCTGCCACATGGTGCAGGGATGTTTCAAAACCTCCATTTCTCAATGGAAGCTTGTGCTGCAGGCCTTTTCCGCTCGCCGCACAAGCTTCCATTGAGAAATGGAGGTTTGCGACCGCACCATGAGCAGCCGCATCAGAATACTGAGGTCGGAACCGCCGACCTGAGGTCGGAGCGGTTCCTTTCCGCAATGGTGTCAGGCAGACGAAAGTCATAATAAGGTCCAGTCTGTATTATTTTTTAATTCTTTAATCAATCATTTTTTTTTATTACTTCGTTTTACATTTCTTTTCTTTAGTGTTAAAACATTTATATTTTTTAAGTTTGTAGATGTTTATATCAGAATTAAAAAGATATTTAGGATAGTGTTTTAGTGTTTAGAGTTGGTTACAGATTTTAATAAATGTTATGATGATTTTGTAATGTTATGTATTATGTACAATGTATTTTTTTAGAGTGTGAATAGTAAATGTGACCCATTTAGTGCCCAACACTTTCCCCAACATGGTTTAGCTTAGAGTGGAAATGGTAAATATGATGATTTTGGTATCCAACACCTTTCCCAATATTGTATAATTTGTATTGGAAATAATAAATCTGACCCTTTTAGTGGGAATAGTAAAGCTGACCCTTTTAGTGTCCAACACCTTCCCCAAGATGGTTTCGTTTGGTGTGGGACTAGTACATCTGTTACCTTTAGTGTCCAATACCATCCTCAAGATGGTTAAGGGTTTAGTTTGGAGTGGAAATAGTAAATTTGACCCCTTTAGTGTTCAGCATCTTCCCCAATATGGTTTAATTTGCAATGGGAATAGTAAATCTGATCTCTTTCATGTCCCACACCTTACCCAACATGGTTTAATTTAACCCCTTCGCTGCTAGGCCTTTTCCCCCCCTGTGCTAAGCCTTTTTTTGGCTATTTGGGGTAGTTCGCGCTTAGGCCCCTGTAACTTTTTGACCACATAAGGTATCCACGCCCAAATTTGCGTCCTTTTCTTTCAACATCATGGGGATTCTAAAGGTACCCAGGGTTTGTGGATTCCCCTGGAGGGGACCCAGAAATTAGCCAAAATACAGCAGACGTTTGGGTTTTTGGGGAAAAATGGGAAAAAAGTGCTGCAAATGAAAGCGTCTGGGTTTTTCCCTGCAAATGGTATCAAAAAAGGGTTTGTGGGGCTGAAATCACCATTTTCCCAGATATTAGGGAATGACAGACTTTTGTCAGAAAACCAAAACTTTTTACACAATTTTGCCATTTTTCTGGGACATAGCCTATTTTTGCTATTTTTTGTGCTTTCAACCTCCTTACAGTTAATGGTAGAAATGGGTATGAAAGCAATAATGGATCCTGGAAAGCTATACATTTTAGAAAAGTAGACAAAATTCTGAATTCAGCAAGGGGTCATTTGTGTAGATCCTTCAAGGTTTCTTTATAGAAACTAAAAGTTAAATATAGGAAAAATTGAAAATTAGTTAAAAAAACAGCCTTTTGTGTCAACGTTTTCACCTGTAACTTCTTCTAATTATGCCAGCTCTTTGAAAGCAATATACCCTTACATCCCCTGGACCTTACTGGTTGTGGGGATATATAGGACTTGCAGGTTCACCAAGAACCCGACGAACCCAGAGCCAAAAACTGAGCAGCGACTTGCAATGGTTTTTTATTATGTACCGGGTATATAGCAATTATTCTGGGAAAATGTATACATGGAAAAATCGGTATGAAAGACACCTATGTATTTCTGAAATGGGAACAAAATATAGAGTTTAGAAACAGTAGATATTTGCACATTTCCGAAATTGGGAATACTCATACTAGCTTGAGAATTATTGGTCATTTTTCAAAATGACTTCTTTTTTACACATTACCTTTCATTTGGAAGGCCGAAATGCATCGAAAGTCAATAGGTGATAACAGTTGCTCTACAAATCTAAATTACCCTAAGTCTCCCGAGAAAAATGGTACCTCACTTGTGTGGATAGGCCTAGTGCCCGCGACAGGAAACGGCACAAAACGCAACGTGGACACACCACAATTTCACAGTGAAAAATGACCCTTTTTTTGCAAAGTGCCTAGCTGTAGTTTTTGAACCCTAGCTCTGCCGGCAGCTAGGGAAACCTAACAAACCTATACATTTTTGAAAACTACACACCCAGGGGAATCCAGGATGGGGTGACTTGACTGGCTCTCACCAGGTTCTGTTACCCAGAATCCCTTGCAAAACTAAAAAATTGTCAAAAAAACCACATTTTCCTCAAATTTCTGTGGTGGAAAGTTCTGGAATCTGTGTGGATCCACTAATTTCCACCCACCTCGCGTTCCCCAAAGTCTTCCGAGAAAAATGGTACCTCACTTGTGTGGGTAGGCCTAGTGCCCGCGACAGGAAACGGCGCAAAACGCAACGTGGACACACCACAATTTCACAGTGAAAAATGACCCTTTTTTTGCAAAGTGCCTAGCTGTAGTTTTTGAACCCTAGCTCTGCCGGCACCTAGGGAAACCTAGCACACCTATACATTTTTGAAAACTAAACACCCAGGGGAGTCCAGGATGGGGTGACTTGACTGGCTCTCACCAGGTTCTGTTACCCAGACTCCCTTGCAAACCTAAAAAATTGTCCAAAAAACCACATTTTCCTCACATTTCTGTGGTGGAAAGTTCTGGAATCTGCGTGGATCCACAAATTTCCACCCACCCCTCGTTCCCCTAAGTCTTCCGAGAAAAATGGTACCTCACTTGTGTGGGTAGGCCTAGTGCCCGCAACAGGAAACGGCGCAAAACGCAACGTGCACACACCACAATTTCACAGTGAAAAATGACCCTTTTTTTGCAAAGTGCCTAGCTGTAGTTTTTTTAACCCTAGCTCTGCCGGCACCTAGGGAAACCTAGCAAACCTATACATTTTTGAAAACTAGACACCCAGGGGAATCCAGGATGGGGTGACGTGACTGGCTCTCACCAGGTTCTGTTACCCAGAATCCCTTGCAAACCTAAAGAATAGTCAAAAAAACCACATTTTCCTTACATTTCTGTGGTGGAAAGTTCTGGAATCTGCGTGGATCCACAAATTTCCACCCACCCTGCGTTCCCCAAAGTCTTCAGAGAAAAATGGTACCTCACTTGTGTGGGCAGGCCTAGTGCCCGCGACAGGAAACGGCGCAAAACGCAACAGGACACACCACAATTTCACAGTGAAAAATGACCCTTTTTTTGCAAAGTGCCTAGCTGTAGTTTTTGAACCCTAGCTCTGCCGGCACCTAGGGAAACCTAGCAAACCTATACATTTGTGAAAAATAGACACCCAGGGGAATCCAGGATGGGGTGACTTGACTGGCTATCACCAGGTTCTGTTACCCAGAATCCCTTGCAAACCTAAAAAATTGTCCAAAAAAACACATTTTCCTCACATTTCTGTGGTGGAAAGTTCTGGACTCTGTGTGGATCCACAAATTTCCACCCACCCCGCATTCCCCAAAGTCTTACGAGAAAAATGGTACCTCACTTGTGTGGGTAGGCCTAGTGCCCGCGACAGGAAGCGGCGCAAAACACAACATGGACACACCACAATTTCACAGTGAAAAATGACCCTTTTTTGCAAAGTGCCTAGCTGTAGTTTTTGAACCCTAGCTCTGCCGGCACCTAGGAAAACCTAGCAAACCTATAAATTTTTTAAATCTAGACACCCAGGGGAATCCAGGATGGGGTGACTTGACTGGCTCTCACCAGGTTCTGTTACCCAGAATCCCTTGCAAACCTAAAAAATTGTCAAAAAAACCACATTTTCCACATATTTTTTGTGGAATCACCGTGCCGGCACAAATGTCCTACCCACAGCGTTCCCCTGAGTCTCACGAGTAAAATGATACTTCACTTGTGTGGGTGGGGCAAGGGCCTGTGACTGGGAAGAGCCCAAAACATAGGGAATAAGGGTATAGCACAGAGAATTCTAAGCGCTACATTTTTTTTAAAATACGTTTTTACCCAATTCTGCATTGGACACCCTCACAAGTGAGGTATCATTTTACTCGGGACACTAAGGAGAACGCTGTGGGGTAGGACATTTGTGCCGGCACGGTGATTCCACACAAAAATATGTGGAAAATTTTGTTTTTTCAGCTAAATTTGAGGTTTGCATGGCATTCTGGGTAGGAAAACGTTGGGGGATCCACGCAAGCCATACCTCATTGGACTCCCCCGGGTGTCTAATTTTCATAAATGTTTGGGTTTGGTACTTTCCCAAGATGGCCGCCGAGCCCGGGGCCAAAATCTCAGGTCCCCCCCCAAAACCAGGTAGTTTTGTTATAGGTAATTTTGAAGTCTCCACAGTACGATTTGGGCCATTTCCTGTTGCAGCCACTATGCCTACCCACACAAGTGAGGTACCATTTTTATCGGGAGACCTGGGGGAACGCTGGGTGGGAGGAAATTTGTGGATCCATGCAGATTCCAGAACTTTCCCACACAGAAATGTGAGAAAAAAGTGATTTTTTTCAGGGAAATTTGAGGTTTACAGGGGATTCTGGGTAGGAATTGTTGGGGGACCCACGCAAGCCATACCTCGCTGGACTCCCCCGGGTGTCTAGTTTCCAGAAATGTGTGGGTTTGATAGGTTTCCCTAGATGGCCGCTGAGACCCGGGCCAAAAACTCATGGGACCCCCCTTGCAAAACCAGGTTGGTTTGTGATAGGTAATTTTGATGTCGCCTCAATAGGTTTTGGGCCCTTGCCTGTCGCGGGTCCTTGACCCACCCACGCGAGTGAGGTACCATTTTTATCGGGAGACCTGGGGGAACGCTGGGTGGGAGGAAATTTGTGGATCCACGCATATTCCAGAACTTTCCCACACAGAAATTTGAGAAAAAAGTGATTTTTTTCAGCGAAATTTAAGGTTTGCCGGGGATTCTGGGTAGGAGAATGTTGGGGGCCCATGCAAGCCATACCTCGCTGGACTCCCCGGGTGTCTAGTTTCCAGAAATGTGTGGGTTTGGTAGGTTTCCCTAGATGGCCGCCGAGCCCCGGGCCAAAAACTCATGGGACCCCCCCTTGCAAAACCAGGTTGGTTTGTGATAGGCAATTTTGATGTCGCATCAATAGGTTTTGGGCCCTTCCCTGCCGCGGGTACTTGGCCCACCCACACAAGTGAGGTACCATTTCTATTGGGATACTTGGAGAAATGCTGGGGGGTTGGAAATTTGTTGTTACTTTCTGCAGCGTGAAAATTTGAGCACAATAATGCAAGGAAAATGTGACAGTCACATTTTGAGGTTTGCAGGACATTGTGGGTAAGATAACTTGTTGGGATCCACAAGAGAGACATCACCACGTACTCCCATGGGTGTTTAGTTTACAACAAAATCTACAGTTGGTAGGTTTTTCTTAGATGAAATGTACACCTTGGCAGAGAGACAAAAAAGACAAAGATTACTGCACAGCCATCTATTCCTCAAGCACACACACATACTGGTTGGATTTGGCATGAGGGCGAGTGATGGTTCAGTATATAAAATTTTATTAACGAGATTTCACAAAAATGAAATGCACTGTCAATAATTGAAAGGACAAAAAACTTAACCATTGACTCGCAGCTCGTGAGCTGTAAAGCCACGACAAGGCACCAACTGCTTTACAGGCCATTCACACACCTTTCATACATGATACACACAAGACCATTCACACCACCAGGCACAAAACCAACACATTACAACATTCACAAAAAGGGACAAGGTACACCCTGCTTGACAAAAACAGAAAAGACAAATATTTCTGCACAACCACCTATTCCTCAAGCACACATACATACTGGTTGGATTTGGCACGAGGGTGAGTGATGGTTCAGTATATACAGTTGTATTAACCAGAGATTTCACAAAAATGAAATGCACTGTTAATAATTGAAAGGACGAGAAACTGAACCATTGACTCACAGCTCGTGAGCTGTAAAGCCACGACAAGGCACCAACCTCTTTACAGGCCATTCATGCACCTTTCATACCTGTGACACATACAAAACCATTCACACCGCCAGCCGCGGGCCCAGCACATTACAACACTCACACCAGCAGACAGCGCCATTCAAGGGCCCATCACTTTCCCACGCCCACTTTCCTGACACAGCAACCACACCAGCTCATGGATTGCGTGGAGTGGCGTTTGGCTAGCAGTGTGTGTAGTGACCAGCAGCAAGTCACTACTCACACACCGCCAGCTAAGCGCCAGTCCACCCACACCGCCAGCCAAGCACAAGTCCACCCACACCGCAAGCCAAGCGCCAGTCCACGCACACCGCCAGCCAAGCACCAGTCCACGCACACCGCCAGCCAAGCGCCAGTCCACGCACACCGCCAGCCAAGCGCCAGTCCAGGCACACCGCCAGCCAAGCACCAGTCCACACACACCGCCAGCCAAGCGCCAGTCCATGCACACCGCCAGCCAAGCGCCAGTCCACGCACACCGCCAGCCAAGTGCCAGTCCACGCACACCACCAGCCAAGTGCCAGCCTACACACACCGCCATCACATTTAGGATTTTTTTATACAAAAAAGAAAACACAAACAAATTGCAAATAGATACAAATCTACTAACACAAAATCTGAAACTAAATACATTGCACAAATGCCAACCTTGAAACTGAACAAAAAATATAAAACAATAGAGACCAGGCAGTTCACTTTACCACTCATGGATGCTGCCAAAAATTCTTTTGCGTGTGGTACATTCTAAAACAAGCAGGCACACACAGCCCAGGGTTAGAAGGACACTCGGGGCAGTACATACGAGTCTCCTTCCGCGTACCTCTTCGCCAACAGACTCTACATCTTTTGAGGGTGTGGGAGGAATGTGATCAGGAAAGTGGCGATCTTTCAATCTAGCCACATCCTCCACCACTCCAACTCTAGGAACACTTGCCTGTTCCACTAAAACAAGCCTGCCTATTACAGACTCCTGAAACTTAGCAAAAGTCATCTTTGACTCAGGACAAGAATCCTTGAATACAACAAAACCATTAAAGGTTGCCAAGTGGAAAAGATGGATAGCCAACTTCTTATACCAAATGTAAGCCTTACGAAGAACAGCGTAAGGTTCCAACCTCTGATCTACTCTGTCAACACCACCCATGTGCCTATTATAGTCTAAAATGCACACAGGTTTGCGCGCTTCAGCAACCTGACCCCAAACAGTCACAGGTGAAGTGCTTTCATCATGGATGGTAGTCAGCATGTAGACATCTCTCCTGTCTGAAAACTTCACAGCTAGAAGTTCCTCGCAACGCAACGCACTGCACTGTCCCCGCACAAGCTTTTGACAAACTAGTTCTTTAGGGAAACCTTTACGGTTAGAGCGGATTGTGCCACAAGCAACAGTGTCCACTTTGGCCAATTCCCTGAACAACCGCACACCAGTGTAGAAGTTATCTACATATAAATGGTGACCTTTGTTAAAAGTCCTCTACCAAGTTCCCACACAATTTTCTCAGTCACTCCAAAAGTGGACGAACAACCTGGGGGGTTAATCCTGGATTCCTTACCAGTGTACACCCTGAAATTAGAGACATATCCAGTCCTACTGTCACACAGCATATACAGCTTAATTCCATAGCGTGCCCTCTTACTAGGAATGTATTGCCTAAAAACCAAGCGGCCCTTGAACAAGACCAAAGACTCATCCACTGCTATTTCTTTCCCTGGAGCATAGATCTCAGAAAATCGATCTACAAAGTGATCAATGACAGGCCGAATCTTAAAAAGACGGTCACACTCAGGGTGATCTCGTGGCAACGCTAAACCATTATCGACAAAATGCAGCATCCGAAGCAGAATCAAATACCTATCACGACTCATGACTGCCGGAAATATAGCCGTTGCCATCAAGGGACTAGTAGACCAATATGAAGACATTGATGGCTTCCTTAGCAAGCCCATCAAAAAAGTTAAACCCAAGAACTTCTTCAACTCTTCCAGATTTGTGGGAGTCCACCGGGTAGCTCTAGAATGGGGCTTTAAGGCTGGCACCGTTGTCCCTCAAAAACTGTTCGGCATACAAATTAGTCTGCTCAACAATCTCTGCCAAAAACACATCGTCCATAAACAACTGAAAAAAATGTATCGGCAAAAATTTTTCTGTATTCACTCTACACCCTGGAACACCAGTAAAGTCTGGCAATGCCGGCTGCACCATGCCTGGGGCAACCCAGAGGTCATCACTTCCAACTGGAAGCCTTGCAGCCCCAGGCTGCAACCCAGATGCCTCTTGCTGCACTATCGGCACATCAATGTCCTCCTCTAAAACAGGCACTTCATCCGCACTAAGAGTCGCTTCATCCGCACTGAGAGTAGCTTCATCATCCGATGATTCCATGTGGAGAGAAAACTCACTGCCTGAATCTTCCCCTCCCTCCTCTGCCTCAGATGCAGAGTCAGTCTCTGAACCATGGTCAGAGGAAGACTCAAAAAGCATACAACAACCTGCTGAGCAGTAATCCTGTGGCTAGCCATTATCCTTACTAAGAAAGGAGACTGCACAAACAAGTCAACAACAACCAACACTGTGCAAAATAAGTAAGTAAAAAAAATGTGTGCCTTTATCACAAAGATCTATATACTCAAAAACTATACGATTCACTTGCAAGAGACAGCTACACTCACCAGCACCTACTCTGCAGAGAGACAGCAAAAACCAACGATATCCCACTAGAAAGAAAAAAACAAAACCAATTACTCACAAGACAACAAAATACACATCGAGCACAAATGCAAAAATTTTGACACTCAAAAAACAGAAGCCAAACATACTGCTATTATTACACCATTTGCAAAAAACACATTCATGCAGAGAAATGAAAAACATTTACATTGTACAAAAAAAAGTCTCTTACCAAACACATGCAACTACACAAACAGCAGAACCACCAGTAACGAAACCGCAACTTGGAACAGTCTAAAGAGCAAAATCCTTGAACTAAAACAAAAAGGGAGAAATAAAGCATTACAATTGCAATTCACAAGAAATAAAACAATTAACATTATAACACGCTATGTCACTACCCAAATGGTCAATCTGCCAGATGGGCCTTCAAATAGGGCTGAGAAAAACGCTGAAAGGCTTCAATGAAAAGCAGTGCGACTAAGGTTCTTCACACCCGTATTGGAGTTAAAAAGCTGTAATCAGCATCACCAAGAACACCGTGTCCGGTTCCGGCGTTAAGGCAACGTAAGTTTCGATTGGGATGCTGCCCCAGCGTTCGCATATTTGGCACTTTCCGGTGCGGAGGGAAATCTAGCTGCATAGCTTCTGGGTCTTCAAAAAGATATCGCACTGGGAATAACCATGAGACCGAGGAGCTTGTCTTCTTGGATGCCCTGAAGAAGCCCAGATACGGGCGAAACGCGTTGGCTGTAGTCATACTTTTCCAAAGAATATGAAATAAAGGATCGAATTTATAAAGACATTCTTTCGTCTCATCTGTTCATACCTGGCAATTTTGCCAGTAGTTTGTCATAAGTTGTTGTGGTTGCCTCTCAGATCCTTGTGTTTTTGTTTTAGTATTGTAGTAGTTGTAGTCGGTTTTGTTTTGTTTTTGTTTTGTAGGTAAAAAAACTAGTTTTTTAATTATCCGTTTTACTAACAAATTTTTAATATTTGTTGCATATATGTTTTTATATTTTATGTTATACACATACATTTGGTATAACACAAAAAATACCAATGTTATAAAAAACATTTATTTTGCATAAATGTATTTAAATGTTACACAAATTATAAATATTTTGTAGTGTAATTTTTATTTAGACATTTTTATGTCACTTACAGCTTTCTTTTCTTTTTACACATCTTACATATTTGTTTCTTCTCACATGCATTTTTGTTACAAGTACATTGCATGGAAACATTTTTATAACATTATGGGGTCGATTCCGATCCCGGTCGGAGGCGCACGTAACACCATTCGCCCAGGAAAAAAACCAGGCGAATGCGTGTTTCCCGACCGATTCGCACATACGTCCGAACGAGCAAGTACGATGCGCATAACTGCCCAAATCCCGACCCAGTCGCACTCACCCAATACAGCTCCTGTTCTCCGACCGATGCGGATCCGGAAACGCAGAATCGAGTCGCACGGAAGCCCAAATGCAGCCCCGTCCGGCCGGACTAGTACGATGCGCCTTCCGTACGTGCGGAACCCGTCGCTACGCACGGCACGTCAAAGCATCCGGGAGAGGCGCACATAAGCTCCGATTCGCGCCACAAGACGATCCATGGCTACGAGACGAACAAGCCAGCGACGAGGACGAGGCGAAGCAAAGAGAAAGACGAACGAGACGAACCAACCATGAATCCCATCGCGCAGATCCTACCAATACTCTACATCTATTACCAGAACTGGTACGGACGCGTACGGCGCAGAAGGTAAGTCAGACACCCACCACACAAACAAACCACACGTACCCGACATATACCACACACACATAGGGATGCAGAAATTACCTACACCAGCAACAGCAGCACCATAGGGGCGGGATGGCTATCACCAATGCCACATACACACATAGGGGCCTGGATGCCAACCACTAATACCACCCCTACTCAGGGGGGGCTAGATGCCTACCACTACCACCACCCCTACCCAGGGGGTGCTAGATGCCTACCACTACTACCACCCCTACCCATGGGGGGCTGGATGCCTGTCACTACTACCACCCCTACCCATGGGGGGCTGATGCCTGTCACTACTACCACCCCTACCCATGGGGTGCTAGATGCCTACCACCACTACCACCCCTACCCATGGGGGGCTGGATGCCTACCACTACTACCACCTCCACTCAGGGAGTGCTAGATGCCTACCACTACTACCACCCCTACCCAGGGGGTGCTAGATGCCTACCACTACTACCACCCCTACCCATGGGGGGCTGGATGCCTACCACTACTACCACCCCTACCCAGGGGGTGCTATATGCCTACCACCACTACCACCCCTACCCATGGGGGGCTGGAAGCCTACCACTACTACCACCCCCACTGAGGGGGTGCTAGATGCCTACCACTACTACCACCCCTACCCATGGGGGGCTGGATGCCTGTCACTACTACCACCCCTACCCAGGGGGTGCTAGATGCCTACCACCACTACCACCCCTACCCATGGGGGGCTGGATGCCTACCACTACTACCACCCCCACTCAGGGGGTGCTAGATGCCTACCACTACTACCATGCCTACCCAGGGGGTGCTAGATGCCTACCACTACTACCACCCCTACCCATGGGGGGCTGGATGCCTACCACTACTACCACCCCTACCCAGGGGGTGCTATATGCCTACCACCACTACCACCCCTACCCATGGGGGGCTGGATGCCTACCACTACTACCACCCCTACCCAGGGGGTGCTAGATGCCGGTCACTACTACCACCCCTACCCATGGGGGGCTGGATGCCTGTCACTACTACCACCCCTACCCATGGGGGGCTGGATGCCTACCACTACTACCACCCCTACCCATTGGGGGCTGGATGCCTACCACTACTACCACCCCTACCCAGGGGGTGCTAGATGCCTACCACTACTACCACCCCTACCCATGGGGGGCTGGATGCCTGTCACTACTACCACCCCTACCCATGGGGGGCTGGATGCCTGTCACTACTACCACCCCTACCCAGGGGGTGCTAGATGCCTACCACCACTACCACCCCTACCCATGGGGGGCTGGATGCCTACCACTACTACCACCCCCACTCAGGGGGTGCTAGATGCCTACCACTACTACCACCCCTACCCATGGGGGGCTGGATGCCTGTCACTACTACCACCCCTACCCAGGGAATGCTAGATGCCTACCACCACTACCACCCCTACCCATGGGGGGCTGGATGCCTACCACTACTACCACCCCCACTCAGGGGGTGCTAGATGCCTACCACTACTACCACATCTACCCAGGGGGTGCTAGATGCCTACCACTACTACCACCCCTACCCATGGGGGGCTGGATGCCTACCACTACTACCACCCCTACCGAGGGGGTGCTATATGCCTACCACCACTACCACCCCTACCCATGGGGGGCTGGATGCCTACCACTACTACCACCCCTACCCAGGGGGTGCTAGATGCCTACCACTACTACCACCCCTACCCATGGGGGGCTGGATGCCTGTCACTACTACCACCCCTACCCATGGGGGGCTGGATGCCTATCACTACTACCACCCCTACCCAGGGGGTGCCAGATGCCTACCACCACTACCACCCCTACCCATGGGGGGCTGGATGCCTGTCACTACTACCACCCCTACCCATGGGGGGCTGGATGCCTACCACTACTACCACCTGTTAGAAATGGGATCTCTAGTTGGCAAGGGCTTGCACCTTTGTCCAAGTAGGGACCCTTCTTCCTAGTCAGGGTAAGGGAGTTACACTCCTAAAATAACCCCTGCTCACCCCCTTGGTAGCTTGGCACGAGCAGTCAGGCTTATTCTAGGGGCAGTGTGTAAAGCATTTGCACATAACCAACAGTAATACAATGTAAGCACTACAAACGGACACCACACCAGTTTAGAAAAATAACCAATATTTTTATATACTCAAGACAAGACCAATTACGACAAAAATCCACAATACGATACTGTAAAAATGAATGCTTGATAAGGTAACTTCTTCTATGCAGGAATAACACAAAAGCAAAGTTCGTACGAGTCGGTAGCCCCGTCCGGGTCTACCGCGATGCTGAATTACACAGAGTCCAACAGTTCCAGCCGACCGCGTCGCTACGGGCCAGCAGAGTCGTGATCAGACTCGGTCACAGTACCTTTCTCGTTATGGCTGGTACGGAGTGTACGAGCCGGTCGGCGTTCGTCGCGGTTGCGGTGCAAGACGGAGCGATGCAAGGTGCGGTGTCCCTCGATGCGGTGCAGGCAGCGGCTCGATGAGCGTCGTGCAGACGGAGTCGGTGAGTCCAAGGCGTGCGGTGCAGGGCGAGACGATGTACGATGTGGGGCTGACAGGTTGCGATGCAGGCGACCAAGCCGGAGTGCGGGAGCTGGCTTCAGACAGCGGTGCGAGTCGGAGCGGTGCGTCGCAAACGTGCGAGCGGTGCCCCAAATGCGATGCGTCACGACTGTTGAGCCAGTTGCAGCGTCCGCGTCGGTCGGGTCCGGCTGGTTCAGTGAAGCGATGCGATGCGAACTGCGGTGCCCACAGGTCACGGTGCAAGCAGCGGCTCGGTGTTGGCGGCGTCGGACGTCGCCCACGGTGAGACCAGGGTTGCGATGCGAAGCGGGGCGATGCGGTCTGCGGTGCAAACAGGTCACCGGTCAGGGATGGATTCAGTTGACGGAGTCGGTTGCAGTTCCCTTCCTCTGTGGCAACTGAAACAGCGTTCCAGAAGCGGTACCCAGAGGCTTGTGAAGTCTTTGTAGTCCCTGAGACTTCTTAACAGGAGGCCAGCTCGGTTTCAGGCCCTTGGAGATACTCAGCACAAGTTTGTAGAAAGTTCAGTCCAGTTCTTTCACTGCCCAAGACAGAAGCAGCAACTGCAGGCCAACCCAACAAAGCAGTCACTCAGCAAAGGGGCAGTACTCCTCCTAGCAGCTCTCCAGCTCTTCTTCTTGACAGGTTCCTTGATTCCAGCGAGATCTAAATTCATGGGGTCAGGGCCCCAATATTTATATCCCAAATTCCTTTGTTCTCTGAAGGCAGAGAGGCCTTTGCCTAGTCCAAACCAGTTCTGGAGCACTTTGTTGACAACTCTCCGTCCCTTCTTTCAGAGAGTAGGCCAGGGACATCAGACGCACCACAGGAGGTGGAGCCAGCATTGTGGAGGGAGGGCACTGTCCTATTCAGGGCCCAGGTGCAACTCCTCCCACCCATCTACATGTAGATCTTGCTATTCAGCCCTGTGCTGAGTCACTCTGTCTCCTGGCATCCCCAAGCCCCTGTCACTCACACTCCAGACAAGGAATACACAACCTCGCAGAGGCAGGCTTGGATGGTTAGACAAGAAAATACCCACTTTCTAAAAGGGGTATTTTCAAACACAGAATGTTAAAACCAACTTCACTAAAAGATGCATTTTATCATTCTGAGTCCAGGCATACTAAACTCGAATTTCTACCATGTTCCCGGGGTCAGTTAGGATTATAAGCTGTAATAATCAAAACTGCCCGTTCTGGCCTATGGGGAACAGGTAGCCTTGCAATAGTGAAAAACGAACTAGGCGGTAATTCACTATCAGGACATGCCACACACACCAGGGCATGTCCTACCTTTCGCATACAACTCACCCTGCCCACAGGGGTACCTTGGGCCTACCTTAGGGGTGACTAACATGTAGAAAAGGGAAGGTTTAGGGACTTGCAAGTGTGCGCACTTGCCAAGTCGACATGGCAGCCCCAGGCTGCGCACAGGCTCTGCAATGGCAGGCCCGAGTTACACTTTACGGGCTGTTTGTGTGGGTGGCACAATCCAGAGCTGCAGCCCACCAACAGCATTTGGTCTATAGGCCCTGGCACTCGCAGTGCACTTTACAAGGGAGTGACACATAAACCAAATAGGCCAATCATGGAAACGCCAATCCGTAACACATTTTATACAGGAGCACTTGCACTTTCCCACTGGACAGCAGTGAGGAAAGTGCGCAGAATCATTACACCAGCAAAAACAGAGTCAAAACCGGGAGGTCAGAAAGCAAAAAGTCAGGGGAAACACGCCAAAAGATGCCAAGTCTAACACATGTCCCCTCCAGCTGAAAGTAGGGAGAACTACCCAACCCCATTGGAGTTCTCTTTACTAAGGCGGAAGAACCTGGACAGACCATCTGCGTTGGCGTGTTCTGTACCAGGACGGTGTACCACCGTAAAGTCCATTCCCTGTAGGGAGATGGACCACCTCAGCAGTTTTGGATTCTCACCCCTCATTTGCATCAACCATCTGAGGGGCCTGTGGTCGGTCTGAACCCGGAAGTGAGTCCCAAACAGGTATGGTCTCAACTTCTTCAGCGCCCAGACCACAGCAAAAGCTTCCCTTTCTATGGCACTCCACCTCTGTTCCCTGGGGAGTAGTCTCCTGCTAAGGAAGACTACCGGCTGATCCAGGCCCTCTTCGTTCAGTTGTGAGAGCACCGCTCCCACACCATGCTCTGAAGCGTCAGTCTGCACGACGAATTCCTTGGAGAAGTCAGGTGCCTTGAGCACGGGCGCCGTGCACATGGCTGCCTTCAGGGCCTCAAAAGCTTTCTGGCAGGACTCAGTCCAGATCACTTTCCTGGGCTGCTTCTTAGAAGTCAGCTCTGTTAAGGGGGCAACGATGGTGCCATAGCCCTTAACAAATCTCCTATAGTAGCCGGTGAGACCTAAGAAGGCTCTCACCTCTGTCGGGGTCTTGGGGGGCTCCCAAGCCAGAATGGTGTCAATCTTGGGTTGTAGGGGCGCCACCTTGCCGCTTCCTACCTGGTGTCCCAAGTACACCACAGAACCCTGCCCGATCTGGCACTTACTGGCCTTGATCGTGAGGCCTGCACCTTGCAGAGCCCTCAACACTTTCTCAAGGTGCTGTAAATGTTCGTCCCAGCTGGAACTGAACACAGCAATGTCATCCAGGTAGGCGGCACTGAAATCCTCCAGCCCAGCCAACACCTGATTGACCAACCTCTGAAAGGTGGCAGGGGCATTCTTCAACCCAAAGGGCATCACCCGGAATTGGTAATGACCTTCTGGGGTTGAGAATGCTGATCTCTCCTTGGCCCCATCGGTTAAGGCAATCTGCCAGTACCCAGACGTCAAATCAAAGGTGCTGAGGAACCGGGCAGCTCCCAACCGATCAATGAGCTCATCAGCTCTGGGGATGGGGTGCGCGTCAGTCCTGGTGACGGCATTGAGCCCACGGTAGTCCACACAAAACCGGAGTTCTGGAGTGGCACCGGGCGCAGCAGCCTTTGGGACCAAGACCACTGGGCTGGCCCAAGGACTGTGGGAGGGCTCAATCACCCCTAACGCCAACATCTTAGAGACCTCCTCCTTGATGCTGGCTCTGACCCGGTCAGTCAACCTGTAAATCTTGTGCTTCACAGGAGGGCTGTCACCAGTGTCCACGTCATGGGTACACCAGTGAGAAACACCGGGGGTCAGAGAGAACAGTGGGGCGAACTGTCCCAACAACTGGTGACAGTCCCCCTGCTGCTCCTGAGTCAGAGTAGGGGAGAGGATCACACCTTCTACTGACCCATCATGCTCCTTGGTAGACAGGAGGTCAGGGAGAGGCTCACTCTCCTCTTCCACCCCATCATCTGTCGCCAAGAGCATACTCACTTCGTAACTCTCGAAGTGGGGCTTGAGGCGGTTCACGTGAAGGACCCTCAAAGGGTTCCTTGGAGCTTGCAAATCCACCAGGTAGGTGACGTCACTTTTGCGCTCCACCACCTCATATGGCCCAGTCCACTTGTCCTGCAAGGCACAAGGTGCCACTGGGGCCATGACCCACACTTTTTGCCCAGGTTGAAATTCGACCAGAGTGGCATTCTGGTCATACCATCTCTTCATTTCTTCCTGGCTTGCTTCTAGCTTCGCCTGAGCGAGTTTCCTGAAGCGGGCAGTTTGGTTTCTAAAGGCCAGCATGTAGCTAAACACATCCTGGGAGTTTTCCTGGGAGCTGCCTCCCAGCCTTCCTTTACCAAACTCAGAGGTCCTCTGACAGGGTGGCCATACAGGAGCTCAAAGGGGCTGTACCCAAGAGACTTCTGAGGCACCTCCCTGTATGCAAAGAGTAGGCATGGCAAGAGGACGTCCCACTTACGCCTCATGGGTTCTGTTAGACCCTTGATCATGCCTTTCAAGGTCTGGTTGAATCTCTCCACCAGACCGTTTCCTTGTGGGTGGCAAGGAGTGGTGAACTTGTAGGTTACCCCACACTCCTTCCACAGGGATGTCATATACTTGGATATGAAATTGGTCCCCCTATCAGAAACCACCTCTCTGGGGAATCCCACACGGGAAAAGATCCCCATTAACGCCCGGCCCACCACTGGCGCCGTCGTTGTCCTGAGAGGGATTGCCTCCGGGTACCGGGTGGCATGGTCCACCAAGACCAGGATGTACCTGTTGCCCATGGCTGTCTTGGGATCCAGTGGCCCCACAATATCCATCCCTACCCTTTCAAAGGGTGTACCAACAACAGGAAAAGGTTGGAGAGGAGCTTTGACCTTCCTCCCACTCTTACCACTTGCCTGGCAAGTTTGGCAAGACCTACAGTGTGCATCTGACTGCCTTCGCATTTGGGGCCAAAAGAAGTGGGTGACAAGCCTGTAAAAGGTCTTGTCCTGCCCCAAATGTCCTGCCAAAGGCACGTCATGAGCCAGACCCAGTAGGAAGGTCCTGAAGCGCTGGGGTACCACCAGCACACGGGCTGAACCAGGCTCAGCAACCTTAGGCTCACTGTATAGGAGACCACTCTCCCAGTAGATCAGATGTGACCCGGACTGATTACCAGCTGCCTGGTCTGCAGCCTGCCGCCACAGACCCTCCAGAGTAGGGCACTCGTTCTGCTCCTTGCAGAACTCCTCCCTGGTGGGACCCCCTTCTTGCTGCCAATGGGTCAGCTCAGAGATGTCTCCCAGTTCGGCTACCTGCTCCCCTGTAGGCACCGGGCGTCCCCCTCGAGGTCTGCCTCCTCCCGGTCCGTGGGAACTTCGGGGGCCGGTTTCCCGCGCCCCTGCCCTTTCTCTTGGCAGGGACTTGGGCCACTGTTCCAGGCTCCAAGTCCTCTTGATCACCCTTTCTGGCTGCCATTGACCGAGTAGACACGCATGCCCACTCTGGCAACCCAAGCATCTCCAAGTGAGACCTGAGCTCAACATCCTTCCATAAGGACTGCTCCCGGTCGTTACCTAGCAGACAATCTACAGGCATGGTAGGGCTCACAACCACCCTCAAGGGACCTGAGACCCCCCCCCATTCAAAGGGAATCTGCGCCACCATACACTGGCGCTCAGAGTTGTCTACAGCAACTACTTGGTGGAATGCCCCTGGGACTACCTGCTTCTCAGAGACCAGGTGACACCGGACTGAGGTCACACTGGCTCCAGTATCTCTGAGAGCCTCTACCCTGTTCCCATTGATGGTCACCCAGGTGCTATATTTCTTTGTGTTAGGGGCACCTGGTTTCCTGGGACCATCTCACTGTCCCCTAGTGAGACA
Organism: Calotriton arnoldi; assembly: GCA_963921515.1. Classification (NCBI taxonomy): domain Eukaryota; kingdom Metazoa; phylum Chordata; class Amphibia; order Caudata; family Salamandridae; genus Calotriton; species Calotriton arnoldi. The sequence goes on along the minus strand of CAWUFW010015223.1, from coordinate 145,713 downwards.
AGGGTCATTTCTGCGGGATCCCCACCCTCCTGTGGGCACCCCTCCTCCCCAAGCGCTACACTAGCCAACAATTTGGACTGTCTACCAGTGGGTGGCTGTGTCCCCTTTGGGCACTTGGGGTCCCCCTTAAAGTGACCTACCTGGTCACATGCATAACACTTGCGGGGGCTGGTCTCAACAGGCTTCCCTGTAGGGACCCCTTTCTTCTTATCACCGTGGGGCTGGGAACCTTTACCCTGGGTACTAGTTTGGGGCCCTTTAGAGAACTCCTGTGCTTTACCCTTCTCCCCCCCACCTTTCTGCTGGGGACCCTGCCCACCTTTGGCTGAGTCTCCCCCAAACGCTTTCTTGTGGACCCTGGTACTCACCCAGCGGTCCGCTTCCATAGCAAGCTTCCTGGGGTCAGTTAGCTTACTATCCACTAGGTGCTGGCGCAGATCTGCAAAACATAGACTAGACAAGTGCTCCCATGCAATCAAGTTGTAGAGCCCCTGAAAATCTGTTACACTACTGCCCTTCACCCAACCATCCAGCGACCTGCAGAACACATCCACACATTCCAACCAAGTGTTGGCATCAGACTTCTTACTGGACCTGAACTGATCCCTGTACTTTTCAGGAGTAAGACCATACTTAGTGAGAAGGGCATCCTTCATGTCAGCATAGGTGAGGTGATACCCCTTACCCAAAGCTATCAGAGCATCCCTTGCTTCTTCAGGGAAAAGTGGCCACAATCCTGCTCCCCAATTTTCCTCAGGGACCCCATTCATGTGTATGGCTGCCTCATAACCCTGGAACCACCTTTGTATGTCATCCCCCTTCTTGAACTCCTTGCCTACATTCTTGGGAATGTGCACAATCCTGTCTGCCTTTCTGGACGAATTGCTGCCACCATCTGAGCCTGACTTACTCCTAAGTTCTAGCTCCTTCAGTTCTCTCTCATGCTCTAAGAGCATCTTCTTCTCCTCCATGGCTAATCTCCTCTCCTCCCTCTTCTCCTCCCGCTCACCCTCCAGCCTGAGCTTCTGCAGCTCAAACTGTCTTGCCTCCCGCCTGTCCTCCAGCTCCTCTGGGGATAGACTGCTGCTGCCTGACCTGGCGGGATCCCCCTCACCCAAAAGCACATCCACCCTGGAAATAGGCTCCTCCACCTCCTCACTGAGATTACCAGGCTGCCCACTGGCATGTCTGGCTGCTACCCAGGCCCTCAGCGCCTTCTGTAGCTCCTCCTTCCTTGTGAGGCCTTTAATTTGGACTTTCAGGTTTTTACAAATTGCTCATAGCTCCTTTACGGCGTAGGTTTCCAACCTATCCTCCTCAAAGATAACTTCCAGAGATGCAACGGATGATGCAGCTTATTCAGGCATGACAAAAGTAGTGAGTTGAAAACTGGCAAGATCAAAAATAGGCCAAAAGAAAAAGAACCAGTAGGTGGTACGTAATGGTCTGCGATATGGTAGTGGTGCACACCAATCACTGTAAGTCAAGTGCAAACACAAGTCCTATCCTCACCGCTGACAACCAATGTTAGAAATGGGATCTCTAGTTGGCAAGGGCTTGCACCTTTGTCCAAGTAGGGACCCTTCTTCCTAGTCAGGGTAAGGGAGTTACACTCCTAAAATAACCCCTGCTCACCCCCTTGGTAGCTTGGCACGAGCAGTCAGGCTTATTCTAGAGGCAGTGTGTAAAGCATTTGCACATAACCAACAGTAATACAGTGTAAGCACTACAAACGGACACCACACCAGTTTAGAAAAATAACCAATATTTTTATATACTCAAGACAAGACCAATTACGACAAAAATCCACAATACGATACTGTAAAAATGAATGCTTGATAAGGTAACTTCTTCTATGCAGGAATAACACAAAAGCAAAGTTCGTACGAGTCGGTAGCCCCGTCCGGGTCTACCGCGATGCTGAATTACACAGAGTCCAACAGTTCCAGCCGACCGCGTCGCTACGGGCCAGCAGAGTCGTGATCAGACTCGGTCACAGTACCTTTCTCGTTATGGCTGGTACGGAGTGTACGAGCCGGTCGGCGTTCGTCGCGGTTGCGGTGCAAGACGGAGCGATGCAAGGTGAGGTGTCCCTCGATGCGGTGCAGGCAGCGGCTCGATGAGCGTCGTGCAGACGGAGTCGGTGAGTCCAAGGCGTGCGGTGCAGGGCGAGACGTTGTACGATGTGGTGCTGACAGGTTGCGATGCAGGCGACCAAGCCGGAGTGCGGGAGCTGGCGTCGGACAGCGGTGCGAGTCGGAGCGGTGCGTCGCAAACGTGCGAGCGGTGCTCCAAATGCGATGCAGTCACGACTGTTGAGCCAGTTGCAGCGTCCGCGTCGGTCGGGTCCGGCTGGTTCAGTGAAGCGATGCGATGCGAACTGCGGTGCCCACAGGTCACGGTGCAAGCAGCGGCTCGGTGTTGGCGGCGTCAGACGTCGCCCACGGTGAGACCAGGGTTGCGATGCGAAGCGGGGCGATGCGGTCTGCGGTGCAAACAGGTCACCGGTCAGGGATGGATTCGGTTGATGGAGTCGGTTGCAGTTCCCTTCCTCTGTGGCAACTGAAACAGCGTTCCAGAAGCGGTACCCAGAGGCTTGTGAAGTCTTTGTAGTCCCTGAGACTTCTTAACAGGAGGCCAGCTCGGTTTCAGGCCCTTGGAGATACTCAGCACAAGTTTGTAGAAAGTTCAGTCCAGTTCTTTCACTGCCCAAGACAGAAGCAGCAACTGCAGGCCAACCCAACAAAGCAGTCACTCAGCAAAGGGGCAGTACTCCTCCTAGCAGCTCTCCAGCTCTTCTTCTTGACAGGTTCCTTGATTCCAGCGAGATCTAAATTCATGGGGTCATGGCCCCTATATTTATATCCCAAATTCCTTTGTTCTCTGAAGGCAGAGAGGCCTTTGCCTAGTCCAAACCAGTTCTGGAGCACTTTGTTGACAAGTCTCCGTCCCTTCTTTCAGAGAGTAGGCCAGGGACATCAGACGCACCACAGGAGGTGGAGCCAGCATTGTGGAGGGAGGGCACTGTCCTATTCAGGGCCCAGGTGCAACTCCTCCCACCCATCTACATGTAGATCTTGCTATTCAGCCCTGTGCTGACTCACCCTGTCTCCTGGCATCCCCCAGCCCCTGTCACTCACACTCCAGACAAGGAATACACAACCTCGCAGAGGCAGGCTTGGATGGTTAGACAAGAAAATACCCACTTTCTAAAAGGGGTATTTTCAAACACAGAATGTTAAAACCAACTCCACTAAAAGATGCATTTTATCATTCTGAGTCCAGGCATACTAAACTCGAATTTCTACCATGTTCCCGGGGTCAGTTAGGATTATAAGCTGTAATAATCAAAACTGCCCGTTCTGGCCTATGGGGAACAGGTAGCCTTGCAATAGTGAAAAACGAACTAGGCGGTAATTCACTATCAGGACATGCCACACACACCAGGGCATGTCCTACCTTTCGCATACAATGCACCCTGCCCACAGGGGTACCTTGGGCCTACCTTAGGGGTGACTAACATGTAGAAAAGGGAAGGTTTAGGGACTTGCAAGTGTGCGCACTTGCCAAGTCGACATGGCAGCCCCAGGCTGCGCACAGGCTCTGCAATGGCAGGCCCGAGTTACACTTTACGGGCTGTTTGCGTGGGTGGCACAATCCAGAGCTGCAGCCCACCAACAGCATTTGGTCTATAGGCCCTGGCACTCGCAGTGCACTTTACAAGGGACTGACACATAAACCAAATAGGCCAATCATGGAAACGCCAATCCGTAACACATTTTATACAGGAGCACTTGCACTTTCCCACTGGACAGCAGTGAGGAAAGTGCGCAGAATCATTACACCAGCAAAAACAGAGTCAAAACCGGGAGGTCAGAAAGCAAAAAGTCAGGGGAAACACACCAAAAGATGCCAAGTCTAAAACCACCCCTACCCATGGGGGGCTGGATGCCTGTCACTACTACCACCCCTACCCATGGGGGGCTGGATGCCTACCACTACTACCACCCCTACTCAGGGGGGGTTGGATGCCTACCACTACGACCACCCCTACCCATGGGGGCTGGATGCCTACCACTACCACCACCCCTACCCAGGGGTGCTAGATGCCTACCACTACTACCACCCCTACCCAGGGGGTGCTAGATGCCTACCACTACTACCACCCCCTACCCATGGGGGCTGGATGCCTACCACCAACACCACCCCCACTCATAGGATGGACAATGCATGACACAACCAGCACACTACAACCTAAGGAATGCAAGAAAAACACATCCCCCCAACACCATGACAAGCGTGTGTAGACTGTTTCAAATGCCTACAACACTGAACATGACTTTGAACATACAATGTGACCCCCATCACATGTGTCACACATAAATGTGTGTGGCCTCCACAAGCAAGCAGACCATGACCACTGTGGCAATGGGGTCCAACCCCCATCATCACAGTGACCAAAAGGTAAGTGTGGGGTCCATAGCTGAAGCACATTTTGAACATTGTGGCAATGGGGTCTAAACCCCCATCATCACAGTGACCAAAATGTAAGTGTGGGGTCCATAGCTGAAGCACATTTTGAACATTGTGGCAATGGGGTCCAACCCCCATCATCACAGTGACCAAAATGTAAGTGTGGGGTCCATAGCTGAAGCACATTTTGAACATTGTGGCAATGGGGTCCAACCCCCATCATCACAGTGACCAAAAGGTAAGTGTGGGGTCCATAGCTGAAGCACATTTTGAACATTGTGGCAATGGGGTCTAAACCCCCATCATCACAGTGACCAAAAGGTAAGTGTGGGGTCCATAGCTGAAGCACATTTTGAACATTGTGGCAATGGGGTCTAAACCCCCATCATCACAGTGACCAAAAGGTAAGTGTGGGGTCCATAGATGAAGCACATTTTGAACATTGTGGCAATGGGGTCTAAACCCCCATCATCACAGTGACCAAAATGTAAAGTGTTGACATTGAAAAAGCTGCAACTGCAAAACTGCATGGATGATTCACAGAACAACAAACACATCAGTGGCAAAGTAGTGCTTGTGTCCCATAGCAACATAGATTGGGGGAGGCAAACAGTGCAGTGCAAAGAAGACATACCTTTGGCCATGTGCAGACAAACATCACCCATGGGGGCTGACACTGTCAACATTCATCAATGACACAATGACAGAAGTGACCATCATAATGCAGACCCACATATTTGCACCAATGGGCACACAAATGTAGATATCCTGTGGAGACTGTAGATGTGAGGTGAACAAATACCATACCATGGCAGCAATGGGACACACAAACAATGATCATTGTGCTGACTGATGACCTAGGAGTCCCAGGGACAGCAGGTGAAACCCACCAAACAACATACAGCCAATGGCACACTAAAGATATGCCAATGCAGTGGTGCAGATGCACAAACACAAACAGGCAGCCCCACACTGCACATCAAACACAACAGGTGAGGGGGGTGCCAGTGTCCCCAGGCAACCACACAACACATGATGAGGCCTGAATACCAATTACACAGATGCGCATACAGTGCCACACAAAAGTAACTCATGGATCCAAATCCCCTATGTGGGCAATCAGGCATTGTTAGATGAGAGGGAGCACAAATCACACATGTCACACAAGCATGTAGGAACAGCAACTGACACAGCAAGACACAGACACACCACAGCACTACCCCCAGGGTCCCCACAATGTGGTGACCCTGGGCTGCATGACAATCCCACTGTGATGACAAAGCTAGATGTCGTTCACACTGTGAACCACTGTCATGTGTCCTGAGCAACAAACTACCATCACACCTACACAAGCACAAATCAATCAGCACGGCCAGTAAGCCAAGGCCAACATGGAGGCAGGGGTCTAGCCGGGCAACAACTCTCATCTGCACACACTCAACACCACACACCTCGACATCCAACAATGTGCAGCAGTGAAGCTCACATGCACTGGTGACATTGCACATGCACCCATGACAATCCCATGGGGGGTGGTGGGAACTAAGGTGCAGAAACACATCACACATGGCCACTCAACAAGACTCCTGAATGTCTGACACACTGCACACTACGCTGTACATGGACATGACGGCAATACCACACCAACCAATGGGATCCCAGCCACAGTCCCACACCAATGAAGAAGCCAAGGTCACCCACAAAGAACACACAGACAACTACCAACATTGCAGCCCTGACCCTGAGGAGTGCCAGCAGTCACATACACAACGTGTCACAGTCACTGAAAGCTAACACAAACTGGAAATTACATGACAGGTGTAAACAACAAGTGCCAAGGGGAATCCTGACTGTGTCCCATCTGCGTTTGCCCACAAACTCAGCCCTGACAGCAAACACACCTATGGGTGACACCCTGATGACCAGTAATGTGCCATGCACCCACATCAAATGAGAGAACCCAGGGAGAAGACTTGGGGGGAACATAGGTCAACTCAGCAAGCATCACAAACAGGAACATCACTAGGGATCCCAGCATGCACAGCAAAATGGAAGTTAACACACACAGACATGCTCACACAACACACACCTTGGGCTCAGGCAATGTCACAGGATTACACACTGCCATGAGGGGACTCCACTCCTGTGTGAGGAAAGCTGTGCCATATGTTGCCTCAGTAGGGCTCCATCATGTCAGCAGAACACTTGGTCACACAGTCAACAATTAGCACGAAATGAAGGCTCCCGTCATATCAGCCTGGTCATGGGAGTGTCAACGAAATCATCAGCACAGATCCAACACACATGTATAGCAAGTTGCACTGACAACACAGATGAGTCCTTCCCCATTGATGCCCAAACTTGCATGCCCAGTGGAGATGGCCACACGGTCAGGGAAGTAGACTAATTGAACAATGGCAAGCACAACAGATGTGCAGGGGTGTAAGCCACAGATGTGATATTGCAAATGTAAGTAGGAAATCCCATTGCCAAATATTGAAAACATGACACCCTCATATGCTGCTAAGGATGACATGGATACACTACAGGATAGGACACATTACCCGTGGACCACATGGGTTCCTGCACAGTAACACTTCATTTTCATGAGACCAAAAATCACCATCACTGCAGCAAGGGCACGGTTAGCATCATCAACATCATGTACATCAGAAGCAAAACCACTAGAGAACAGAAAGTAGCTTTATTCAGCATATGTGAGTTCAAAGGTTAAAGTCCAGAAAAAAAGAAACAAAGGCCAATGGCCAGTCCATTCTGAAAGTCAAGACAGGGTGACAGTGGCAGATGTCACCCAATGCATGCCTGCACTGCTACACACCAGGGACAATCCCCTCGGAGGGGCATACGGGGGGCAGGCCAGGCACCGCAGGGACAGGATCAGGGCTCACCAGAAGGAGGCAGGGAAGGGGTGGTGGGTGCTGGAGAGCCACTGACAACTGCAGTGGAGGTGTCTGACATGGTGTGTGCCGCCACAACTGGGGGGCATGACTCAGATGGTGTGGGTGCCGGCACGACTGCAGTGGGCCGTGCAGATGGAGTGGACAGGTTCCCCACTGCAGTGCCCAAGTCAGACATGGTGGTAGTGGACTCCACTGCAGTGCCTACCTCCAGGGGAGGAGAATGGGGTTCAGGTAAGGTGGGCAGGACAGAGGGGGAGGTCACCGTCTCCACACCAGTGGCACAGACCTGCGCAGCGGGGGTGTGGTGCCGGAAGAGCAAGTGGCAGGGGGAGAAGGCCGGATCATTTTGGGGATGGTGTATCTGTGGGTGGGGGAACCTGGGGCAGGGTATGGTGGGGGCACCTGTGGCGTGGGGGCCTGAGGGATGGAGGAAGGAGACTTGGTGCTTGAGCTGCAGGGCGGCGGCGGGGTCTTGCTCTTCCGGGTCCGGGGTGACTTGCGGATGGGGGCGTCAGTCGGTCTGCGCCTGGGGGAGGGTGTCCGGGGGCGAGGGGCACTCCCCTCCGTGTGGGTGGGCTTCCTCTTCCCCCTGAATGCTGTATCAGCTGGATCGGAGGGGAAGAGGCCGAGGTCACTGAGGAAGACCCGCTGTGTCTTTGGGGTTGCAGGTGAGGCAAGGGAAGGGGCCTTGGAGGGAGAGGTAACTGAGGACTGCGCAGTGCTCGTGGATGCGTGTGTGTGTGCCTGGGCCCCATCCCCTGTGAGTGTGGTTTCAGTCCCCTGACTGTGCGTGCGTGTGCGTCTGGATTTTGGCGTGTGTGTCTGTGTGCTGCCTGTGTCTGTGCTGGTGTGTGCCTGTGCCGATGTGTGTGTGCTTGGGACAGGTAAGGTGCTCGGGAGTGTGGATGGGGCAGAGGTAGGAGGGGCGAGGGACTGTTGGAGGAGGGACACTGCTGCCGTCAGGGAGGAGTCCATGGACCTATTGCTCCTCTGTAGGGCAGACATGCCCGATGAGATGCCCTCCATGAACGACACCAGCTGAGTCAACAGAGTGGTGTGGGCATGGAGGACACTCAGCATCGCTGTCTGCCCTACATGGAGCTGGCGAAGGAGGTACACAGACTCCTCACTCAGGGCAGCAGGGGACACAGGGGCAAGAGGTGCGGTGCCTGGCACGAAGGAGACACACTCCCGAACATGGGAGCCTCCACGGACCTCGGGAATGGGAGCCGATGGGAGGGCGGTGGTGGTGGTGGCGGGGACAGCAACACTAGCTGGGGTGTGGTGGCTGCCGACACCCGCCTCCACAAGGGAGTCATCGTCCGAGCTGCTGTGGTCCTCAGCTGAGGTGGATGGTGCTGAGGACTCCTCGGTGTGGCTCCCCTCGCCCTCCGTGCCACTGGGTCCCTCCGACCACTCCTCGGCTGCTGACCCAGTCTGGCTCTGTTGCTCCTCCTGGTCCATGGAGCTGTCCCCTCCTGTGGCCGTGGATGTATCTGCAAACAATAGGGAAACAGACAAACATCAGTCATCTGCACTGACCGCACACACCACAGTAAGTACAGCACATTACAGAGCAAGCCCTGGCATCCTTAGTTGAACATTGCCAAAAGTGCCCAAACAGAGTAGGGGAAGCCAATTGTCAGTCTGATGGTCAACCATGGCACTCATATCCCTCCTGGCCTTGCACCCATCTGTCTGGTGTCTGTCAGATGGCAATACCCCAGTGTGGACACATGCACCACCTACACAGTAGTTGGACAGTGCAGAGAACACGGTGAAGCATGTGAACATGCACACATCACAACTCTTGCCACTGAGTCAGTACAGGTGTCCGGATAAAGGGATGCCCAGAGTCAATTTTGAAATGCATGTGATGCATACCAGCGACAGACACCATGATGCACCCATGTCCTGATAGTCATTGCCACAATGGTGTGCATGTAGCACATGTCACTCCCCTGCAGGATCACTCATAGGAAGTTTCATGCCATGGCACAGGCATGCCTGCTAAGTCATACATCACTGTCTCCAGTCACATGGGCAGGGCAGCCAGACAACAACAGTCTGCACTGTGTCACAATAGTAGGTCATGGGGAATGCAAGTCCTGGAGCTGAACAAGTGCACATGTACATCCCCCACACACCACATCATCTGAACCCTTATCTGTCCACGTCATACCAATTGGACATATGGGAGACCTGTAACACAACCTTCTGAACCTGAGCACCTCACAATCTGCTGTGAATGGGAAACAGCTGCCTGAACTTCACATTCGCATACCCCAGTCTGCACGGTCAGGTGATCAAACACCTATGTGTCACACAAGTATCGTCTCCTATGGTCACATCTCCGGTGGCATGCTGAGCCCCAACCGAGAAACACCCCAGTAGTCCTGACAACGAAGTCACAGCACACTGACACAGAGGCAGACACCTGAGGGGACATATCACTGAGCACAACGTGTCAGCTGATACACGTGAGTGGGAGTACAGAGTGTATTGTATGGCCTGGAGTAGGCATGACTGTCCTGCCCCACGTGAATGAGGGATGAGCCCTGGACAGTAAGCAGGTGGCTAAGTATGTGTGACACACGTAATATACACACTCCTGGGGCCCAAACATTGTTCCCACCCGCAGCATGGGTGTGTGCCAGATACCCCAGGCACATGTGGTGGATCAGCTCAGCAATTGGACCACATATCAAAGTAACACGCAGATTACATGTCAGAACACAGGCATTGTGTAAGCAATGGACCCACCCATGATGCCCACCACAGAGTTAGGGGAACAAATGCTGTCCCCCACCTTGAGCTAAGCAAAATGCAAGGACACAGTACCCAAGTGACACAATTCCCTGACTGTAAGGGCCACACCTGGGTATCAGATGAGGAGTGGGCAGTGCACAATTGAGGGACATGGGTCCTGGACCACATGACTGATGTACTGTGGAAGTTTAACCAGGCCAGAGGAGGGCACATAGCATGGCAGACAAAGTTCACAATGCAGTCATGGACTCACCCCCTCCTTGCTGCTCTCTGGCCTTCAGCTGCCCATCCAGATCAGGGAAGACCACCGCCAGGATCCTGAGCATGTGGGGGGTCAGGGTCTGGTGTCCGCCCCTCCTGCGAGGAGGCGACAGCTTCAGCTGGACCCGTGCGATCCTCCGGGTCCAGCCCCGAAGGTCCTGCCACCTCTTCTGGCAGTTGCGGATCCGGCGCTTGTAGACCCCCACGGATCTCACTGCCCGGACGATGGTCAGCCATATCTGCTGCTTCTGGTGGGCATCAACCTGTGAGGATGACAAAGTGAAAATGCCATTACTACACATTCAACATATCCGTGCATTACACAGTTGGATATACATGTCTCAATCACAGGGGCACATGATGTACACAGGCAGTGCAACGATGGCTATGGACAGTTTGCCAGCAGTTACTACATGGTATCATTGCCTGGGAAGTAAAACCTTGTTTAAATGCCCTGTCACTGCACTATACCTGTTCAGTGCATGTAACTACACACTATGGGGGGTGACAACTACTCAGTGAGCCTGCTAGCCAGTGGCGTGCAGACTGTAAGTCTTGCTAGTCAGACAACATGCACATTTAGTAAGGCAGTGGACAGCACACTCACCTGCTCCCCTGCTTTCCCATACAGCTTGCTGTACTGTGGAAGGAGGCTGTCCAGCAGGGCCTGGTTCTCCTCAGTGCTGAAGGCTGGGGCTCTATCCACAGTACGTGCCATTGCAGGATCCAGAGGGTGCAGATACAGCAGCAGTGGTGGTGGCAGATGTCGTCCTGGAGCATGTAGTGCAGGCAAGTGAGCTCTCAGGGGAACAGCCAGCATTATATGTGTGCTGCAGAGGCAGATACTGTCCCATGTGTCCAAAGTGATAGGTCCAAGTCGTTTGCATCTTCTGAATCTGGCCAATCCATGGAATTGCACCACTTACACACGCCCACAGCATCCTTCAAAAGTTCAACTTCATGACATCCATGAATTTGCAACATTGTTGTGGGTGACCAACTGAATTCACAGCATCAGACTCGTTAAAGATTTGAAAACGCGTCCGTTGCCAGGCCAGGCCATAGCCAATGGGTGCGCACCGATCGGTCCATTGCTGTACAACGCGTATTTCGAATACAACGCGTACCTGCTCACATTGTATGCAATGGCCAATGCGTGCGCACCGATCGGTCCATTGCTGTACAACGCGTATTGCGGATACAACGCGTACCCGCTCACATTGTATGCAATGGCCAATGCGTGCGCACCGATCGGTCCATTGCTGTACAACGCGTCCCTGTACAAGTCACTGGCATATGTCACCATGCCTGTCACAGGTGAACATATGCCAGCCACATATACTTCCCAGGGAGTGAGGGGCACACCTACAACACCACAGCCTGTCCACACTGTATCCTAAGGCATGTAAGGCTGCATTACCTGTTCCGTGTATGGGGGTCAACATGTTGTTTTTTGGGTGGCACTTGGGGGCAGCCACTCCCAGGCTGTGCACGTGTTCATGGGGACAGAATCCTTGGTGTGTTGTGCACATGAACACTGTGGTGTGCAACTGTTCATTTCAGGGCATGTGGCATGGTCACATTTCACGGTTGTGTATGTGTATGTCATGTCACATACCCCCTGAGTCCCATTTGGGACGGTATGTACGTCCCAGGGTGACCCATTGCCACAATTGTGCTGGCCCTCCACAGTCTGTGTGCATGTTGTGTTTACAATGTCTCTGATTCCATGTGCACAATGGGAGACAGTCTCCACATCCACTTTGTTTGTGCATGGACTTTGATGTTGTGCGTGTGTGTGTCACAGATGTCCATGTCTGTCCTGCCGAGGCAACAGGGACCACTACCTGTGGGGGTCATGGTTGTTTAGCTGTGGTGTATTCATGATGCACCATGTCATGCCAGTGTCCATGTGGCAATACAGGATCCCTGGGAATCTACCTGTCGATGAGCTGTGATGCCTGGGGCACATCTGTCCTCACATGTCACTGTGGTGTGTGTTTGGAACGTGACAGCAGTACATGGGTACTGTGACACAGCCTAATGATATCCCATAGCACAACCTGGGACTTGTTGAGGACACATGTTGAACTGTGATGTTAGATGTTAGCCATGTAGGTGCCATACATGTCCTTACGGAACGGCACACGCATCATGTACTTGTGTCTCGTAATGATGTATCATGTGATATTGAGTCTGGTCTATGCCACATATGTGGGGTGACTGACAATCTTTCTTTGTTCACCTATGCACTGCAGGGCACCAGCTGTCCATCGGCCATTCCCTGACCTTGCAACAGTGGTTGAACGGGACTGCATCCGACGGTACCGCTTCACCAGGCCACTGATTGAGGAATTGACAGTGCGGTTGGCCCCACATTTGCAACCTGGCCGGACATACCCTACAGCGCTGACCCCCAAGGTGAAGGTGATGGCAGCCCTACACTTCTTTGCCACCGGTACCTTTCAACACATTGTGGCGTCTGCTGGTGGGATGTCACAGACCATGTTCAGCCGTGTGCTCCGCAATGTTTTGGAGGCTATGTTGAGATACCTGAACCAGTACATCTATTTCCCTAGACTTCAACAACTCACTGACGTGAAGAGTGACTTCTATGCCCTGGGGAGGATGCCGCATGTCATTGGCTCCATTGATGGGACACATGTGGCTTTGGTACCACCACAGGCCCAAGAGCAGGCATACAGGAACCGCAAACAATACCATTCGGTCAATGCACTGGTGGTATGTCTTGCAGATATGAGCATCTCACACGTCTGTGCCCGTTTCCCCGGTTCTGCACACGATGCCTACGTGATGAGGAGTAGTCGCATCCCGAGGATGATGTCACAGATGCGGAACCAGCGTGCCTGGCTTGTTGGTGTGTACTGACTTTGTAGCATTGTGTGTGTTCTGCAATGTAGTGTTCCACCCTCTTTTCCAACTCAGCTAATGTGCAATTGTCTGTATGTAGGTGACTCCGGATACCCCAACATGCCGTGGTTGCTGACGCCCCTCAGGAACCCTGTGACACCAGCCCAGATGCGCTACAATGAGGCACATGGTCGGACCAGGAGAGTGATTGAGCGGACATTTGGTCTCCTGAAGAGCCGCTTCCGCTGCCTAGATAAGACAGGAGGGGCCCTCCCATATGCCCCAGCAAAGGTGTGCAAGATTGTCATCGTCTGCTGCATGCTACACAACCTGGCAGTGCGGAAGGAGTTGCCTCTCATCCTGGATGACGATGACCAACATCCGCCACCTGTGGAGGATCCTGGGCTGGACCACGATGCCAGTGATGATGATGATGATGAGGGTGATGTCCGCACACAGCTCATCACCAACTTCTTCAGCTGAATGTGAGTATCCAGGGATGTTATGTCAATGATGTGAGTTTGCATGATATGTGTTGGTGGTGCTCTGGTGCTGTTTGAGTGTGTCCATGTGCTACTTGACTGGATGCGTGCAGCGATGTGTCCTTACAGGTAGTCTGTACTCCACAACAGTGTTGACATGCTAACTTGGTTCTGGGTGGGTATCTTGTGACATGTATTGGGCATGAGTATTGCAGTTCTGTCCTGTTCTTCAGTGCTTTTGACTGTGTGTCATTTCTGTCCTTCACAGGGTACTTTCAGAGTTGTTTGGTCAACTGTGATCCCCCGACACCGTGAATCAACTTCCAGGGTGGTAGCTGTCGTTTCCCTACAGGTGATGTGCGCCACACCCATGGACTTCCTTTCTTCTACACTTGTTGACTGTGTGCCCACTGCCAGGTGGGATTACCTTGCATCTGTAGTGGTTACAACATGTTGCAAATGTGTAATAAACCTGTGCTTCACTTTGTGATGTGCGTTGTCTGTGGTCACACATCTGACTGACATTTGCTTACTGCACCAGTGGGCTAGTTAACACAGACTGTGAATAGGTATTGGGTCTGTGCATTGCACCGTATTTCCTGGCAACATCAGTGTAGGCGATGAGTCAGATGGCCCTGGTGTGTATGTGTTGTGTAGCCCTGGTGGTGTGTCTCCCTCATATGTGTCACGTCGCCATGACTCACATGCCGGTGTTGTACTTGCTGTAGCAGTTAGCATGCACAGTGTCATTTCACAGATCATCATCTCCACTTCAGAAACAGCGTTGGAATCACAACAGAGGCAAGTATGGTGTATTAGTGAGTTTATTGACATACATGTGTGAGTATAGTGCACAGGATGGTGGGTGCTGTACATTGTGATTGTAATCCAAAGTTCCTAGATGATTTGGAAGTCCTGATAGCAGAAATGTCCTGAGTAAAGTCCACAGTCATCTGATACATTGGTCCAACTTGAGCTCCCCATGTCATGTGGGAGAGTTGTGTTGCATTCAACAGGGTGAAGAGTTTGGGCACAAAGGTGATTTTCCAGAACAGGTGTTGGCTTCCTGGGAGTTGTGCATGGCCATCAGCCTCGCAGTTGTCCTTCCTCGGACGACCCCTCTTCTTTGGGGGGGGACCCTCAAGTGCAGGCTGCTGCGGTGCAGGGGACTCTCCGCCAGAGTCATCCTCCCTCCCTGTGGCAGTTGCAGTTGTTGCAGCACCAGATGTTGTGGGCACACCGGGAGGTGTTGACATGTTGGTGCAAATCTGGCGGAGGCATTGTAATATGTCCCTATGCACCGCCGTCTGTTCTTGCACTGTGTCCCACTTGGACTCCATGCGGGACATGTGTAAGTCCAAGCGGGCATGATGGGCAGCCTGCTGCTGTTGAATGTCCCTGAGGATCCCCACTACTTGGCTGAACTCTCCGGTGCTAGTCTGGTACGCATCAGCTATGCATACCAGTTGTGGGTCATCATGCAGTCCAGACCTCTGCAAGCAGCGACCTATGTCTACCACCCCTCCCACCACCCCTGGCGACACGTGAAGGACCTGCGGTGGCACGCACAGGTGACCCTGGGCCCCCTTGGGGGTTGTTGCTGGTGTTGGTGTCCGTAGCTCTATGTTGGGCTAGGGTCCGTGTGCTGTTGGTGGTGGTGGTCCTTGGTCTGTCCGTGTCGGCAGGGGTGGTCTGTGTGTTGGCAGTTGTTGGAGGGGTGGGGGCAGAGGGTGCAGCTGGTGGTCCTGCTGGTGCTGCATGATGACTCACTGCGGAGGTGCCAGGTAGGTCTTCGTCATCCGAGGTGGGCAGAGGCTGTTGCACACCAGTGAGCTCAGTGTCCCCCAGAGCCTGGGACAGGGACTCCTCAGTGTCTGCTGATGTGTCCCCATCATCACCTGTATTTGGAAGAGACACACAATGTATGTAATGTTTCTACAGGCATCAATGGTTCAAACACCTGACAGTTGTGACTGTACCTCTGGATGCGGGCCTGTACATTGCATTGTCCTAAGTTGTCACAGTCAGCTGTTGATATTGGTGTAGCGCATTGTCCTGACAACATGAAGCATTTCAATGTGAATGTTGAGGTGTGTGCATGGCCAGCATTGGTGGTATTTGGTTGACATCCGGACATCCTTCTCCCTCCAGCCCAGTTATCCCACCATGAAGCATGCCACCCTTGCAGTGGGTGCAGGTTGACTCTCAGGATGTCAGTCAGTGGTGTCCTGCTGTTGGTTGGTGGCCAGTTCCCATCAGGGCATTGTGCTCCCCACAACAGAGCACCAGTGTCAGACATCTTTGATGGGGCTTTCCACTCTCTGTGAGGTGTGCATGCTTCAGTGTGAGCTTGCTGGGCCATGTGGGGGGGAGGGAATGTTGAGCTGTGACTACCACTCCCATCATGCTATTGCCTCCACCCCCTTCCCAGCATGCCCATACTTCCTTCCTTTTTAGTGTACTTCACTGTGTGTGGGTGTGACAGCAATGTCAAGATGGCTGACAGTGGTGTCCTGCTGTTGGTTGGTGGCCAGTTCCCAGCATGGCCTTGTGCTCCCCACAACAGAGCACCAGTGTCAGACATCTTTGATGGGGCTTTCCACTCTCTGTGAGGTGTGCATGCTTCAGTGTGAGCTTGCTTGGCCATGTGGGGGGGATGTTGAGCTGTGACTACCACTGCCATCATGCTATTGCCTCCACCCCCTTCCCAGCATGCCCATACTTCCTTCCTTTTGAGTGTACTTCACTGTGTGTGGGTGTGACAGCAATGGCAAGATGGCTGACAGTGGTGTCCTGCTGTTGGTTGGTGGCCAGTTCCCAGCATGGCCTTGTGCTCCCCACAACAGAGCACCAGTGTCAGACATCTTTGATGGGGCTTTCCACTCTCTGTGAGGTGTGCATGCTTCAGTGTGAGCTTGCTGGGCCATGTGGGGGGGATGTTGAGCTGTGACTACCACTCCCATCATGCTATTGCCTCCACCCCCTTCCCAGCATGCCCATACTTCCTTCCTTTTGAGTGTACTTCACTGTGTGTGGGTGTGACAGCAATGGCAAGATGGCTGACAGTGGTGTCCTGCTGTTGGTTGGTGGCCAGTTCCCAGCATGGCCTTGTGCTCCCCACAACAGAGCACCAGTGTCAGACATCTTTGATGGGGCTTTCCACTCTCTGTGAGGTGTGCATGCTTCAGTGTGAGCTTGCTGGGCCATGTGGGGGGGGATGTTGAGCTGTGACTACCACTGCCATCATGCTATTGCCTCCACCCCCCTTCCCAGCATGCCCATACTTCCTTCCTTTTGAGTGTACTTCACTGTGTGTGGGTATGACAGCAATGTCAAGATGGCTGACAGTGGTGTCCTGCTGTTGGTTGGTGGCCAGTTCCCAGCATGGCCTTGTGCTCCCCACAACAGAGCACCAGTGTCAGACATCTTTGATGGGGCTTTCCACTCTCTGTGAGGTGTGCATGCTTCAGTGTGAGCTTGCTGGGCCATGTGGGGGGGGGGAGGTGTTGAGCTGTGACTACCACTGCCATCATGCTATTGCCTCCACCCCCCTTCCCAGCATGCCCATACTTCCTTCCTTTTGAGTGTACTTCACTGTGTGTGGGTGTGACAGCAATGGCAAGATGGCTGACAGTGGTGTCCTGCTGTTGGTTGGTGGCCGGTTCCCAGCATGGCCTTGTGCTCCCCACAACAGAGCACCAGTGTCAGACATCTTTGATGGGGCTTTCCACTCTCTGTGAGGTGTGCATGCTTCAGTGTGAGCTTGCTGGGCCATGTGGGGGGATGTTGAGCTGTGACTACCACTCCCATCATGCTATTGCCTCCACCCCCTTCCCAGCTTGCCCATACTTCCTTCCTTCTGACTCTGCTTCCCTGTGGGGTAGTGTGCCTGTGCTGAATGGATGGCTGACAGTGTTGTCCTGGCGTTTGTTTGGCTACAAGTCCCATGTGTGTCACTGTGCTTCCCACAGCATGACCCAGGGTGGTGGTTCTTTGTGGGATAATTAATTTTAGTGGGAGGCAATGCATTTTCCCAGGTGAGTTGTGTGTAGTTTGTGTTAGGGGTGTGTGTGGGAAGAGCTGCTGGTAACTATGGTCATAGCTGTCAGTCCTCCTTCCCACCCAGCCAGATATCCCACCATGGAACGTGCTTCCATTGCAGGGAGTGCAAGTTGGCTTTCAGGATGTCAGTCAGTGGTGTCCTGCTGTTTGTTGGTGCCCAGTTCCCAGCAGGGCCTTGTGCTCCCCACAGCAGTAGCCAGTGTCAGCCATCTTGTCAGTTGTTTTCCACTCCCTGTGATGTGAGCATGGTTCAGAGTGGTGTTGATGGGCGTATTGTGAGGGTGGGCAATATCTGTGACTACAACTCCCATGATGCTATTGGCTACACTGACTTGACCAGCATACACAGAATTCCTTCCATTCTGTGGGATTCCCTGTGTGGTGGTTTTGTAGTGGTGGCTACATATCTGACAGTGTTTGTTGGTTAGATTTGTGCCACTGCCTAGCTTTATTTGTTGTAGGGTTTGTACATGTCATGACACAGTTACATATCACTATGAGATGGCATGTATTGTGTTTATCTGACTGACATACACATCTTGGGATGATTCTGGTTTTGTTGCTGTGGATTTGCTAAGGGTGCATGGTTTGACTATCCCCTTGACAGTGATGTGTGTGTGTTGTCACACAATATTGGGTATATTGGTTGTGTACTCACCAGGCTCTGGGATGTTTTCTAGTCCATATACGCTCACTGGTGGTAGGATGGCCTGCACCTTCTCCTCACAGGGCCTGAGGTATAGTGGTTTGGCAGGAGGGCCACTGCCGGTGTGTTGGCTCAAGATGTAATCCTTCTTCAGTAGGTCCCTGACCCTCCTGCGCACATCATACCACCTGTTCTGGATGTCTTCCTTTGTGCGCAAACATGGTGATTGTGCGTTCACCCTGTCGACGATCCTCGCCCACATCTTGGTTTTCTGCGACATGGGGGTCTGTTGGACCAGTGTACCAAACAGCTGTGGCTCTACCCTGAGGATCTCATCTACCAGGACTTCCAATTCACTATCTAGGAACTTTGGATTCTTCTTGGGGGGCATGGTGATGGGTGGTGGTGGTGAGTGATGTGTGTGTTGGTGTACAAGTGAGGGTGTGTGAGTGTGTGTTTTGCTGGGTGTATGTGAGGGTGCTATTTGTTGAGGTGCTGATGGTGTGTGGCTTGTGTGATGGATGAGCTGTGAGTGTGTGTGTGGTTGCTGTCTGTTGGTGTTCTGTGCTGGCAGGTAATTTGAATTTGCAAAGGATCATGGTAGGGATTTGTGTCCTTTATATGGGTGGAGTTGTGGGTGTGTCTTTGTTCCCTGTTTCTCCCCCCAGTATTTATTGGCTTTGTAATTGCTTGTTTGGCCTTTTTTTTTGTGTTTTTCCCTTTGTACTTTTTGTGCATGTAGGAGACGTTCTTCTGACCGAGTCGGACCCTGCAGTTGTCTCGTGCGAGCTTCTCCGAGTCGTTCACGCTGTGTTTGTGCTGTTTTATGTGCTGCGTATGCGTCGGTCGCGGGGTATTGGGTTGCTTTGGCTCGCTGTTTTGTATGCGTGTCGGTCGTACGGCTTGAGCTCCGTGCGACTCGGTCGTGTTTTCCACGCGATGCATCATACTGCGCGGATTGGAGTTCGCGGGTACGTTTCGTTCGGGTTCCTTCCTGGTGCGTGTCGGTCGGTTCGATTCGCGCGGTTTTCCGGCCGGATAGCTTTTTTCCACGCGGTTCGGTCGTTCGTATTGTGTTCTGTACGAGTCGGTCGGATTTTGCACGCAATTCATCGTACTTTGCGGGTCGGGCTGCACCGGTACGTGTCGGTCGGAATAAATTCCGGATCCGAGTCGGTCGGTACGTTTTCCGGCCCGAATCGGAATCGGCCCCAATGTATAAATATTTTATATATATTAGTTGCTACTATTGTTTTATAATGTGTATGTTGTAGTACTTTTGAATATATATTTTACAAATGCATTCCTACTGGTTTGTTACTTTTTTATATTTTCAGTTGTCTTATGCAATGTTTCCAACCATATATAGATTTTTTAATCTTTATTGTCACATTTTTAACAACATTATTTTTAGATTTCCTTTTATTTTTTGTTTTTTGTGGAGTTATTCTTTGCTTCATTCTGTGGGGTTTTTAATGTAATCCTAGGAATATGGACTTTTTCTGTGGATTTATTTTTGGACCTTTAATTTTGCATTTTTGGGGGTTATTTTTGCCAATTTTTGTGGATTGATTTTTTGTGAACTCATGGTGGATCATGGACATCAGGTATAACTGTAAGTTTAATTTTTTTCTTTATTTTGGATGGGTAATGTTATTGTTTCAATATTTATTTATTTGTTGGACATATAAAATGTCATGTATTATTTTGTGTGTATGTGATGTTGAGTGACATCATATTTTTTTGATCAGTCTTGTTCTATATTATTTTATTATATTTATATTATAAACTGATGAATAAAAATATTATTTGTAACATTTATTAGAAAATAATTGTGTTATTGACGTAAGTGCTTTGTGCTGAGTTCTATTGTTATTGTTAGTCATATGTTTGAGTTGGTTTGGTATTATTTTAACTAACATTTCAACGTAATGTAGTACTTTATTATTTACAAAGAGTTGTATTTTGAATTGTAACATTTCATACATCTCTTTGGTCTATTTAAATATTTTAGGTTTGATCTGGCTTAGTGACTGTTCTTTTCTTAGGGGCCGATTACGATGTCATTAGTAAAGGATTCCCACCGAATCGGTTCTGGAATGCTTTCCGAACAACTCGAATCAAGGGAGTTCGACCGAGCGATTTGGATGCATCCGGATACGATTCGGTCGGACTCCCATTGACTTCAATTGAGCCTGTGCTCAGAACGTAAACACAGGCTCCCATTGACAAAAGGGGTGATTAGGGAAAGTTGTGCACCCCTGTGCATGCATGGGATGGGGAGACCCATGGGTATCCCCATGGGCCCGATTCGGAGGGCCCCGGGTGAAGGGGGGCCTGCTACGGGCCCCCGAAGTCCAATTCCCACAGCCGTTTCATCTCGGCCAAACCGATTCGGAACGGCTGTCCGAATCGGTCATCGTACTCGCTCGTTCGGCAACCGTCTCCATTGGGTTGTACGATTCGGCTTCGAATGACTCAGGCTGCCTGAATCCCATTTGGAACCGATTCAGACAGCCCGGATGGCTCCCTTGCATCGTACTTGGTCATCCGGAAAGGTGACCAATTCGGTCAGAAACAAGGCTTCCGAATCGGATTCGACCGAATCGAATGCCGTTAGGAGTCTTTCCTGACAATATCGTAATCGGGCCCTTAAATGTTGATAGCTTTGATTTGGAAGCCATTGTGCCATTCTTCCACTGCATTGTTTGTTTTGGATTGTTGGGCTTTTGCGTTGTCGTACATGTTTCACCATGTAATGTACTATTTTGTTTGTATGTGATATAGAATTTTCAATTCCATTGTAATTGAATATGAATTTGTTGTACTATATTTTGAGGCATATTATTTTTTATTAATTTTTATGATATAATATTTTTATTTTCCAATCTCATTCTATATTATTTTATTTGTTTTTATATTATAGTCTGATAAATAAAGATATTATTTGTAAAATATATTAAAAAATAATTGTGTTTTGTGGTGGGTGCTTTGTGTTGAGTTCTGTTATTGTTAGTCATATGTTTAGTTTGGTTGGAGTATTGTTTTAGCTATCATTTTGAACTAGCGATGGCCTTTATTATTCACAGAGTTGTACATTGAATTGCAACATTTCGTACATCTCTTTGATCTATTTAGATATTTTAAGTTTGATTTGGCTTGCTTACTTCTATTGTTAATTGTTGGTAGCTTTGTTCTTTTTGTAGGATTTCTAGAAATTTGTATAGGGTAGGGTGACTTCGGCCTAACGTAGCTTAGAAGCCGCTGTGCCATTGTTCCACTGGATTGTTTCTTTTGGATTGTTGGATTATTGAGTTGTCGTATACTTTTCACTATGGGATTTAGAGCATGGGTGGTGTATGTGGCCAGAATGGTTCAGTCTGCCAACCCAAGTGTTTTTAATATAGTCCATTTCTTTGGTAGTGTGAGGATTCTATTAGCATGATGTACTGGTTAGCTACTTTTGTGACTTCTATGTAGGCTAGGGCTATTAATTGTTCAGTTTTAAAGGCAAACTCATTGTTTGTTGCATATTTTACACTTAATGCATATTTTATTAGGTGTTTCCAAACTTTCATTAAAATGATAATAGCTGCCTTGTATGGTTGTGTGTGGGCAGATTTTGAGCATTGTTCCTATCATTGCCTGTTCAAAAGCTATAGTAATTTTTTTGAGGATCGTAGTTGTTAGTTTGAATTTTATTTTAATTTAGTAGTTCAATATATTGCACTTTCCTTGTTAGGGAGTAGTGCGTAAATTAGGGGTTTGTTACTCTTACGATATTCTTCACTTATGATGCATATTTGCGTGAATGGTGGAGGGCATGATTTGAAGGTTATTGTACGCTAGTTTAGTCTAAGGGCCTTATTACGAGTTTGTCGCTCCGACCGCCCAACCACTGAATCTGCATCGTTCACGCCACCGCTGTGCCAGCGATCTACCGTCCGATGTATTATGAGTAGTGCTGTCTGAAATGCCGACTGTGGCCACGGCAGTCTACTGTTGTATTCCGCTTTAGGTGTCCGTATATAGGCTTTCCTGAAACATGTCCTTATATAGGCACAATTCGCATTGCCCTTATATAGGCATAAAAACCCAGTCCTTATTTAGGCATTAGCCATGCACTCCAAATACAGGCATGGTCACCGACATCCGTCCACCCTAACGTCACAACGAGTTCTTAGAAACCAGACCTTTAAGCTCTTGGGAGTTCCCCTAGCACAGGATTATTGATTTCTCCAAGAACTCATTTATTATGCATGAACCGCTATTCCTTAAGGGTTCATTCCTGACGTCTTCCTCTGTCCGACTTCACGTCAATGCTAACATTCCAAGGCACCTACCAGGTATAAATATACCTTCCCTTGCCCAAGCAAGTTAGGAGGAGACCTCGACTTTAGAGGAGCCCGTGTCCCGGCCTGACGCACTGAGAAGAGACGCTGTCATCCCTGCTCGCAGAGAATCCAGCTTCCAGTGTTCTGACTCCCTTCGCGGGGTGTTAGAGTTCGAGACTCAGGCTGGAAGGAGATTCCCACCTCTCTCATTCTCAAGGTATGGAGCTGACTAGAACCTAGAGGGACTCTTGGCATACCAGACTCTTGGCATACTATAGCATACCATACTATAGAATACTTCACCTACTTCTCACCTTGCACTACACTTCGGTTAGGTTAGGTACACTGGGGTAGAACTAGCTTAGAGAAGCATCTTATGAGTACTCGCATTTTTAGCTTATGTTATTTATGTATATGAATATATATGTCATAACTAAAAGATAATGCTAGCGCAGTATTATTTCTTTCTACTGCTTACGCTGTACATTATATATCTTGCTTACTGTCTTGTGATCATAACAGCTCATATCTCTTACACGAGAAACAAGACTGTTCAATAAATCCTTTTATTGAAACGCCCGTCTATTCTTTCTGTGTAACTCTGAAGAAACTAAGCATGCACGATTAGCTGAGTGAAACTGTTATCTATTGTTTCCACGATTCTGAGAGCGTTCCGATTCTAAAGGGAAACAAAGTTGTCATGTTTATGCGGTTGCCAGAAACTACTCCCTTCTTGTTCACAAGGAGTTTCTAGTGGCCTCTGAGTTAGCTGGCACAAAGTAATTAAGTTTAATATACTCGATAGGGACATACTGACCTCAGTCCTATGTCTAATCTATAGAGTATTTTATTCCAATGCGCAGAGCCTATTAGGGAAATAGGAACTACACTACATGGCGCCCAACGGTTTGGTAAGGCACTAATTTAACGCTAGATACTGAGTAACTCAGTCGTGCTTTTCTCTCAGAGACCCCTACTCACATACTCCATAAGACGTCTGGAGTGGGTAGGGTTAAATATCCGCCAAAGCTAAATAGGACAAAAACCCTATATATTAGCTGTTTGGTTTGTTCAACGTTGAAGGATACAGTGTTCCAAAATATTGTGTACCTTATCTTTAGTTTCCTTGAAACTTGTTCTACATTTTTCAAAAAACAATGTCTGACACCGAGAACGGTGTAGCTGCGGCTGACCCAGTCGTAACAGCCTTTAACTTTACAGGTTTAAATGAAACCGATGAGGGTGTTATAAACATCTCTCCAAACTTAAGGAGAGCCATCACTCTAAAACTTATAAAACACGGCCTATCACCAAGAGGTGGTAGAGCAGTTTTCGTGATAGAGGCACACAAATCTTTTCAGACAGAGGTATTCTATTCATGGATAGTATTCTCAGAATCCAATCCAGTAACAAAAATGTTTCACTTCTTTAAAGAAGATGAACCACCAGAGGAATATAGTCCTTTCGAGGATATTGAAATTCCACTCACATACCAGGAGCATCATCTCTGGTTTAAAGGCGCCCTAAAACATCACAAAAACATTACCAGGCTCGGTCCACTAGGTAGACCAGGAGCAACATGGCCGATTCTAGTCGGCTACACACCTCATCCTGACATCGATGTAATGTCAGACGAGGAATTACTTACTCAACTACAAGAGTTAATAAAAATTTACAGACAATTAGTCCAATATGTCATGCGGACTTTCACAGTCCAACCACCAATGACCATTCCAAATCAAACCCCTCAAGGGGAATACACTAAAAATTACTCCACAGACTTTACACGCAGTCATGGGTAAAATGCCCACAAAACGTGAGCAAATTCCATTCTGGATTGCTCAAAAAAATACTCAAATCGAAGCAGTATTTCCTAATACTAGCCCTTACGAGAAACACAGAATCCTAACAATCTGTTTACCAATGGGGATCACACCACAACTGGAAGATTGCACCACTTGGGGCGCAGTCTTTGCTGCCATCTATACTAAAACACATGGTGTTCCATCAATTGCGGTAATACCAGATGTCCTGAAACAAATTCAAAACGAATACGGGGCAGAGCCTGCTCTGAATTTAGGTATGAAATTACTGAAAAACTTCGACCAGGTCTCAACAATAATATTATCTAATATTAAAGGAGAGGCAGCATCAGTGGCGATCCGCCAACGCTTAAGGGAATTTGATGTAACAGAACATCAACATGAACTACCCAGAATAATAGAACAATCTTATGCAGAATTAGGCAGAGATAGTTTGGGTGGAAAACCTTTGAAGCCAAAACTATCTGAAAGTCCTGAGAAGGACTCTATTAAACAAACTCCTACATCTTCTAAAAAGAAGTGGGAAACTAATAAACAAAATTCAAACGAGACACGTTCTCAATCCCGAGGTAGGTCTCCTCAAAAGGAGCCCTCTGAAAGGAGGTATAACCTCAGGAATAGGGATAATTTAAGAAAACCTGACAGGTATCAAGATACTGATACACGTTCCTCTCGTACCTTTCAGATATCGTCACAGACATCGGAAAGAAGAGGACGGTCAGATCACAAATAAGAACGCGTGAAATCCAAAGACGATAAACACGTTCAGAAAAATAAATCAAAACCTCAATTTTCAAAAAAGAAGGTTAGCAGGTCTGAAGATAAGACATGCCGAGAATACTGAGAACACAGCTCAAGAACGGAGAATGGGCTCAGACAATGCTGGACAGTGCAGCAGAAGTCACAATAGCTCGCCAGAACCTGAAGGAACTTCTGGAGATAGTGGACTTGAATGAGTACATCACAGTAGAAACTGAAGATTCCAGGGTTAGTTCTCCACAAAAGTTATATGAAATAACACTCCGAATGGAGGGAGACATACCAAGAAAAGTGAAAACACTCTTTTGGGAAAAACTTTCAAGGGGTTATGATATACTTCTAGCAGAAAAAGACTGGCCACCACACTTTGTCAGGGAGTGCCCACATGGCGAGGACATTATTATGCCTGCCTTCTCCAACCATATTCCAATTCACCATAAATATAATTATGGCAGGAAATGGGCAGTTGCCCAGGCCCCAGCATTATACAAAAATCATGTAGGATGGGATGAGGACTCACCTCACCACAAAATACAGTTAAAAAATCAACCTACTGCACAAAGGCAGTACCCAATAAAGCAAGAAGCTAAAAAACAGGTCAGGGAGAACTTAGATCAACTTGAATACCAAGGGGTGATTGAAACATGCACCTCCTCAATGAACAATCCTTTGTTTCCTGTACCCAAACCAGACAATACATATCGTCTAGTTTTGGTTTACAGACACTTGAACACTTCTTCTAAAACATTTGCAGTGCAAAATGCACATAGTACAGCATTAATGAATAACATTGTGCGTAAAAAATATAAAACCACATTGGATATTTCAAATGGTTTCTTTTGTCAAAACAGGGCACCTGAAAGCAGGTACTTAACAGCTTTCTCAATAATGGGGACCCAGCGTCAATTTTGTAGACTCCCACAAGGGTTCAAAAATAGCCCAGGGTTGTTCTCAGCAAGGGTAACAGAGTTACTACAAATTTATGATAATGAGGCATTGTCATATGTCGATGACATCTATCTGACAAACGATGACCTGGATAGGCACTTGAACAGGGTGAGTACCATTATATTGGGCTTCGCCTCTGAAGGCTATAAATTCAACTTTAAAAAATCCAGAATTGCCCATTTCAATGTCCTTTTCTTAGGATATGAGCTTTCAAGTGAAGGCAAGAGCCTAGCAGCTAACTTTTTAGAAAAGTGTGCGCTGCTCCAACCTCCAAAAACTCTGAAAAATGTACAATCTATCTTGGGTTTTCTAAATTTTGGAAGAACTTACATTCTAAATTACGCAGAAAGGGTTAAACCTCTCTACGAATTAATCAAACCTGAATTTTCAACAAAACATTGGACACAGGAACACACAGAAATCCTGCGTTCACTCCAAGCTAACATGTTAGCAACAAATCACTTACAAACACGCGTAAATACACGCAATCTAGTGATCCGAATAATTTCGGGTCAATGCGGATTCACCTATTTAACATTTAATGAGGGTGAAAAGGTACCAATAGCATACAAATCACATTTGTATACAAAAGCAGAAATGCGCTTCACTTCAACAGAAAAAATACTGACAGCAGTTCAAATCGCTGTAGCAAAAGAAAGAGCTCTAGCTCAAGGAAAACGCATTATTGTCGTAACCCCAGTACCAGCCTTAGAGGCGGTTACAAAAGCGAGCATTCCAAATGCAAAAGCTTTACATCCTAGATGGATACAATGGGTTAATTCTCTTGCTGCAACAGATGTTGAATATGTTTTTGATCCTGATCTAAAAACACAAGTGTTCCTGCAATATGAACATGAATGTCCTCTGCCCACTGAAATTTTGCCTCTCGATCAGTACGAATTTATAATTTATACTGACGGATCAGCACAAGCCGCTACAGGGAGTAAGCAAGCTTACAGTGCTGCGTGCGCAATCGTTAAAGGTCGCATGCAAGATGGTAATTTCAGACCAATGGTCACTAAAACTCAATCTCTAGGAGATTGTACAGCTCAGCGAGCTGAACTACAAGCATTCAAACTGGCACTTGAAAATACAGATCGCGAATTCCCCACACTTATAGTGTCCGATTCTTTTTACTGTGTTCAGTCGTATAATGAATATATACAAAATTGGCTTGAAAACGGGTTCAAAGATGCAAAAGGTGGCACAATAAAGCATAAAACGCTTTGGGAACAAGTAGTTCAGTTGAAAAACGAACTACCAAAAGCTCACGTGATACACACGCTGAGTCATCAACGTGATGGCGTTCACGTTGCAGGGAATTCATTGGCTGACGAAGCCGCAAAGGGGGCTGTTCAGACGGCTTCCGTAGCTGCGATCACTCGTTCAAAAACGAGAATAGACAGTGAGATATTGTTGGCTGTCAATGCTTCAAGCAAAGGCAGTGGTGCAGCGTTACCAAAGAAATTTCCACTCAAGTACTCTTATGTAATTGATGCGAACAACGTTCCTTTTGCTCGAATCCCTGGAGTGGGGGATAGGGTAATTCCAAACATGGAACGTAGAGCAGCTTTGATTTATGAAGCACATCTGGGGGAGGGTCTGTCACATCAAGGGATCTCTAAAACAATATTAACATTAAAAGAGATGTACTGGTGGCCTGGAATGAATACACAGATTCACATCTTCATCGATGACTGCATAGACTGCACTAGACAGCTTGTTGCAGAACGCCATCAGACACCAGACTACGAAGTAGCCTGCCCAGTACAGACACAATTGTTAGTCAGCATTAGACTATCTACGCGCAGGCGTCCTTTTGGACAAATGCAATCCCACAAATATTAAGTCAAGGTTCCTATGGATATGGCCTCAGCGCTCGGCTGATGCTCGAACTGTTATAAAAGATTTGCAAGTCTTTATCGGCACATACGCAATAGGCACATTACATTCTGACCAGGGCCCTGCATTTAGCTCTCGGGCTTACAAAGAAGCCATGGCCAGTTTGGGCGTTGCATTGCGGTACTCCTCTCCATTTCATCCTGAGGGAAATTCTGTTGTGGAAAGGAAAAACCGGGACATAAAGCAGTCTATAACAGCTAGAGTATTAGGTTCGGGTGATGGGTGGGTCAAACATCTTTATGGGGTCCCACGCTCATTAAATAATTTGCCAAGAAGTTCTCTAGGGGGGGGTCACTCCATATGAGGTCCTATTTGGGACAAGAATGTGGGTTCCTGATCTCGAATGTAAAGGCACAGTGGTGGAAAATAAACCCTTTGATATCAAAGATCGTTTGGCTATTTTACAGGATCTAAATGAACTAAGATCGAAACAAAGCAACGTGTTCCTGAAGCCAACCACCACTGGGGAAACACCGGCAGTCTCAGCAAGGCCTGTCTGGATCCCAAAAGTTGGGGATCTAGTCAGAGAAAAGATTGCGGACAAGAAGGAATTTGGGCCTTCTTACAGACAACCAGTAACTGTCCTAGCCGTCCACGGAACAAGAACAGTACTTCTGCCGCCCCTTGCTGGTAAAAAGGAGAAAAGATTTGTGTCAATCGACCTTATCAAACCACAGTATGTGGCCAATACTAAATAGTAGGCCTCGTGGACTCCGACCTAGTAGCAGACGCACTCCTCTCGCTACTATCCAAGAGGTTCAGACTGAAAGACTCATAA
Organism: Calotriton arnoldi; assembly: GCA_963921515.1. Classification (NCBI taxonomy): domain Eukaryota; kingdom Metazoa; phylum Chordata; class Amphibia; order Caudata; family Salamandridae; genus Calotriton; species Calotriton arnoldi. The sequence goes on along the minus strand of CAWUFW010015223.1, from coordinate 116,684 downwards.
CCATCGAGAATTCAGCAGTAACAGATGAAGGACTAAGCAACAATGCTATGGAACTCATCCCTCTTGAAACTCAAGTAACAGTTCGTCCAGATACACCTGTCTACACCAACGTAACACGTGATCAACTGGTTCCAGCGATTTCAACGAATCCTGATGCAATTTCAACAATTGACCGAACTGCTTCTGGCTATTTCATTAACTTTGATACGTTTTCTGAGGATCCGAGTGAGCCTGAAACGACGCCAGCATCAAAAACTTTCAAGCATTTTCTGAAAGAGACTTATCTGGTTTCACCATGGATTGAAATATGGACTATTTCTGGAATATTTTTCTTTCTGTTTTGGCTAGCTTTGGTTATGACTCTTAGCATGCTAATAAATGGCAGATACATTCGTTTGGACACTGAAAGTAAAAATGTGAACTTACTTTTAAAACCACACAAATCATCCCATCGTGAAACAAGAGACTTGTCAGCAGTGAACATCACAGCCGTTCCTATACAGGATGGTATAGTGTGGGACAAAACCGATTTCGACATATTCGGCCCTACAGAACTTTTGAACATTCCACATTTATTTAAAATTTCATTAAGTGACTTTATTACCTCTAGTACCTATTCTGATGATTGGGACTTTGAGACTATTAATGATATGATGTCTGATCTAGAAAAGTCTGCAGCGTTCTCTAACAATGAATACTTAGAGGGTTCATCAGACTATGGTCATCATTTCTTGCATAAATCTGCAACACCTAGAAATGTGTTTATGTTTAATCAATGGGAACATTGTCCTACACCACCAAAAGGTAGTTCAAAAACGTTTGCAAATAAGTTTCCATATTTTTCAGGGTACAATACATCTGATCCAGAAACATTTTTCTATAAGACTGTAAACAAAACAGGTCAGAAAATTATGTTGACTAATATAAAACAGATTTATTCTGCAGCCTTTATTACCCAACTGTCTAGACAAGGATTTGACTTTTGGAAAGACACAATAGACACAAAAACTGTCTGGGGTTCTAAAGATTGGCAAGTGCAGGGGATTGAAGCTTTGTTTAGAGCATGTATCATCCCACATCAAATAATGTTTTTGAATGACACTGTGCAACAAACGTCTTGCCTTGGTTTAGCCAAGATCAAAGACATGAATACACCTTCTGTACCAACACCTGCAAGTAATAGCACTACCCAGGGAGCGGTCACAGTAGACACAATACTACAGACCAACAGAACAGATCCTGATTGGAAAAAATGGTTACTCTGGCCCACAGACACAAACATCTGTCAAGAAAGATTCCTGAATAGAATACGGGGCTTTACTATCCATAGGCCAGACCCACGATATGTTCAACGACAACATCCAGGGGTAGTAACAACATACAGTGTAGGAAAATTGTGCCTTGACTGGTTACAAAAATCTACACTCGAGGATGTGAAACAACACTTATCTTTACTTAAAGAAGATGCAGACCTTAGGGAATTCTTGCTAGGAACAAGAAAACTGCGTCAAAAACGTTTCATATATGCCGGCATCTATGCTGCTTATAATGAGATATGGAAGGTTTCACAGGCAGTGGCCGCAGAAAGAATACGTGAACTTTATCGTATTAACTTAGAGAAATCTCTCACTGTGGTCGACAATGGGTTAACAACTTTGTCATCCAGAATTTATTCATTGGACAACATTGTATCCTCTGCTATTGACATACTGGAACAAGATTTAGCCATGTTACAACAAGGCCAATCTCAGTTACGTTCTATTATGTTATTAAGCTGGACGCTGCAATCTTTGCGTGTGGGCTATGTGCCTTGGCGTTTTATCAACACGTCGTCTCTGTTTGCAGAATACAATCTAACAGATCAACAGATCGAACTGGCACAAAGGGGAGCAAAGTATACAGTGCTGAGCATTGAAAAACTGGAAAAATTACCATTTACGGTAGCAGAAAAGCCAGCTACAGAATGGCTTATTCATGGCAAAATAACTCTGCCTGTCTCTACTTTTCATTTTCAGTATTGCCTCAAACAAATGCAAGCAGGCAAATATGAAAGGTTGGGTAAAGAATACATTAAGACATCCTGGGATTTACCTTACGAAAACAGATGTTGGAGTGGGGATCGTGAAGTGTTTCTAAGCGGTACACACTGTGAAAATGCACTAAGCGGTTCACTCATATGTCAGGACATTTCTTTACACGGGGCTTGTAATGGTTCTGTGGCAAACTTGTCCTGCCACCTGCAGGGTACACCAGCTGCTGTGATTAATCCAGCGTTTGGACAACTTTCTAATAGGAGTTACCTCATGTTGAATGATCAGAGTTGCTGTGGCATGTTGCCAGGCATCCCATATCTGGTAACGGTCGGCTCCAGGGTTACTTGCTGTATGCAAGTATTGTTCCCCCAAACAGAGACAGTCAGGGAGTCGCCACTATGGCCTTCATTGAATGTTTCTTTTATATGTTTTGATACTTTAAGCAGAATGAAAGCCATGCTTTTGCAACAAACCGTGCCTTTGACCTTGGCCAAAGAAACCTATGATTTACAAATTGCAAGGACTTCGGCTGAGATACAGGCTCTGATTCGTACAAACTGCCCTATACATTTCGTAGAAATGATGGGACGTATCTTAAACATGTCTGATACGAGTGGAATTGTACATGTATTTAAGACCATCTGTTCAGGACTGTTAGCACCTTTTCAAGCAGTCCTCGGAATCATCCCAAACTTCGCACATTCGGTGTTTGGTGGTGTGCCATTAATTCTAGCACTTGTTGCAGGAATCCTGTTTCTATTCCTACTACTACGCTATGGCAAGCCTATTCACCGGCATCACTCCGAGCGATGTGGAGAAAGCTCTCCTAGAACGGAAGTGCCGTGAGCGCATAGTGCAACGTTTTGGCATACCTCGTCTACGGGAAATTAATACAACATGGTTTCTGTCATTCAGACCAATTTGGCAAGATTGCATCTTACCTGTTCTACGCTGCCTGCTTTGCGGTGAAGAATGCGTGCTAGACACCTGTCTAACACTCCCATCAGTCATGCCAACGGATATCGATACTCTGCTGGACCCGATAACGGCCCATGCTCTGTGTTGTCCCCAAAGGCTACCAATCCTGATGACCGCATTCATTGAGATCTCACAGACGCTTCCTGCTGCTGCTGAGGTACGAGATGGATCAACAGGCACACAGGTAACAATGGACGCGAACATTGCTGCGGCATCCTATGCTGAAGGCGATGCTTCTCATCTCTGTGCAGTTAACCTTCTGAACGAGGTGTTCCAAATGTCACCAACATCGGTAGACGATATTTTGTCTATAGAAATAGATGATTTCATGTTTACACCAGACCCATACACTGACTTTGATTCGGCTCTCAGTGTACCAGGGACGCAATGAAATTTGGCCTCCATATTTTCAAAACAGAACAAAACTTGGAACTCTTCCTAAAAATTGAACTTTTTCTTTTTCTCTATTTTTGAAAATACATGGCGACTCAATCTGCTTACAGTAGAACTATTCATATAAAACAGACTTCTTTGAATACTTCCAGGGACACTTTGTCACCTTATTTACCAAAATTTCATGATATGCAATGGCTTTGATTTTTGAAAACTTGTCAACCATTTCGTCATATGTATATATTTCTGTTTATTCATTCATGTTGCATTTTTATTTTATAATATATGCTTAGAATGAAAAAATGCTTTAAAATGTACAGTACCTATTGCATTACATGTTTTAGCAACAGTTTATTTTAAAGACTTCTTTTTAATATGCTTTTAGAAATGTTTTTAGCAACATGTGGTACTCAGTTTAATGTTTAGCATTTAATGTTTAGCATTTAGTACTATCGTTCATTCGAAAGTGGAGTGGTGTTGTATTCCGCTTTAGGTGTCCGTATATAGGCTTTCCTGAAACATGTCCTTATATAGGCACAATTCGCATTGCCCTTATATAGGCATAACAACCCAGTCCTTATTTAGGCATTAGCCATGCACTCCAAATACAGGCATGGTCACCGACATCCGTCCACCCTAACGTCACAACGAGTTCTTAGAAACCAGACCCTTAAGCTCTTGGGAGTTCCCCTAGCACAGGATTATTGATTTCTCCAAGAACTCATTTATTATGCATGAACCGCTATTCCTTAAGGGTTCATTCCTGGCGTCTTCCTCTGTCCGACTTCACGTCAATGCTAACATTCCAAGGCACCTACCAGGTATAAATATACCTTCCCTTGCCCAAGCAAGTTAGGAGGAGACCTCGACTTTAGAGGAGCCCGTGTCCCGGCCTGACGCACTGAGAAGAGACGCTGTCATCCCTGCTCGCAGAGAATCCAGCTTCCAGTGTTCGGACTCCCTTCGCGGGGTGTTAGAGTTCGAGACTCGGAAGGAGATTCCCACCTCTCTCATTCTCAAGGTATGGAGCTGACTAGAACCTAGAGGGACTCTTGGCATACCAGACTCTTAGCATACTATAGCATACCATACTATAGAATACTTCACCTACTTCTCACCTTGCACTACACTTTGGTTAGGTTAGGTACACTGAGGTAGAACTAGCTTAGAGAAGCATCTTATGAGTACTCGCATTTTTAGCTTATGTTATTTATGTATATGAATATATATGTCATAACTAAAAGATAATGCTAGCGCAGTATTATTTCTTTCTACTGCTTACGCTGTACAATATATATCTTGCTTACTGTCTTGTGATCATAACAGCTCATATCTCTTACACGAGAAACAAGACTGTTCAATAAATCTTTTTATTGAAACGCCCGTCTATTCTTTCTGTGTAACTCTGAAGAAACTAAGCATGCACGATTAGCTGAGTGAAACTGTTATCTATTGTTTCCACGATTCTGAGAGCGTTCCGATTCTAAAGGGAAACAAAGTTGTCATGTTTATGCGGTTGCCAGAAACTACTCCCTTCTTGTTCACAAGGAGTTTCTAGTGGCCTCTGAGTTAGCTGGCACAAAGTAATTAAGTTTAATATACTCGATAGGGACATACTGACCTCAGTCCTATGTCTAATCTATAGGGTATATTATTCCAATGCGCAGAGCCTATTCGGGAAATAGGAACTACACTACCAGGCAGGAATACAGCAGTCTGAAATGTCGCAAGTGCATCCAACGACGACACCAGGTCTGCGGTCCACCCGCCGAGCGTATTACGACTACACAGTCGTACTCATGGTCTCACAGCAGTGCTCAACAAACCGTGGTTACCCAATGCGGCCGACCGCCGCGGTATGAGCCAAAAGAAAAAAAACTGTGACCAATGGATGGATTTAAAAACTACACACCTGATGTGCTTTGGCAAGTGGACATAACTGCAAATCACACTATAAAACACACACCATCCCTGACCAGCATCTTTTGCTTCCAAACTGCACTTTTTAGATAAGGCATCCCTTTTTTTCATCTTCACAGTTAGCACTCTCCACCACCTGTAATTTTGTTTTTGCACCTTTTTACCTCTATCACTTGCTTGTTCTTCATTCGCATACTCACTCACATTTTTGTGTTTTTTAACCATGCTGGCAAAAAAAACCTAGCTTCACTGAGCAAGAGTTGACAGTTATGGTGGATGAAATCATTAAAGTAGAGCCACAGATTTTTGGGACCCAAGTCCAGCATACTCCTCTTAGTATGAAAATAGAAATGTGGGACAGGGTAGCCAACAGAGTGAATGCTGCTGGTAGCATTCTGCACACACAGGGAGACATTAGGAAGAGGTGGAATGACCTCAGACTGAGGGTCCGTACCAAGTACAACAGCCACCCATTTGGGAACTCAGAGGACTGGCGGTGGCCCTCCCAGCACCCCATTACAACTCTTACCCTGGGAGAAGAAGGTCTTGGCCATCCTGCATACTGAGGGCTTGTCAGGAATTGAGGGGGGAGTGGACTCTTGTAAGTTAAAATTCAATAACTACCACAATATCACAATGTCCTGTTTGCTCTCAGCTCTGCTTTTCCTATTCTGTTCTCTATCTACTTTCCTAACATGCAATACTCAAAGGATCTGAGATGTTGGTATGTCTGTGGCAATGTGTATTGTTGCATATAAGACCACATGTATCCAGCTCCAGGACATGCCACATGTTGCAATGCTGTCTGTAAGTGCATTTCCACTAAAATATCTATCCAGTACCCATGATATGTGTCAAAATGTGAATGTATGGTCCATCCCAAGTGGATTTTGCCAACAGCTAAGAAATACTGATCGTTTGTCAAGTGTTGCTAAAGTGACATTGAAGTGACTACAACTACCATAAGGCATTGTCACTCCAACTCTAAACAAGATGCTAGACTCCTATTGCCCCTTCTCACTTGTCTCCCATGCCACTACTGAAGTTCACTACTTATGCAGGTTACCATTACTCAAGTGTTGCTTAAATGAGATTGAAGTGACTACAGCTACCATGAGGCCCTCTCACTCCAACTATAACCAAGATGCTAGACTCCTATTGCCCCTTCTCACTTGTCTCCCATGTCACTACTGAAGTTCACTACTCATGCAGATTACCATTACTTAAGTGTTGTTAAAATGACATTGAAGTGACTACAACTACCATGAAGTCTTGTCACTCAACTATAACCAAGATGCTAGAATCCTATTGCCCCTTCCCACTTGTCTCTCATGTCACTACTGACGTTCACTACTCATGCAGATTACCAATACTCAAGTGTTGCTAGGGTGAGTCTGAAGTGACTACAACTACCATGAGGCCTTGCCACTCCAACTCTAACCAAGATGCTACACTGCTTTTGCCCCTTCTCACTTGTATGCCATGTTACTACTGATCTTCCCTATTCACGCAGGTTACCATTACTTAAGTGTTGCTAACGTGAGACTGAAGTGACTACAACTACCATGAGGCCTTGTCACTCCAACTCTAACCAAGATGCTACTCTCCTTTTACCTTTACTCACACGTCTCCCATGTTACAATTGATGTTAACTGTTTATCCAGGTTACCATTTCTCAAATGTTGCTAAAGTGAGACTGAAGTGACTACAACTACCATGAGGCCTTGTAAATCTAACTCTCACCAAGATGCTACACTCCTTTTGCCCTTTGCTCACATGTCTCCCATGTTACAACTAATGTTAATTGTTCATGCAGGTTACCATTTCTCAAGTGTTCCTAAAGTGAGACTGGAGTGACTACAACTACCATGAGGCCTTGTCACCCCAACTCTAACCAAGATGCTACACTCCTTTTGCCCTTTGCTCACATATCTTCCATGTTACAACTGATGTTAACTGTTCATGCAGGTTATCATTTCTCAAGTGATGGTACATTGACATTGAAAAGCTACCACTACTACCATGAGGCCCTGTGACTGGAACTCTAACCAATATGCTAGACTTCTTATGCTCCTTCTCACTTGTCTCCCATTTTACAACTGATCTTCACTCATCATGGACTGTGCAATGTACAGACAATGCTCCAGTCAGATACACTTATGCATATTTTGCTTGATAGTGTCCTGGACCCACCAACTGAAACTTTTGATGGATTGAGTGACATCATAACAACAGTGTACCCCTAATATATTTCAGCCATGGAGGAAACTCAGCTCATTAGCACTGCCAGGTGACCCCTTGACTCTGCACTTCTCACATGATGTGCAATGCTACATATACAAACAAGCTGGGTGTTTGCCTGAATTAGACACAACCGGGCCCTTGAATGGACAAAAACACATAGTATGACTACACCGTGTTGGTAGTTGAGTTTTGGAGTTGTCATGCCTATCCCTAAAGTTAAAATGCCACATATCTTCCCATCTAAGGAGCTGATGAAATATAATACTTCGAATGAATGTCTACAAATGTCTAGTAACCAATTTCAACTACACGCTAATAGCTGACAATACTGATCTATAACTATTTTGTTCCATTCTAGGTACCCATTAACTTTGACCCAAGCAATGTGGATATAGATACCTCACTTCCACCATTAACAATGTTTTCCATTTCTCAACAGGTCGATCCACCACTGCACCGGAAAAGCTGTTGGAAACCAAACAGAGTTCCTCTCCTCCCCAGTAAGACTCCCTCCGTGATGACAACACTCCTGAAGAGGTGGACATGGACCACGGTCCTGGCCCATCTGGTCAGCCTGAGCAGACGCCATCAGTGGGGCTCACTGTGCCCACAACCACACCTCCCACCACACCTACGACAACACCGCCAACCACTGCCCCCACCACCTGTGCACCTAGCACAGTGACTACCATCCAATGCACCCCAATCCTGGTTTCTGATCCGGCTAGCACCACCCCAGCCACGGAGGAACCAGAACCCAGTGGGAGGGTGCAGTCAGTGCCAAGGGCATTTTTGTTGTCACTGTTTTATTTTTTACTTGATTTCTTGGGCTTGTTCACTCAAATAAAAACGCACCTCACCAAAGCATTGTCTCCTGTTGTAATTTGCACATATAACATTATGAATGTACTACCATGTGAACTTTTCAATGTCAGAATTAGGGTCTCTGGAAGCATGGATATGTTGTCTGTAAAAAATGTTAAAAATCAGGATCACTGCCATGTCACAACAACTCATACATACAAATGTCTGGGCTTACAACATCTTTACTCCATAGTTCAAATCATAGGCTGACATGATGTCAGACACATAGCAAATAAGCCATGTTCAGTTATACTGGGTCAATGATCACATAATCACTTGCAGACTCTCACAACATGGTAGGAGGGGATACATCTGGCAATATTCCACACAATAGGCAACAACAAATTAGGTCTACATCATTAGCTGGAGCCATTTTGACCACCTCACAAAAGGAATTCTACATCAAAGTACCAAATAAACAGACACATGTCGGTACAACAGTTTCTGACCACAGGGTCTTTTCAATCCAGTGTTGCTTGCATCTGGTGGAATGTCACAAACAAATGTCAGTGATGTACTTCAAGCACTTTGCACTACAATGAGACACAGCAACAGCTACATCAGTTCATAGACAATGAGGAATTAGCCAATGTGAAGGCTGGATAGCATGATTTTGGGCACAGCACAACATTGTGTTGGATCAAATGATGGCACACATATTACATTAGGACCAAAGCACCACAAGGAACAAGTCCAATGGAAGGCAGGTAACTTCCATCCTATCGCTGTGCAAGTTGTCTTGGTACCGGCTTTGTACGCCCAAACTCTGTGACACAGATTCCAAGGAAGAATCCATGTCCACTTTGTGCATCTGAACAGCATCATCTACCTGCTAATGTCTCAAATCTGAAATGTCTAAAGGAAGATGACAAGGTGAAGGTACCTAAAATAGACCAACACAGAGAGATTAGCTAAGAAAACAAACATATGACACACATCACATTGTCAACTTCTAGAGAACACAGTCCAAAACAACATTTACAGCTGAACAAAGCTACAATTAAAATACCAACACGTTTGCCCATATCTTTCCAGAGTCATATATTCCTAGAATGTAGCATTAAAATCCTCACAACATCACTACAAGAGTTGCAAGACTAGTCAAAGTCTTCACAGCTCCTTCCTCTTCACCACTATCATCATCTTCATTTGGCATTCCAGGGTCTCCACCCGGTGGATCTTCATGACGTGCATCCTCTGCGAGGCAAGAGACGTTCCGTCACAGGGCAATGTTATGGAGTATGCAGCAGGCCATAGTGATCTTACACACCTTCCCGGGTGAGTAGAGGAGGGCTTCCCTAGTCCGGTCTAGACATCTGAATCTGGCTTTTAGGAACCCCAAAGCCCCTCTACTGGCCGCCGTGTTTTTCCATGGGCCTCATTGAAGTGGACTTCCCCTAGCGTTGTAGGATTCTGCAGCGGTGCCAACAACCATGGCTCATTGGAATACACTGAGTCTCTTAGATGCAAGATAGACAGAAGGGCAACATTTAGTTACACACTTTCAGATCATACTACCTGACATTTCCCACACAATGTTTGGACAGATCACACTTACCTACAAGCCAGGTCCTCTCCAGTAGAAGTTGTGACATCAGCTGAGGTATGGTGCTGTTCCGCAGTACGTAGGCATCATGGGCAGATCCTGGGAACAGGGCACAGACATTTGAGATGTACAAATTCGCTAGGCAGACAACTTGCACGTTGATAGAATGGTAGTGCTTCCTGTTCCTGTAAACTTGCTCCCTGTTGTGTGATGGTACTAAGCCAATATGGGTGTCATCGATAGATCCAATTACATGTGGGTTGTGTCCAAATCCATAGAAATCCGCCTTCACAGTGGCTAAATACTCACGTCTGGGGAACTGGATGTAGCTGCCCACGTGTCTCAACATTGCTGTAAGCACCTCTGTGAGGACTCGACTGAATCGGTTGTGACATTTCACCTGAAAGAGCAACTGTCAATTGAAATGAGCCTGTGGCAAAAAAATGCAAAACTGACATGAGCTTCACTAGTGGTGGTATTGATGTAGGATTATTTAGGTGAGGTAGGAGGTCGGGCTCCAACTGATGACATAGAGCCACAATTGTTTGCCTATTTAACTGGGACTTTGTGAGGATGTGTCGTTCTTCCATGGTGTGTAGGTCTGAAAATGGGCGGTACACAGATGGCTGGTGTCTCCTCCCTCTCCCAGGGTAACTATGTGAAGAGGAACACAAAAATGCATTTTGGTCACAGAGTGCAGGCTAACATATGTGAAGAGAAAGGCAAAAGTTATGTGTCTGAGCATCAATGCTTCATGAAGCAGTGCGCATTTTACATTATCATTGTCAAATCTTAAACATCCACCTGTCATCCCCAACTGTGCACATTATCAAATCAGAAAATCTGTAAATTTCCAGTATAGTGAGGGTAGCAGAACATGTAATGTGAAAATACCGCCAACCATGGTATACAGTGCGCAGCGCACATTTGACCTATGCACAGTTTTCCCAACCGCTAACATTGCGGCTGCCTGACCTCGCTAATAGGACATGTCGAACGTTGGCTGCCGGCAGTAGTCGATCGAGCGGTGGGCGGTCGCATGCACGGCAGTCACAGCCATAGGCTAACGTTGGGGATAGTGACGGTGGCGGGCCAATTGCTGTGTGCGCAGAAGCTGATGACGGCGTACGTGGTGTACATGTACGCGGCGGTTGGAAAATATCTCACATGCCTCCTAACACTGCTGCTATCAAAACCTCCTCTATTTTAGCTTCTGTTTTTCATCTCTGGGAGCAATCATGGCATGCACTACAGGGGATAGGGCCTCTCCCTTCACTCCAGAAGCAGAAGCAGTTGATGATGATGTTAGCCAAGTTTACCCTCCCACTTATCACTTAGCCCCTATCAGAATTTGTAAAACAGTTGTCTTGGAGGTAGCTATACCTCACAGACCCCTTCAGAGTGCCTAACAACCATAGGTCCACATATGGAATGGCCAGAAGTTTCACTTTTCTGTATTGAATTGGATAGAAATGTGAGGTTCATGTGAGATAAATAGGCTCAGCCTGGAGAGAGCAAGGTCTGACTGTGGCAGGAGAACTGATACACAAAGTAATGTCCCTGTAGACCTGCTTATCCATGGATGTTCCCAGAAAGAGTGATCTGCCTCACTAGTAGCAGTGATAGCTGCTATGTGGATATTTTGAGGCATGGTGACTGAGGTGATCCGCTGACCTGATACTTCTTTCCATTAAAACACAGTGTCAATGTGTGTCTGTCAAAAATGACTGTCCCTTTACTAACACTGGTCTGTTGACACTGTTCTAATAGTGTTGCTTCCACCGTACAGGCCTATTGCACATCTGAGACATGAAAAGTGGGTTACTTCTAAAGAGATTAAGAAATTGATTCATCTGCTTGGCTACAATATTCCCTATCACACAACAATACAGTGATATGTTCATTGTCATCACTGTTACAGTGCCTCATGTGGCAAAAGGGGTGTCATGTGATGGCAGTACATACCACACAAACTTATGTTGTCTTACTATGATACTCAAATAAGTTGTCCACATGTCCACACAGCCACCGGGGAGGTAGCTCTTATTGTCACACATACCAGTCCTTACCTTGTGACCTTAGTCTTAGGATGTTGTGTATACTATGCTTCTTGCCACTAAGGACCAACGTGCCTGGTTCAACGAGTACAAGAGCAACCCTAATGTCCAAGTGAAAATGAGTATCAAGAGACCTTGGAACAAGTATTAACATGGAGTTCATGTGGAGAAAAGATTTGTAGTGACAGAATTTTCTGAGCGGATGTAATCTTTATAAACATTTAAATTTGAGCTTTTTATGACAGAAATTGTCTTGTCTTGATTGAATCAATATAAACATTATTTAAAAAAGAAAGAAGCCTGTATCTTGTGATGTACTTCGATTCAGCCGAACCAAATTTTACTTTTCTTAGAAAACAGTTATGCACTCTAAGACATTTGTCAAAAAAGTGAGTGTTAAAAGGTTTTGCTCGAAGAAAAGAGAAAAAAATAAGAATAAATAAGCCCCAAGTGAAAGAAAACCGAACCAGAAAGAAACACAGTGGTGAATGATGTGAACATATACAGTATATTGGTTATTTCATCCAAAAGACAGCCAATTAAATTAAATACAATGGAAAACACTTAGGGGCCTATTACGATGGAGGTCAGAAAGTTTCGACCCCCATAGTCGGTTTTGTATCAGCCGGTCGAATTGAAACCGGACGGTCATTCCGGCTGGCTTCCGACGGGCTCAAGGAGCCCATCGGCTAGTCGGAACCGGCTCGTAATCCCAAAGGGCAGGCCTTTCCGCCCTTGGGATTACGATGCACGGAAACCATGACGGCCTGTCCAACATGGAAACCATGTCAAAAAGCGTGTTTGGGGGCCCCCAGCAGGGCCCCCTTGTATGTGCGGCCTCTGGTTGGGGGCCGAGAGGGCACCTATGGTGCCCCCCTGTTGATCCCTACACCACGTGGCAGACACCTTGAGGTGCCTGCCACAGGGTGCAGGGATGAACAACACCTCCCATTTCCCTATAGGAGCATGTACGGCGGCCAGTTTACGGTTTACGAAGCAACAAGGGATACTATGCACCTCTAAGTTGGCACTAGCTGACACCTTCCTGACTTATCTGAGAGGACAGGGCCCACTATAATCAGCCATCCCCAGGGGATTACAGTCCTGGTGAGATCCTAGTATTGGATTTAGGGTCGAAACGCCGTCGACACATATATAAAGACAGACTGTACTTTTGTATAGGTGGCACATTGACAAAATTCCCTGTGTTTTCCCATTGTATTTAATTTAATTGTCTGTCTTTTGAATGAAATAACTAATATACCACATATGTTCACATCATTCACCACTGTTTCTTTCTGGTTCAGTTTTGATTTTCTTTAACTTGGGGCTTATTTATTCTTATTTTTTTCACTTTTCTTCAAGCAAAACATTTTATCACTCACTTTTTTGACGAATGTCTTAGATTGTTTTCTAAGAAAATTACATTTGGGTCGGCTGAATCGAAGTACACTACAAGATACTGGCTTCTTTCTTTTTGAAGTAATGTTTATATTTATTCTATCAAAACAAGACAATTTCTGTCATTAAAAAAACTCAAATTGAAATGTTTATATAGATTAAGTCCACTCAGAATTTTTTTTGCCACTACAAATCTTTTTTCCAAATGAGTTCCAGGAAAGGTGTCTGGACAGTCATGCACAGGTAGTCTTCCCTTCAGAAGGTCCAAATGGTATGTTGTGTGTTATGGTACCTCACATCACATTCCATGTATGATGAGCCTGACCTACGTGAAATTAGTGGGGTGGCTTAGTCAGTGTAGGTCATGACCAGGGTTGAGGTTAGTCAGCAGATGAACAAAAAAGTGTGTATCCATGCTTTGTTGTGCTTAGCATGTGACATGGACGCATGTAATATGTTGACTCTTGATGAATTCTTGTGCTACATGTCAACGTGATGTGTATCAAGCTGATAGTTCTCCTCAAACTTCCAGTTGCAATCTGTTTCTACATTTATTGCATTCATACAGGTCAACGCCCATCAGAAGAAGGCCATTTGCAAAGCCATCGTTCGAAGGTGCGGACCCTGGGGGTCTACAACCGGTGTAGTGCCCACTGCAGGAAGAGGTGGGAGGACCAGCGGCACTGGACCTGGAAGATCATCATTGTCCAGCTGGGGAAGTCTTGTCATCATGGAAGGGTCGCACGCCGGACCTTGACCCCCCTGATGGCCCGAAAACTGGTGGTGGCCTACCCGGACCTTGATGGGAGTTGAGGGCCCAACAGCAGCAACAAGGGGGTGAGTCCTGGCCAGAGTCATACATGTTACTCTGCCAACTTTGTGTGCTACAGGCAGGCATGTCCAAACCAAGATTAGTGGTGGCCCATGCGCCACACACAAGTTGAGTCATTGTTACTGTAAATGTGGTATTAGGTGCATTCTGCTGTGGCTATTGTCTTTCTGACCTGGACGACAGCAGAGTCTTGTCCACATCCAATCCTCTCTTTTTTGGGCAGACACCTGGCTGAGGGAAGTGAGTCATGTTCTCAGTAAATCTGGGTGACAATTGTACCACACAGGCAACTGGTCTTGCTTGTGTGAGGAGTGATATACCCTCACTACTGTCTCTCATTTGATGGTGGCCTTGTTGCATATGACATGACATAGAGTTCACAGTACATGCATTGACTGTACAACAGTTACCATTGGTAAGTACTGGTTATACAGTGAAATGAGGGTGCAAACATCACTGGTGCCATCAGCATTAGTGCTTACATGTTGGCCAGTATGCATTTGGCAGTTGATTTTTCATCTGCAAAAGTTTTCATAAACACTCATTCACTGACTGGTGACATGCATGAGTGAGTGAAATGTAGAACTGCGGGGATCCTATGTGAGGGTCTACAATGATCCTCACAAAGCAATCTGAGTATGCAATACCAAAGAGTGGTGCAATGTGCCTGCCCATTGTGACTCTAGCGATCCCACATATTCATGTCATGGATGTTCAGGGACACCCAAATCCTTCAAAGGTGTATATGCAATCTCTGACTGGCGTCATCATCTGTACTAAGCAGGATTGGGGAGGTTCATATAGCTATATGGAGTGTTGTGCTGTGTGAATTCAGAGTATCTATCTCCCAAATGTTAGTACCTCATTGTTTTCTGAAAACTTTAACTGTTTAATGTGTTACATAGCTAAACTACATGTGTCGAAATTTCAATTGACTTTTCAGGTAGTGGTCAAATGATGTAATTTGGAAGCCAAAATGTCATCAGTGTGCAATGAGCATTTGCATGTGACATGATGTCTGCCACAACAGTAGTTGATGATACGTTGGTGTTCAACTTGACCTTCATGACACCATGATGTGTTATGAGGGATAGGTGGATCTTTTGGACTCTGGGCCTTGTGCGAGCATTGTGTAAATCTCAAAATTGAATCCATCCCATTTGGTTGCATCTCTTTACAATGGTATACAACAAGTGCCAAAGTATGCAAGTCGATCAACTATCCTCGTATGGACATAAGGATGGAGTGTAGCGAATTCCATCCATGCATTTGGGCCAGTCTGGGGTTCTGACATCAGTGGACCCAACCGTTTGCAGGTTATGTAGCATGCATGCATGTGCTCATGCTAACTTGGAAGCCTATGGATTGAACCATGAAGCTGGTGTGATATGCTGACTTCTTCAATGTTGTCTGTGGATTTGTGATGGTCAGTTATGGAAATGCAGTTGCAATAAACCCATGCTACATGTCATTTCAGATACATCCAGGGCAAGCGGAGGAGAAAAGGTCAACGTCAGTGTGGACACAGCTGGTCACGGTGTTTCCGGACGTGAGTCATCAGACACAGAGGGACCCAGTGACCAAGAGGGTGTTAGGAGCGCCCTGGAGGACAACATCCACATCTTATCGTCATCTGAGTCATCCTCCAGTGGACACTCCAAAGTGGTGGCGGACCCAGCAGGATCAGTTCCACCTTTATCCTTGTCGGCCACCCCCCATTCCATCGCCACCCTCCCTGTTGTCCCACCACAAGTTGGCAGTTCCCGCTTCTCCTTCGCTGCAGGCACCTCAGCCCCTGCCCCGGTTAAACCCGCTGCCCTGAGTGAGGAGGCTAGTGATCTCCTGAGGAGCATCTCTGTGGGTCCTACTGGCATCCAGGAGCTAAGCATCCGGATGACCCAGATGGTTGCCTTCCTAGAAGGCATTCACACTACCATTTCTGGCCCACAGAGACCTTTTCAGGCTCTGGCCTCTTCCCTCACGACAGCCCCCCACCCATCCCAACTCTCCACCCCCCTTCTGCCCCTTCCCCATTCCCTCTTCCCAATCCTATTCCAAGCACATGCACACCTAAGCATGCACACACTTAACAGACCCAAGCACTACACACAAACCCAAGACATCCAAGAAACTCAGACATGCACACACACAGCAGACACTCACCTCCCTCACCACCCCAGCATACCCCCAGGCACCACATCAACACACATTGACTGACACTGATAACTGCAGACACCACATCAACACACACTGACCTCTCCACAGACACAACCATACCCACAGATATCACAGCAACAGCCACAGACCCCAACACAGACACACGCATACCGACCAACATCACAGCAACAGCCACATACCCCTCCACAGACACAAACATACCCACAGACATCACAGCAACACACACTGACCCCGCCACAGACACAACCATACCCATTAACTTCACAGCAACAGCCACAGAGCCCTCCATGGACACACTCATACCCGCAGACATCACAGAAACACACACTGACCCCTCCACAGACACAACCATACTCACAGACATCACAGCAACAGCTGCAGACCCCTCCACAACACCCAGCACATCCACAACACTCCCACCAAAAAAAATGCATACGCTCACAGTCACCCACACAACAGCCACCATCACAACACACAGTGCAAACAGCAGACCCACCACACACTTCCACTCACTCTTCCTCACAATCCGAACTCCATCTCGAACACCCACCCCGTTTCCCCCATGAATCTTTCTTGTTTGCCCTTGCCCTTAACCCCCTGAAACCTGACCCCCATCCCAAAGTCCCAAAAACCTCTTTCACACCCAAACCCATCTCTTCCCACTCCACCCCTGAAAAAGTCCCTAACCCCCTAAACAGAGCCCTAAAGAGAAAAAAAGAAAAACACCTTCCTGAACCCACCCCAAAAAGCCCCACACCCAAGAAGCCCCATCCCAAGGAGAAACACACCCCTACCTAAACCTTTGCCTCACCCTTCCCAAGTACCATCTTTGAGGTGCCTGCTGTGCCCAATAGATGCTCCTTTGTGAAGAGGATCCCTGGCAGTGTCAATAAGGGCAAGTTACGTTTCACAGCCTTGTGATGTGGCACATTTTGATGATATGGACTGGCCATTGGCCTTTGTTTCCCATGATGGGTTGTTCGAGTTTGAATAAAACGTATCTTCTTTTGGAAGACATTGGTCCTGCCATTACATTTCTATTTCATGTTATTGTATAGTTAGAGTAGTGTGAGTAGAGATGTGTTTGTTTGAAACCTGATTGCTGATCCAGTTGAAGTGGTTAGTATGATGTGCCCTTAGAACCTGTGCTGGAGTTAGACAGGTCAAGGGGAAATGTTGTATGGATGTCTATATGGGATGACATCCAAATGGGGCAGACATTGCGTTGGGTGACATGTTATGTAGTATTTCAGCTTGGCCTGGCCACTGTCAACGTAATTTATGTTGCACTTCTCTCTATGATGTAAGTTGGACATATGTTTGATGTGTTGAAGTTAGATATCTGTGTATCCACACATGGAGGGTGTCAACTTGTCATACCTTTGTGTAGTTCTGCACGGACATGTGTCTATTTTGCAGTGTGTACTTTACAGCTACTTCATCTAGATATGTGCCACATGTTGTTACTGCTGTGTTTGCTTTCCTAAGTTGCACTTATCCATTACCTACAAACGACTGCCACTTGGTTCTGCTATTGGTTGTCCCTGATGTACTTCAGTTCCAAGGTCCAGTGCACATGGAGTTTGTCAGGCATGTGCAAAATATACTGTGCCCCAGGGCCCCAGCCTTTCAGGGTTCCCACTAACAGAGGCATAGCTATCCTGCAGAGAGTGTTTCCATTGTGCCCTTAAAATGGTTCTCACACTGATTCTATGTACTCCCATTGACTGACATTGCCTTCTCATGTGGGTGATGTGTGAGAGTCCAATACAGAGTTGTAGCAGGGAATGTGTGTGTGACACATCCATAGATATATTTTTTTAACATCAAAACAGAACCTTGGATGTGTGCAACCACGTGAGCGTGTCACATTTACTATAGAATCTTGGTCAGAGTTACAATGCCAAGGTCTCATGGTAGTTGTAGTCAGTTCAATGTCAGTTTAGCAACACTTGACAAATGATAACCTGCATTATATGTGAAGATCAGTAGTGACATGGCAGACAAGTAAGAAGTGGCAAAAGGAGTGTAGCATTTTTGTTAGAGTTGGAGTGACAAGGTCTCATGGTAGTTGTAGTCATTTCAATGTCACGTTAGCAACACTTAGGAAATGGTAAGCTGTATGACTAGTGAAGGTCAGTGGAAACATGGCAGACAAGTGAGAAAGGGCAAAATGAGAGTAGCATCTTGGTTAGAGTTGGAGTGATAAGTCCTCATGGTAGTTGTAGTCACTTCAATGTCACTTTAGCAACATGTGACAAATGATAACCTGCATTATAAGTGAATATCAGCAGTGACATGGCAGACAAGTGAGAAGGGGCAAAATGAGTGTAGTATCTTGGTTAGAGTTGCAGTCACAGGGCCTCATGGTATTTTTAGTCACTTCAATGTCACTTTAGCAACACTTAAGAACTGGTAAGCTGTATGACAGCTAACAACACTTCTACTACTCTAACACTGACCTCGGGGGTTCCGCAGGGGTCCATTTTGAGCCCTCTGTTGTTTAACATGTACCTACGCCCCTTGATGCATGTGATTGAAGAATCTGGTCTCATCGTGTTCTCGTATGCGGATGATTCTCAGATTATTTTTTCACTATCCAAGGCTCGAAACAAAGATCCTTTCCCTCTCAGGCAAGGCTTGACTAATGTCGCACTCTGGATGAAACGAAACGCCCTGAAACTCAATGGCGATAAAACCGAAGACCTGATCCTGGGAAATAACCCTGATCTCTGGGGAGTCAGCCATTGGCCTGCCATGTTGGGGCCTTTGCCTGTACCGGTGGATAAAGTCAAGAATCTTGGTTTCATTATCGATAAAAATCTATCCCTGACACCACAGGTCTCTAAGCTTACTGCCTCCTGCTTTTCCATTCTGAAATGGCTTAAGAAAATAGTCTGGCTGATACCCCTAAGTTCACAGTGAACAGTGCTGCAAGCTCTGGTTACATCCAGATTGGATTATGGGAATGTTCTGTATCTGGGTGCTGACAAAGCCTTGATTCGTCGCTTGCAGATCATCAAAAACGCGGCTGCCCGCCTTCTCTTTCGGCTGCAGAGATTTTCTTCCGTTTCTCCCTTGCTGCAGAGACTGCATTAGCTGAGGGTTGACAAACTGATTAAATTCAAGGCCTTGTGTTATATGTTTCGTGCTAGGCACGATCTTGCTCCTTCTTATATCCAAGCCCTGGTGTCTCCATATGTCCCCACCCAAGCGCTGAGATCAGCCAACCTTGCACTGTTTTCTGTGCCCAGGTTTCTCAGAGCTCGCCTTAAGGGGTGCTCCTTTTCCGTGCTGGGCCCTAAACTTTGGAACTCTCTGCCATTTTCTCTCAGATCCTGCAACTCACTGCTTCAGTCCCATAAGAACTTAAAAACTCTACTTTTTAGCAGCCCTGATTAAACCCCGCCTTCTTAGATATTCCTCTTGCTATGCCATGCCTCTGTCCGCCGATAGCGCCGGGAGACCCTTTGGGGTAGCTGCGCGCTCTATAAGCTTCTTAAATAAATAAAATAAATCTGACTAGTGAAGATCAGTAGAAACATGGCAGACAAGTGAGAAAAGGGAAAAGGAGAGTAGCATCTTGGTTAGAGTTGCAGTCACAAGGCCTCATGGCAGTTGTAGTCACTTCAATGTCACATTAGCAACACATAAGAAATGGTAAGCTGTATGACTAGTGAAGATCAGCAGTAACATCGCAGTCAAGTGAGAAAGGGCAAAGGTTATGTGTGACAGAAATTAATAGGTGTGATATTGTTGAGGAGATGGTGTTGAGGAACACAAAATAATGCACATATCAGTGTTTATAATTTGTAAACACATGTCTATTTGTGTACAGTGTGCCTGTGCATTACCAGTGTTTTGGCCTAGGAGGGCATCCTACAGATGTATTTTTGATGATTGATATGAAACCATCCTAGACAGGGTACCTGTATATGTGTAAGGTGCAGAGCAAGAATATCGACGGGAAAATATCGACATACATAAATATCGAGGTAAGAATATCGTTAATGTTAAATATCGATGTAAGTAATATCGATGTTAGAAACATCGATTTGTTAGTTGTGTAAAAATATCGAGTGTTAAATATCGATGTTAAAAATATAGATGTAAATAATATCGATGTAAATAATATCGATTTTATGTTTATGATGTAACTTTTTATTTAGTGTTTTAATAGTTATTTTATGTTATTTTTTCAAATTTATAATGTTTGTATGGAAATAAATGTGAAATAATTTTTTTCCTAATTTTCATGCTAATTTTAGGAGCGGGATGTTGGGTTTATAGGGGATAAGGGTGGGTAGTAATTTAAAAATGTTGTGTCACAATTTTAATATTAATATTTTAAATTTAGAAAAAAAATTATTTGCAATTAGAAATTTATCATTTAAAATTAAAAATTATAATTTTTGCGAAATTATGTTTTTAAATTATAAATGATAATTTGTTATTATAAATAAATGATCAAATCTATAAATTGTGTTTAATAAATTTAAATGTTTTTTTTTTTAAATCCTTAAATATTGAATATTCTCGAAATTAATTAATTTAATATTTGGATGTTACAAATTTAATTTTAAAATATATGAAGATAATATATTTGTTAGAAGTCAAAATATATTAATTTAAATGTTAAAGAGAAATTTATAAAAATCATAATGTAAATGTAGATAAATATTTTATTTTTATAATATTTAAATTATATTTGGAAATGTTTTGTAATTATTATAATTATTTAATATTTATCTAATTAATAATGAAATAGTTTGTTCTCCTGGGGTAGGACCCTATCGCCCTTGTGTGTGAGGGGCTGTCAAGGGGAGGGCTCGTTCTATCACATTCTATGGGATTGCCCACTCATAATTCCGTTTTGGACCAGGGTGACGCAAACGATGGAGGGGGTGGTGAGGTCCCCGGTCCCACTGGAGCCCAAGTGGCTCTTGCTCATGATTAAAGGAGCCACAGACTGGACACGCCATAACGAGATTTGGTTGGGGCTGGCAGCAGGGGTGGCTAAACGCAATATTGCCAGGTGCTGGGGTGCGCAGGCGCCTCCCTCATGGGATCAGTGGCTCTGTGACTTGGATTGGTGTCAGAGGGCGGAGGAAACGGTCTATAGGTCCCGGGGCTGTGTGAACAAATGGAGGAAGGTGTGGGGTCCCTGGCAAAGGTTCCGAGCCGTACAAGATGGGTTGGGATAGAAGATTGTTGCAATTACTCATATGTATTTCCATGCATGCAAAATATATGACGAACTGTGATCCCTGTGACTGTATCATGAACTGCCGCTGTGTACTGTACTTGAACATGAGCAATGTTAATAAAAAGAATTTAAAAAAAAAAAAATGAAATAGTTTAATATAAAAAAATATTTATATTTCAAATTTGTAAAAATACTAATAATAAAGAATTTTTCATTTTTTTATCATTTACATTTTTATTTTTAAATGTAGAAAGAAAATTTCTAGTAATTTCATATATATAGTTTTAAGTATATATATTTATTCATACTGTAAATGAAAGGGTGGATATTAAATATTTATTGTTTACAATTTATATTTATTTGGAGTTAAAAGAGTAAATTATTATGGTTTATTATCCAGCATTTTCCCAGAGTTTAATTGGATTTGGAGTTAGAATAGTAAATTATTATGGTTTACTATCCAGCACTTTCCATGAGTTTTTTGGGATTTGGAGTTAGAATAGTAATTTATTATGGTTTACTATCCAGCACTTTCCCTGAGTTTCATTGGATTTGGAGTTAGAATAGTAATTTATTATGGTTTACTATCCAGCACTTTCCCTGAGTTTCATTGGATTTGGAGTTAGAATAGTAATTTATTATGGTTTACTATCCAGCACTTTCCCTGAGTTTCATTGGATTTGGAGTTAGAATAGTAAATTATTATGGTTTACTATCCAGCACTTTCCCAGAGTTTAATTGGATTTGGAGTTAGAATAGTAATTTATTATGGTTTACTATCCAGCACTTTCCCAGAGTTTAATTGGATTTGGAGTTAGAATAGTAAATTATTATGGTTTACTATCCAGCACTTTCCCAGAGTTTAATTGGATTTGGAGTTAGAATAGTAAATTATTATGGTTTACTATCCAGCACTTTCCCAGAGTTTAATTGGATTTGGAGTTAGAATAGTAAATTATTATGGTTTACCATCCAGCACTTTCCCATATGTATTTTTGGAGTTGCAGTTAGAATAGTAAATTATGACATTTAATTTTTATTTACAATTTATTACAACATTGCAAGAAATAATACACCTTGTTATGTTTTTTCACATTATGGGGCCCATTACGATAACCGGCGGTAAAAAATCCGCCATCTACCATAGCATGAAAAAACCGCCCGCCTGCAACATGGGAATACCGACCGAGCAATTATGATGTCGCGAAGCAACCCCCGCCCGCGGCGGAAAAAACACACAAAATCCGCCCGTACATGTCCGAGTAGAAGATTAACCGTCCGCCACGGACGCAATCCCGCAAGAAAACCCAAATCCGCCCGCCCTGACGAACGAGACAACGACCGTGAAATTATGATCTCCCCGACATGAGTGCGGAAAATCCACATTTTCCCCGCCTGCCACGGTCAACAACAGCGATGAATAACTGACACGGCGGAAGGCCTGGCGGACACGTCCGTGCACGGAAACCATTGGCGGGACAAAGAAATACACACAACATGGCCAACAAGTCCACACAGCAAACTACGCCAAAATACACAAACACAGAACACATCCCAATGACACATGCCCCCTGCCAAAACTAAAAAACTACAAGTCCCAGGACAACAGACACAACAAACCTGAAAACGACAGACCATCATGACACACCCACATAAGTCAGTACAAAAGCAGCCTCCTCACAGACCACAATACCTTGCACGAGGACAAAGCGAAGACGCCATCAGACAACACAGAGAGACACAAAGTAAAGCAGCACACCACACGCACGCACACATCACACACATCACCACCACTACCACCACCATCACCACTGAAACAACGGCACCACGAACCCCCTGCACATCACACACCACACAACCACCACACCAGCTCAACAAATAGCAGACCACACACCATGGCAAGCCATAGGATGCCAAAGTACACTGCCACTGAGTTGACGGTCATGGTCGATGAGATCATCAAGGTGCACCCACAAATCTATGGGAACCAGGTCCAACAGACACTAGTAGCCACCAGAAACAGAATGTGGAGAAGGATAGTAGACCAGGTGAATGCAGTTGGGAACGTGCCACGCAACCGGGGCGAAATCACAAAGAGGTGGCATGACCTGAAAAGCGTGGTCAGGAAGAAGGAGGCCAAGAATCGTGAGCTGGCTGCCACGACTGGCGGCGGAAATCCCGTGCTATTCAAGACCTTCAAGGCGTGGGAGGAGAAGGTGCGAGGCATTCTGCATCCGGAGAGTCTCACCGGAATACCAGGGGGAGTGGAGGCTGGTAAGTACAAACAAATGTATACCAGCACACCGCTATGTACTGTCATGCACTACCAGAATGCCATAGCACCGAGGGACAAACACCCCATGTCCAGTACACAATACACAAGACATCTCTCACACATGCAACAGACACTCCCACACACTCAGCCCAAAGGGACCAACAAACAAAACCATGGGGGCATGTGTACAGGCAGCCAGCACCACAACTCACACCAGGTACCTCTGTACCCCAGATGTGCCGGAAGGAGCACTCCCCACACCCACACCCATGTGTCAGCCATAGCTGCACTAACCAACAAGTAACAGGGAAGTAGCCTTACCACGAACTCCGAGTATCGGAGGGGGGACTGCAGAAGTACAACCACCACCAGGCCCCTAGTCCCACAGCGCAGCAAGATGGAGCACTCCCCACACCCATGTGACAGCCATTGCAGTGCACACCTTCACCCTACAGGTAGATATATTCCCCTACATGGAGGGGTGTCTCTGGATGGTAAGCCTTCACCACAACTCACAACACGGCCCCCACTGCCACAGACCAGGAAGATGGAGCACCCCTCCCTCTCATGACCATGTGACACCCATTGCATTGCTCCCTACAAACCAACAAGTATGTAGACTACTGCACAGGGCGGGGTGTCTGTAGGCATGAGGACTGTACTACGACTAACATGTGGGACATGTCACGTAGCAGAGAAACAGGTAACACTGCCCCCTGTCATAATCATGTGACTAATGTGCACACGGACATGAATTACAAAGTCATAGCCCACATGAGCCATCACAAATACACCAACACGTAAGGAGTCCCGTCTGCATGCACAAGTCTCACTGGAGTACTGACCCACATGCCGTGCACTGTGCCAGTCATCACACACATCAGCAACACCATCGAAGTCTTGTCCATGTAGTCGTGTCTGCTTGTTCCGTTGACATCCTACAACATCACCCATGTAAGTCTATCCCGTCTCAATGTAACTGAGTGGAACCACAGTAATGTCACATACACCACTGGACCCATGAACCACACAGCTACACAATGCACATTCAATGTCTCATCCATCACATCTTAACAGCCCCAGTGACATGAAAGGTATATCATCTAATCCGTTGTCCCATATACAGTAGTTCAGCAAAGATTCTCGCCGATGACCAATAATGTGTCTGTAGTGTCTGAAGCGCACGTCACACTGTGATTCACAACATACCTAATATAGTCAACACACCAAGAGCACTGCATTGCTGCACATGGCTGAGGGTAGCACGCACACAAAGGAATTGTCCCATCTGCAATACGTCGTGTGGCAAATAACCATCACTCACTCACTACAATGCTTGCAGTGTAATGTCCCTAAATGATAACAGTGAGCAGATATGCTTGGTACGTCAGACATACACACACCTTTGTCCCTGCAGTGTCGTGTGGCCAAAACACATGTCCCCTCCTGCACCCATATGTCACAGTATGTACCCCAAAACATATTTCATCTCAAAAGCGTTCATGGGGCTGTACCCCTTTGCCATCGGCGTTTCTAAGCGTTTCAAATGAACCCCAAAAACATATTTCATCTCAAAAGCGTTCATGGGGCTGTACCCCGTTTGCCATCTGTGTTTCTAAGCGTTTCAAAAGAACCCCAAAAACATATTTCATCTCAAAAGCGTTCCTGGGGCTGTACCCCTTTTGCCATCGGCGTTTCTAAGCGTTTCAAATGAACCCCAAAAACATATTTCATCTCAAAAGCGTTCATGGGGCTGTACCCCGTTTGCCATCTGCGTTTCTAAGCGTTTCAAAAGAACCCCAAAAACATATTTCATCTCAAAAGCGTTCATGGGGCTGTACCCCGTTTCCACCAAAGCCACAAAATGTAGGGGTACTGCAACACACACCGATTGGCATTCCAAATCCGTCCCATGCCATATGCACCCATCACACTATTCCATTGCCTTGATCACGCACACACATTGCAGAGCCATACACACGCATCTGGGAAATCAGTGCACAACTGTGCACAAACTGTGAACGTCAGACATCTAACACAAACCTTGCAAGGTGCAACACAATAACCTTTCGTCTCCGCCCCACAGGTGACGAACTGCATGATGCTGGAGAGGGAGACAGCAGCCATCACAGCCAGTCCACAAGCCTTCCACACGGACTCACGGATGTGGAAGACCTGGACACCTCTTCGGACGAGGACACCCGACCAGGCACATCTGGTGTGGCAGGGCGCAACCGCTCCCCAGGACCCCTCCTACCCACCAACCCATCTCCCAGGGCTGGTGACCAGTCCCAGGCCCCTGCTGCCACGGTCATTGCAGCCACCACCACCGCCGCAACCACCACCACCACCACCAGGGCCTCCCTGACCACTCACCCTGCGCATGGTGTTGCACGCACCTCGACATCGACCCTGGGAGCGGCAACGAGGCCCCGGGTGACCACTGTGGCCGGTGGGCTGGTCGGTGGCAGCAGTCCAGGTGGGAGGAGCAGGGTCAGGCCAACGCCATCCGAGCCTGGGAGCCAAGCCCTGCCGCAAATCGCCAGAGTCCTTGGGGCCTGTGAAGAGGCCCAGGGACAATGGGCCTGTTCATCTGCCGATACGCGGGAAGTCCTTGGGGTGTTGAGGTCCATGGACGCCCATATGGGCCAATTCGTGACCCGTATGGGCCAACTAGTCGACCTCATGGGCCAGCTAGTGGTGGCGGTGAGGGCCCAATCAAGGCCAACCACACCACCTCCGACACCACCTGCTGGGGCGCAGGGTCGTGCAACATCCAGTTCCCCTGCGTCAACCGCGAGTGGGCAATCCTCAGCCACCACAAGCAGCCCACAACAACACCCCCCCCTCCCACACGTGGAAGGGGTCGTCCGAAGAGGAAACAGGTGTCCAGAGAAGACTTTGCACGCTCCAAACGCCAGTGAGTCAGCCAGCCACGGTGGCCATCTACTGCATTCACTTGGACTACTATCCTACCCCACACTGCCATGTGAATGGCATGTGTCTGTCAGACTGTGGACCCAGAACAACATGGCTACACCTTGACCATCACGCGGACATGTCCGTCAACTCATTGTTCCAGCATGCACCACTTGTGTGATCACCTTGCCCACATTCACATGTCACTGCTTTAAATAAATACACCTGGATCACATTCTGTCTTATCTGCTCTGTGTTTAATCAAAGATGTGCAACCGTCCCCAAGATCAGAAATGCATCTGTATTGTGGTATGTCGATAGGCCAGGAGAGGCTGTAGGGACCTAGGGGGGAAAAACAGAACAAGAGTCCATTGAATGTGTGTGTCACACACTCATCACACAGTACTTGTCATCAAGTTCAAGCAATGTACACACATCTCACAGAGCAACAGGGCACAATGCCACAGTCACTGTCAGTGGCATACTACCCTGGACATGGACCATTGTCACACAGCACTCAGTGAACAATAGGCCGGAGTGACAATGCACACATACACCTACACAGCTACAGCAACATCAGCCGACGTACATGGTCACTCACCGTCAAGTGAAGTAGCATGCGATGAGCTGCTGACGCTCATTCACTGCTTCCTCCTCTCCACTGTCCTCGTCACTGGACACGGCCTGGTCTGCAGGCGGGGGTCCTGGCTGATCACCGTCATCCACTATCAGGGGGATCTGCCTGCGAATAGCCAGATTGTGCAGCATGCAGCATGCAGCATGCCACTACTATCTGGCACACCTTCTGTGGGGAGTATGCCAGTGCACCCCCGGTGCGGTTCAGGGACCTGAATCTGGCCTTCAGGAGTCCAAAAGTCCGCTCCACCACACGTCTGGTCCTCCCATGTGCCTCATTGTATCTGACATCAGCTGGTGTCCTGGGATTACGGAGTGGGCTCAGCAGCCAAGGCCCGTTAGGATATGCAGAGTCACCTGGGTGTGAGAAACACAGAGAATCCTTGCAATTCCAACAGGATACAGACAGCATGTCACACCCAGTACGCTACACGAGTATGCATACTCACCAACAATCCATGCACGGTCCGGTTGAAGATTAGACACCAGCATGATGTGCGAGTCATGGGTGGAACCGGGAAACTTCGCACACACGTGCGTGATGATCATGTCCACCAGGCACACCACTTGCACATTCAGGGAGTGGAAATGTTTCCGGTTCCTAAAGATGTGCTCCATGGCCTGTGGTGCAACAAGGCCAACATGTGTGCAATCAATTGCACCAACAACGTGGGGGATGCGTCCAAGTGCATAGAAAGCACCCTTCACTGCCGCCAAATCACGAGCCCTGGGGAATCGGATGTACCGGTTCCTGTACAGCATCATAGCTGCCAGGACATCCCGTAGCACCATGCTGAACATGGGTTGGGACATTCCACCTCCACTGCCTACCGTGTGTTGGAAAGATCCGGTAGCGAAAAAATGCAGTGCAGCCATCACCTTAGCCGTGGGGGTGAATGCTGTTGGATACACCCTGCGAGGACGAAGGTGGGGTTCCAACATGGCACATAGGTGATGCAGGGTGGGTCGGTCCAGCCGGAATTTACGAATGACCTCCACATCCTCCATGTTTGACAGCAATTGGTAGGGGCAATGTATGTTTGGTCTCCTCTTGGACAGATGGAAGTGGACACATGTCAATGCAACACACCACATGGCACTTACACATACACATACCACAAATTACTGGCGAAGCTATAGAATCACAGAACAGCTGACAAGTAGGGACAGCACAGCCACAATACTCTTACACAGGTCCCCTTACCAATAGCAATGGCTACTGACACATACCATTGCCATGAGCATGCACATGGGGATTTAGGCCCTAATAGCCTGAAAGGCATCATGATGGTTTCAGACTGCATAGGTGGGAGGCGACAACACCACGGCAAAATACCTAGCTGCTGTGCCACACACAGCCTCCGAGGCCGGGTGAGTATGGCACACACCAACAACACAATGTACACAGGCTGAGCGGCCAAAACAAGTGGGTCCTGTTGCACAATGGGATATGAGACAGTCAATGATGTCCCTAGTCCACCCAATGTCCAGCACTGTACGTATCACACCTCCAACACTCATTGACAGGTGTACACATTGACAACTCCATGACAACACAGCTGTGTGAATGCAAACACACATCACAAGTGACACGTAACGTTGCACGTGCCAAGTGGGAGATGTACATTGAGAAATATGGCATGTGTGTGCATATGCGCATCCCATGCACCCATGCTAATGTGTACATGATGATGTGCCAACAGACATGTGGAGGCTGAGCACTGGCCGTCAATGCCAATGCACACAGCATGAAGTGGCCCTGTCCAGTGTGGACATGCTCCCACACACAAATCATGGCCACACCTGCAAATGCATGGCGCACCTTCAACTGTGGATTCCACATGGCACCAGCGGACTGTACCCGCCATGGACCAGGCCTTTGAGGCCAACTCCAATGGCCCTCGCGACTGCATCCTGCGTGCTTGACGATAGAGGTAAGCGTACCGGGACAGCTCCGTGCAGGCCATTGTGTGCATTTGAAGCAGGCAGACATGGTACACCAATTGCAGCAACTTGGACCCACTGGAACAGCCCCAGGTGGCTATATGAGTGTGGGAAGGAGACAGGCATTACCACAGCTTACAGGGACTGCTGCCTGGCATCCCTCAACAACACCTGCCGCTGCTGCCACATGTCCACCTACATGTCGACGACTCTGCAGATATGTCCAGGTCCACTCACCAGCGAGGAGCTGGGGATCATGGATTCCGAGCTCCACGCACACTGCCCAAGGCTATTCATAGCAAAACATGTGTGTGTAAGACAACTACAGTGTGTGTGGGAGTGCATGTGGGGGACACACATATCGTTGATCTGCAGCACTATGATTCTGAGCCTGTGGGGTTCCAACATGCACTGCTTACCATGCTAACTACAGGTGTAAGGGGTATGTAGGCTCTATGGCGCTTTCCCATGCATGTCCCTCACGAGTGGTGGTACATGGCATTTCCATGTCAGACATCCAGTCACGCAGCCACTTGGCAATGCAGGACTCAGGGCAGTCATTGCTTGTGTGAATGGCTGCATGGGTCCCTGCTGGCCTCCTCAGTGGCAGCAGACCTGAGCTGCACATTGACTGCACAATCCTAGAAGGAGCCAACACTGACTGTACAGTGGGTTACATGGACTTTTGTTCAGGTCTCTCCTGAAATGCACAAACTCAGCCCTGTCGATTGGACACACCATGCCTTGTGATAGGGATGTGTGTGAGAGATAGTGGCACTGAATGTGACCTCCATTGTGTGGTGAGCCATTCACAGGGCGAGTACGTTGAGGGCTGCGCAGTGTTGGACATGGTGAGTCCACCCACAATGATGTGTTGCCTTGTGATCTATGTGTTGGTCCACCTGACAATGGACAGTAGATGTGGGCAGACTACACATTGCTCAATGCGCTGGCAACCTGCATGTGAATGGGATGGACAGGTACTGTGTACACACTCCCAGCAGCATGCATTCACGTGTGTTGTACACATGCTGTTGGGCCATGTCCGATTACTTCCTGGCTCTGTTGCACGTCTCTGAGTATTTGGGATGGGTCAGCAGCATGCCACTGTGATTGGTGGATGTGGGTGATGTTGAGAAGTGTATGAGTGACATTCCAAGGCTCTTGTGTACCATCCCTGCAGTTTGAAATCCTCCAGCCCAAGGGCGTGTGATGAGGCATTGCATCCAAGTTGATGCCTCTGTGTATGTGTGACCGACAGTGCAGCCAATTCCACAAAGGGTGTGACGTCATCTGCCGGATGAGCTACTACGTGGCGATAACGGATCGGGGGATGCCCCCTCGTATTGTCAGGTCAGCACGGCGCTGCATTTCACCAGTAATGGTCTGCATCTTGACAGTCACACAGCCTGTGCCGGATGCATGTTTGTAGGGGCATCAGCAGCAAGCAAGTGTACAGTAATGTGGGATGGTGTCTTCTGCGGTGAGAGGCAGCATGTGTCCACAGCCTAACCATAATCTGGGTTATGCGACGTATGTTGTGTATGCAGTGGGTTGTAGGTGTACTCTGTGCTGTGTGCACCTGACATGCATATGCGATTCCTGAGGGTCAAGATGTAATTTGAGCACTCTGCATTCTCAATGCACTCAGAGTCGTAGCCCTCAGGAACAACCTGTAGTGGCCTGGATTGGCAATTCACATGTATGTTTGAGGCACTGTGCCTACTCTGATTTCGTTCGGTCATATGTTTGCGATGCCTCAGCTCATATCTCTGGTGCTTACACATCCGGCACACTGTGCTACAGCAGTAATGCTCATGTGAACGACAGGTGGATGGCATGGGCTCATGGCCATTGTGGCCCGTCATGTTGCAGTCTGTGTGAGTGGTTTCCCATTCTGCTCCATGCAGGTATGTCTTTGGCCTAATTACGTAGTGCTCATCCTTGCCCCATCAGGACAGTGGGTGTGCACACCGCGATTTGGGACAATGGTCGCAGGGTGACACAGGCCGGGTGTAGTGCTATGTGCACAACACATGTGCCACTTATTGGCGGCTTCAGTTACTGTACGCCAGCCATTACGTGTTGATTGTGGTGGCTGTATGCAATTGCACAGGTATCGTGCAACATGTGGATTGGTGGATGTTCTGTGCTACTTCCCTTGCACATGTCTGTTCAATTGATGCCAGATGAGTGAGGCCACCTCGCTCTCTCTCATGTGGCATCTCCCGTGGGTGCTGAGGGACAGGGGACGGTCAACAGTGGTGTGGCATCGGATGTAGCAGCTGCACAGGTGCTGAGTGTGTCAGATGTGACCAGCACCTCGGAGGGGCCAGACGTGAGCTGGATGAATTACAGGCCGAGACAGAAATTTCTGAGTCATCTGAGGACCGAGGTGATGCATCCATGTTTGCTAACACAGGGGACGTGGACTCTGGCTCCTCTTCAGCCACGCGGAGGCCAATGCCCGCACTCCCATCTACTTCCACAGGTGCAACACGTGTCGGCACAGGGATGAAGGGTAGAGTTTCCTTCACACCAGGCACAGCTGCCCCTGCACATGTGACCCCTGCTGCCCTCAGTGCTGGGTCTGTTGAGCTCATGCGCCATCTCTGCGTGGGGCAGACAGCTCTCCTCAATGACGTCATTGCCCATGACATCACTTTGCCGCAGGTGACACAGTACATGGAGGGCCCACATGTACGCGTGGGTGGGCTACGCCGGACTGTCCAATGGTTGTCCCCCCAGTCAAGGTGGTCCTTCAACTGGGCCAATATCAAGCTGACATTCCTGACCCTTTCTCCACCCCCTGGGCAGTGGCACATCTGACAACAGCAGGGCACGAGTCCTAAAATAAGGGGTGGGGGACGCTGACGTCATGACAGGAAGTAACATCACGGAAGGTGGCTTGCACCGTCTGACTCATTGCCTCCCCTCGCTCACCCCTTATATGCGGTTGCATCATCGAAGCCAGCGCGTGCACAAGCAGCTCCGATCTCGCCCCAGAGAGGCCAAAGAGTGAATGTGTGGGTCCATTTGCCCCAATTATCTGTCTCGCGGTGATATGAGTGGTGGGACGCCGTCCACCCGCGTGGTACCCCGACTTGATACCTGGACAACAGTGACAATGCATGACAGCCTCCAGAGTCCGGATACACCACATGCAACACACAGAGGCTGTGGCTGCCCTAGCGGGCCAAGCCGCAAACACAATCCCACACGTAAGGTTGACCCACCCCTGCGCGCATAGACATTACAACCGCTGCCATTGACAAGGGATCCATGTGGTGGGACATGGGCCTCAGGGTGACGGGCCTCCGAGCCATCCCCCGCCAACGAGTGTCATGCATCTCACACATATCGCAAAGCCAATAGGACACTTTGCCTGCACACCAGGTCTCGAGTCAGGGTACCACGCGGGTGGACGGCGTCCCACCACTGATTTTACCGTGAGCCAGGGAACTGGTGCAAATGGACACACACATTCACTCTTTGGCCCTTCTGCGGCGAGCTCGGTGCTGCTTGTGCACGCGCTGGCTTCTCTGTAGCAATCGCATGTAAGGGGTGGGCAAAGGGAGGCACAAAGTCTGATGGTGCAAGCCACCTTTCGTGACGTCACTTCCTGTCGTGACGTCTGCGTCCCCCACTACATATTTAGGACTTGTGCCCTGCTGCTCACTGAGAATGTGTTGCCTGCGAGATGTGACCAGGAGAAGGGCGCCATGAGCTACCACCCACCAAGCTCCACTGCCATCCCGTGCCCTGGGTAGCCTGTGCAGGCGGACAATGTAGGGGGTACACCTGGTGGACAGGGGATGTGAGTGCCTTGGCAAGGGCCTGGCAGATGCACAGCAGTATCCAGCATGTCCCCAGAGGGAGGGCTAACGTCTACACCTGATGCAGCATTGATCGTGTGCCCGCCTGTTGTGCCCACACAAGTTCACATTCATCTCCAGACAGGTGTGCTTTCCAAATACCCAACACAGTGGAAATATAGCCCTCCGGAATCCTCCCCACACAGTCTGTTTCAACAATGCATGTGTGCACCTACCCGTGCCACCCACCCACCTGGCCCAAGCGGAACTCCCGCTTCACATGCCACATGTGTGTCTTCCACAGTTGTGCTTCTCTCTCAGGGGCGGACCTCCAACTGTCCCATAGCACATAGACAACACCGAGTTGAACGGGCCATCCTGTTTGAATGGTAGGGACACACACACATCTACCTGTGACACAGTGGTGGCTGTGATGGCTATTGTGCCTGCCATGGCAGTGTTGGTTGCCATGTCAGGGTACACTCACACACATTGCATACGCAGCTTTTCGTGTCACTACTCTGCACATCGGACTGGCCACTGTCCCTGGTGTTGAACAATTTTGCCGCCTGTCTATGTAATCTGTGACTGGATGCTGTTGTTCCTGTAGTCTGTTGTGTCTGTGTAGTTGCTGATTGCAGTTGTTACTGTGTGTGCATAGTTAAGTGAGGCACATGCCTTGTATGGTACCTCAACAATTGCAATGTCTGGTCTCACATTCCTATGTGTTTTACACGTGGCTGGGACTTCACTTCTTTCAGACTCTGCCACTTGTGTGTGTGATGAAGAAGTTTTTTAGTGACACGGATTGTCTGCATGTATTTGCTTGTTTTCCATGGTAAATGTCTACGTGTCATGTTTGCGTGCAAGCAAAGCACGGGGTGTGAGTCTGGCCACAGGATGACAGGTAGCATGTGCATAGTGTGCGGGTATGTGTGAGCTTACTTTCTGTGTGGCCAGCAGTGTAGGTGTATGTTAATTTTGTGATGAACATTGAGCCTGGGCACACGGGTTACTTTCAAAGTGTGCATTTGGGAGGTGTATGTGTGTGTGGTGTGAAGTGTGTGACTTTGGGGTAGTGTTGGTGTGTGTGTGTGCACTCTGGCAATGTCGATTACACACATGTGTTACCCAGGGGCATGGTGGGTGTTTGTATCCGTGTTCAGGTCTGTGGATGTGAGCGCATGTGTGTATTGTATGTTGCACAGTGTGCAGTGTGTGGGTGTGTCCTTGCAGTTCAGGATGGCTCCTACTTAATAAGTTTTGGCCATT
Organism: Calotriton arnoldi; assembly: GCA_963921515.1. NCBI lineage: Eukaryota > Metazoa > Chordata > Amphibia > Caudata > Salamandridae > Calotriton > Calotriton arnoldi. Next base: position 82,171 of record CAWUFW010015223.1, on the reverse strand, counting down.
GTGGGTCTGCAGGGTGTGTGACTGTCAAGATTGTGCCTGGTTTAATTAAGCATGTATGTGAGTTTCAGCAGTTCGTACTCACTGTGCGGACCTGCCCACCCACACTGATTTCCTGTGTGTGTTTTGACATGCATTGCTGTAGCATGCTTCTTGCGTGGGTCCCAATTTTGCTTGATGAGTGTGATGTCCGACTGCGAAGGTAATTATACACATATGTAGGACTGTGCTTTGAAGTGACCAGCCCGTCAGTGTTAATGTGATGATCTGTTGGGCCACGTCAGAGTCTGACAATCAAAGGCCCACGACCTGTAGTATTTCACTAGGTCCACTGTGGCGGCAACTCATATGCATTGACATCCAATGTCACTGGACTACATGGTCATCTCACGGCTCTCGTGTACTTCACACACTCTCATCCTCTATCATTCGTACTTGTCTTCTGGAAATAATTCTACAGAGTCACATATTTGCTTCGAGGCATGTATTTGGACTTACTTCCTCTGGGATGCAGAATAGTGGACACTACTGGCAGCAAAATGCATGTGGAGGATATACTTAGCATGATTACACATACGAAAGGGGGTACAGGTAGATGTAATTAGTTGTTGACTGTGGAATGGAGGCTTCAGGGTTACAGCTGCCTTGCCCTTTCTATGCTACAGTACATTTGCTGATTACTGATGGTCTCTGGGCTTTGACACAGACAGTATTCATTCAGCCTACCAGACAGCTTGACATCATAGGGACAGTTCATCTCGGTTCCATGGTACCGGTTTAATACAATAGTGACTCCGACACACCTGCGTCAGAGGTGACATCAGGGCATGTGCCCACCTGCATGCAGCAGCGTCTCACCAGTTGTTGCAATGTGGTGGCTACTGAACATGACACTGTTGCTAGGGCCATGTTGTAGGGGGTTGCATTTGTTGTCCATGCATGAGTCCTGGCATGGAAGTACAGACGGAGGTGAGGTGACAGTTCGCACGTACTACAGCAGACAGATAAGTGTGCACTGACAGGTGCATGTGTCCAGGTGCGCAGAATACATATTATGGCATAGTTGTTCGTGCTGTATTGCCCATGTGGTTACTGTACACAAGTCCCATACCTCTGCCTCCCCCTGTTCATGCAGAGACACGGGATATGGTGAGGAACAGGGTGCATGTCCCGGAAATGTCAGTTGTCATGGCAGTGGAGTTGATGGTAAGGGGTTAGTTGCAGATGATATGGTATAGTTCTTGAACAGCTACCTGCCCACTCCGTGCGAAAGCCAAGCATGGGTACGGTGTTGTACATCTATGTTCAATTGGGGATATTGAGTCGGGGACCCATGAATTGACAAGTTGACGTGTATGCGATACCTTCCAGCAGGGTATCCATCCCATTGATGGTGAACATGGATGTCATCCAATGAAGCGGATGGTGGGTGGCAAGGTGTTCGTCGTAAGTTGTCCCATGTAGAATCCTGATGGGACATGTTGGATGACATTCGATGAAACTGTGATCCAGAAGACGTTGTGTGGAGGCACACTGGTCCCATTGCAGTGTGTCCCCGATTGCAGCCACAAACGCCATGCCCCCATACACTGAACAGATCCTGTCGTGGTCGTCCAGGGGTGCAAACAAGTGTACCAAGTCCGCCTTTGGACATGCCGGGTTGGAGAGACATAAATCCACGGGCCAGTGGAACGGACACCTCCGACAGTAGAATACGGGGATGACGCAGCTGAACATTGCAATGCGGTAAGTTAGTCGGTAACTTACATTCAGCATTGCCAGATTTGAGCAGCCCACTATGTGTAGCATGCTGTCACTGTACAGCTTGATCTGTCCATCGTAGCTGAGGGTCAGTGGTGCAACAGCCATTTTGCTACAGGGTGATGTGATGGCGTGCTCCGTCTGCCTGAGCAGTCAGCAGAGTGCAGCCTCCGACGATGCTGGGAATTGTGGAATGGATGACGGCGGATGGGCTTGGGCGGAGGACACAGTCCCTCATCCCACTTGCTTCTATGAATAGTCAAGGCCAGTGGTGTGTGATTCTTTCCACATTACTTTCATTTGTTCCTCATGGAGGGGTGGTATTATTGCATTTTGTGGTGTTATCTTTCTTTCATGTTGTGCGCTATCTGCCAGTGGACGTTTTACTCTGCATGGCTATGTTTTTCTTCTTGTTGGTACAATGGCTCCATTCTCCAGCATAATTTGTTGCAATGTTATTTCGGAGCAGGAATGGAAGGCCATTCAGTGCTATCTGCTCTCCCGGGTGTGGGCGGGAACACTCCGTTGCCGCTGTACATTGCGGCTTCTGTGTGGGTGTAGTGATTGTGCACACCTGTTCTCAGGCAGCAGTGTTTTTCTATTTTGTACATTGCATGTGTTGTTATTGCGAGCAGGATGGGATTGGTATTTCTTGTTGAGACTGGCGTGCCTTTTCCGGACATTGTCGATATTCTGCGCTGTTATGTGGTAACCGCCGTGTGATTATCCATGTTTTACACACAAGGGTGTGTCCTATTTTGCATTCACGTTACTCCCCTGTTCGGGACACTTGTGTGACGTCAAGTTGATGACTGTGAGTTGTCGGTTGGGGACATGAGTGATGCATGAAGGCCACGTGACATGTGCCTTCAGGGTGGGGCTGGTGTGTGGGGTGTGTAGTTGTGGCCCTGTGGTGTTTGTGTGCAGCCTAATTATGGCGCAGTCGCTGGCCACTGTGTTGTGCGCATGTGTACCTGCGTCATCGCCGCTACGCTGCGGTGCCGTGACAGGGTCGTCACTTCCTGGGCCCGGGTCATGGGTGCCCAGGATGTTGCGAGTTGTTTATTTTTGTCAGGTGGGACATGTGTGGGTACAGTGGTGGATGTGTCCTGTCCTGTGTCCTGTCCACACAGGGATGTCTGGGGGGGCCATGTACAGTTTTCCCGCCCTTGCACTGTGTGCATTGTTTTCGTACCCTTGTTGTGTGTCTGCCTACCTGCGTCGTCGTGGTGCGTTCACTCCTAGTTGGTGCATCAGGTAGAGCAAGGGGAAGGCCTGGAGTGCAGGATTCATCTCTGGGTGGTCCGCCTTTTTACTCTCCGTCCAGGACAGTCGAGTTTCCGCCTTGGTATCTCGTGCGGTGTCTCTTAGCCGGTGGAGCTGTTTGGTTGTAGCATCGTAATTTGTACGCCGGGCGGTACGTCATTTCGTCGGACGGTGTGTCTCCATTAGCTCGCGCCGCTACGTAGACTGGCGCACTTTGATGGCGGGCGGCGCCGCAGGCTTGCGGGCGGTGTTTGCCTGACTTATCACATCCTAATTTGGCGGGTGTGTGGCCCGTCGCTGGCGGACGGTAATTAGCGGTTTTTGCCTCCGTCAGCACGGCGGTCGTGCTTCCGCCCGACATCGTAATGGACCCCTTTATTAGGATAATGTAACATTTGTTTAGATATGTTCAACAAATTATATTTTATTACATTGATGTACAAATGTATTTGACAGCTTTTAAACATTTTACATTTTTTTGGTATACATATATAATGGTAAAGTAAAAGTATAAATTTTACATTAATATACAGTATCTTTTGTATTGTTTAATATTTTTTAATTCAAACATCTAAATATTTGTCATAAACTTTTTTTTACATTTTTATATCATAATCTCCAAAAGTTCAGGAGTTGGAATATATATACATTGTACATTTTATTACATTATGTTTTATTATATAGCATATTAAATTTTATTTTAATAAAATAAAATTTAGTATGTTCAATAATTTACACATTTTTTCCATTGATATTTTGAAAAGTACATATATATTTTTGAACATTTGTATAATATTTGGAAATTAAAAGTGTATGTAATAAACATATATTTTAATATACATTAATTATTATATTATTTTTTTATAATAAAATAATTAATGTATATTTTACATTTTTATATGTTTATTTTAAACATTGTTTAAAAAATATAGATATACATTTTTATACATTTGTAAACATTTTTAAAGCGTTTTTTATTATTTTCCATTCATTCCTATGGGGAGTTAGTCCTATTTTTGTTTTAATTATGCCGCCATTTTATTTTCCTTTATTCACTTTTTGAACTATCTACTTCGTCGTTTGGGTCATTTATGAAGACGGAACCTCGCGGTTGGGAGCTGCTTCGTCTCCGTTCCAGTAAGTTTACTTTTATTTACTTTTAAGTTATTTTTAAGGTAGTGTTAACCCCTTCGCTGCTAGGCCTTTCCCCCCCTGTGCTAAGCCTTTTTTTTAGCTATTTGGGGTAGTTTGCGCTTAGGCCCCTGTAACTTTTTGACCACATAAGGTATCCACGCCAAATTTGCGTCCTTTTCTTCCAACATCAAGGGGATTCTAAAGGTACCCAGAGTTTGTGGATTCCCCTGGAGGGGACCCAGAAATTAGCCAAAATACAGCTAAATTTTGGGTTTTTGGGGAAAAATGGGAAAAAAGTGCTGCAAATGAAAGCGTCTGGGTTTTTCCCTGCAAATGGTATCAAAAAAGGGTTTGTGGGGCTGAAATCACCATTTTTCCAGCTTTTAGGGAACGACAGACTTTTGTCAGAAAACCAAATTTTTTTACACAGTTTTGGCATTTTTCTGGGACATAGCCTATTTTTGCTATTTTTTGTGCTTTCAACCTCCTTCCAGTTAATGGTAGAAATGGGTATGAAAGAAATAATGGATCCTGGAAAGCTATACATTTTAGTAAAGTAGACAAAATTCTGAATTCAGCAAGGGGTCATTTGTGTAGATTCTTCAAGGTTTCTTTATAGAAACTAACAGTTAAATATTGGAAAAATTGAAAATTAGTTGAAAAAAACAGCCTTTTGTGTTAATGTTTTCACCTGTAACTTCTTCTAATTATGACAGCTCTTTTGAAAGCAATATACCGTTACATCCGCGGGACCTTACTGGTTGTGGGGATATATAGGACTTGTAGGTTCACCAAGAACCCGACGAATCCAGAGCCAAAAACTAAGCAGCGACTTGCAATGGTTTTTTATTATGTACCGGGTATATAGCAATTATTCTGGGAAAATGTATACATGGAAAAATCGGTAAGAAAGACACCTATGTATTTCTGAAATGTGAACAAAGTATAGAGTTTAGAAACAGTAGATATTTGCACATTTCCGAAATTGGGAATACTCATACTAGCATGAGAATTATCGGTCATTTTTCAAAATGACTTCTTTTTACATATTGTCTTTCATTTGGAAGGCAGAAATGCATTGAAAGTCAATAGGTAATAGCAGTTGCTTTACAAATCTGAATTACCCTAAGTCTCCCGATAAAAATGGTGCCTCACTTGTGTGGGTAGGCATAGTTCCCACGACAAGAAACGGCTCAAAACGCAACGTGAACACACCACATTTTCACAATGAAAAATTACCCTTTTTTTGCAAAGTGCCTAGCTGTAGTTTTAGTACCCTAGCTCTGTCGGCACCTAGGGAAACCTAGCAAACCTAAACATTTTTGAAAACTAGACACCCAGGGGAATCTAGGATGGGGTGACTTGAATGGCTCTCACCAGGTTCTGTAACCCAGAATCCCTTGCAAACCTAAAAAAATGCCAAAAAAACCACATTTTCCTCACATTTCTGAGGTGGAAAGTTCTGGAATCTGCGTGGATCCACAAATTCCCACCCACCCAGCGTTCCCCAAAGTCTTCCGAGAAAAATGGTACCTCACGTGTGTGGGTAGGCCTAGTGCCCGCGACAGGAAACGGCACAAAACGCAACGTGGACACACCACAATTTCACAGCGAAAAATGACCCTTTTTTGGCAAAGTACCTAGCTGTAGTTTTTGAACCCTAGCTCTGCCGGCACCTAGGGAAACCTAGCAACCCTATACATTTTTGGAAACTAGACACCCAGGGGAATCCAGGATGGGGTGACTTGACTGGCTCCCGCCAGGTTCTGTTACCCAGAATCCCTTGCAAACCTAAAAATTGTCAAAAAAACCACATTTCCCTCAAAGTTCTGTGGCGGAAAGTTCTGGAATCTGCGTGGATCCACAAATTTCCACCCACCCAGCGTTCCCCAAAGTCTTCCGAGAAAAATGGTACCTCACGTGTGTGGGTAGGCCTAGTGCCCGCGACAGGAAACGGCACAAAACGCAACGTGGACACACCACAATTTCACAGCGAAAAATGACCCTTTTTTGGCAAAGTACCTAGCTGTAGTTTTTGAACCCTAGCTCTGCCGGCACCAAGGGAAACCTAGCAAACCTATACATTTTTGAAAACTATGCACCCAGGGGAATCCAGGATGGGGTGACTTGACTGGCTCACACCAGGTTCTGTTACCCAGAATCCCTTGCAAACCTAAAAAATTGTCAAAAAAACACATTTTCCTCACATTTCTGTGGTGGAAAGTTCTGGAATCTGCGTGGATCCACAAATTTCCACCCACCCCGCGTTCCCCAAAGTCTTCCAAGAAAAATGGTACCTCACTTGTGTGGGTAGGCCTAGTGGCCACGACAGGAAACGGCGCAAAACGCAACGTGGACACACCACAATTTCACAGTGAAAAATGACCCTTTTTTGGCAAAGTACCTAGCTGTAGTTTTTGAACCCTAGCTCTGCCGGCACCTAGGGAAACCTAGCAAACCTATACATTTTTGAAAACTAGACACCCAGGGGAATCCAGGATGGGGTGACTTGACTGCCTCTCACCAGGTTCTGTTACCCAGAATCCCTTGCAAACCTAAAATATTGTCAAAAAACCCACATTTTCCTCACATTTCTGTGGTGGAAAGTTCTGGAATCTGCGTGGATCCACAAATTTCCACCCACCCTGCATTCCCCAAAGTCTTCCAAGAAAAACGGTACCTTACTTGTGTGGGTAGGCCTAGTGCCCAAGACAGGAAACGGTGCAAAACGCAACGTGGACACACCACAATTTCACAGTGAAAAATGACCCTTTTTTGGCAAAGTGCTTAGCTGTAGTTTTTGAACCCTAGCTCTGCCGGCACTTGTGGAAACCTAGCAAACCTATACATTTTTGAAAACTAGACACCCAGGAGAATCCAGGATGGGGTGACTTGACTGCCTCTCACCAGGTTATGTTACCCAGAATCCCTTGCAAACCTAAACAATTGTCCAAAAAAACCCATTTTCCTCACATTTCTGTGTTGGAAAGTTCTGGAATCTGCGTGGATCCATAAATTTCCAACCACCCCGCGTTCCCCAAAGTATTCCGAGAAAAATGGTACCTCACTTGTGTGGGTAGGCCTAGTGCCCGCGACAGGAAATGGCACAGAACGCAACGTGGACACACCACAATTTCACAGTGCAAAATGACCCTTTTTTGGCAAAGTGCCTAGCTGTAGTTTTTGAACCCTAGCTCTGCCGGCACCTAGGGAAACCTAGCAAACCGATACATTTTTGAAAACTAGACACCCAGGGGAATACAGGATGGGGTGACTTGACTGCCTCTCACCAGGTTCTGTTACCCAGAATCCCTTGCAAACCTACAAAATTGTCAAAAAAACCACATTTTCCTCTCATTTCTGTGGTGGAAAGTTCTGGAATCTGCGTGGATCCACAAATTTCCACCCACCCCGCGTTCCCAAAGTCTTCCGAGAAAACGGTACCTCACTTGTGTGGGTAGGCCTAGTGCCCGCGACAGGAAACGGCGCAAAACGCAACGTGGACACACCACAATTTCACAGTGAAAAATTACCCTTTTTGGCAAAGTGCCTAGCTGTAGTTTTTAACCCTAGCTCTGCCGGCACCTAGGGAAACCTAGCAAACCTATATATTTTTGAAAACTAGACTCCCAGTGGAATCCAGGATGGGGTGACTTGACTGCCTCTCACCAGGTTCTGTTACCCATAATCCCTTGCAAACCTAAATAAAAATTGTCAAAAAAAACACATTTTCCTCACATTTCTGTGGTGAAAAGTTCTGGAATCTGCGTGGATCCACAAATTTCCACTCACCCCGCGTTCCCCAAAGTCTTCAGAGAAAAATGGTACCTCACTTGTGTGGGTGGGTCAAGGACCAGTGACAAGCAAGGGCCCAAAACCTATTGAGGCGACATCAAAATTACCTATCACAAACCAACCTGGTTTTGCAAGGGGGGTCCCATGAGTTTTTGGCCCTGGGCTCGGCGACCATCTAGGGAAACCTACCAAACCCACACATTTCTGGAAACTAGACACCCAGGGGAGTCCAGCGAGGTATGGCTTGCGTGGGTCCCCTAACGTTTTCCTACCCACAATCCCCTGCAAACCTGAAATTTTGCTGAAAAAATCACTTTTTTCTGAAATTTCTGTGTGGGAAAGTTCTGGAATCTACTTGGATCCACAAATTTCCTCCCAACCAGCGTTCCCCAAGGTCTCCTGATAAAAATGATACCTCACTCGCGTGGGTGGGTCAAGTACCCGCGACAGGCAAGGGCCCAAAACCTATTGAGGCGACATCAAAATTACCTATCACAAAACAACCTGGTTTTGCAAGGGGGGTCCCATGAGTTTTTGGCCCCGGGCTCGGCGGCCATCTAGGGAAACCTACCAAACCCACACATTTCTGAAAACTAGACACCCGGTGGAGTCCAGCGAGGTATGGCTTGCGTGGGTCCCCTAACGTTTTCCTACCCAGAATCCACTGCAAACCTCAAATTTAGCTGAAAAAATCACTTTTTTCTCAAATTTCTGTGTGGGAAGCTTCTGGAATCTACGTGGATCCACAAATTTCTTCCCACCCAGGTCTCCCTATAAAAATGATACCTCACTCGCGTGGGTGGGTCAAGTACCCGCGACAGGTAAGGGCCCAAAACCTATTGAGGCGACATCAAAATGACCTATCACAAAACAACCTGGTTTTGCAAGGGGGGTCACCTGGGTTTTTGTCCCCGGGCTCGGCGGCCATCTTGGGAAACTACCAAAACAAACATTTATGAAAACTAGACACCCGGGGGAGTCCAGCGATGTATGGCTTGCGTGGGTCCCCAACGTTTTCCTACCCAGAATACCCTGCAAACCTCAAATTTAGCTGAAAAAAATCACTTTTTCCATACATTTTTGCGTGGGATCACCGTGCCGGCACAAATGTCCTACCACCCAGCGTTCCCCTTGTTCTCCCGAGTAAAATGATACCTCACTTGTGTGGGTTGGCCAAAGGCCTGTGACTAGGAAGAGCCCAAAACATAGGGATTTAGAGTATAGCACCGAGAATTCTAAGCGCTATATTTTTTTAAAAATACGTTTTTAGCCAGTTCTGCTTTGGACACCCACACAAGTGAGGTATCATTTTATTCGGGAGAACAAGGGGAACGTTGGGTGGTAGGACATTTGTGGCAGCACGGTGATTCCACGCAAAAATATGTGGAAAATATGTTATTTTCAGCTAAATTTGAGGTTTGCAGGGGATTCTGGGTAGGGAAACGTTGGGGAATCCACGCAAGCCATACCTCATTGGACTCCCCAGGGTGTCTAGTTTTCAGAAACATGTGGGTTTGGTAGGTTTCCCTAGATGGCGGCAAGCCCGGGGCCAAAAAACCAGGTGCCCCCCCCCAAAACCAGGTAGTTTTGTTATAGGTAATTTTGAAGTCTCCACAATACGATTTGGGCCATTTCCTGTTTCAGCCACTTTGCCTACCCACACAAGTGAGGCACCATTTTTATCGGGAGACCTGGGGGAACGCTGGGTGGGAGGAAATTTGTGGATCCATGCAGATTCCAGAAGTTTCCCACACAGAAATTTGAGAAAAAAGTGATTTTTTTCAGCAAAATTTGAGGTTTGCAGGGGATTCTGGGTAGGAAAACTTTGGGGGACCCACGCAAGCCATACCTCGCTGAACTCCCCCGGGTGTCTAGTTTTCAGAAATGTTTGGGTTTGGTAGTTTCCCAAGATGGCCGCCGAGCCCTGGGACAAAAACCCAGGAGACCCCCCTTGCAAAACCAGGTTATTTTGTGATAGGTCATTTTGATGTCGCCTCAATAGGTTTTGGGCCCTTGCCTGTCACGGGTACTTGACCCACCCACGCGAGTGAGGTATCATTTTTATCGGGAGACCTGGGGGAACGCTGGGTGGGAGGAAACTTGTGGATCCACGTAGATTCCAGAACTTTCCCACACAGAAATTTGAGAAGAAAGTGATTTTTTCAGCTAAATTTGAGGTTTGCAGGGGATTCCGGGTAGGAAAACGTCCGGGGACCCATGCAAGCCATACCTCGCTGGACTCCCCGGGGTGTCTAGTTTTCAGAAATGTGTGGGTTGGTAGGTTTCCCTAGATGGCCGCCGAGCCCCGGGCCAAAAACTCATGGAACCCCCCTTGCAAAACCAGGTTGTTTTGTGATAGGTAATTTTGATGTCGCCTCAATAGGTTTTGGGCCCTTGCCTGTCGCGGGCACTAGGCCTATAAACGCAAGTGAGGTACCATTTTTCTCGGAACACTTTGAGGAATGCGGGGTGGGTGGAATTTTGTGGACCCACGGAGATTCCAGAGCTTTCCACCACAGAAATGTGAGGAAAATGTGTTTTTTTGACAATTTTTAGGTTTGCAAGGGATTCTGGGTAACAGAACCTGGTGAGAGCCATTCAAGTCACCCCATCCTGGATTCCCCTGGGTGTCTTGTTTTCAGAAATGTTTGGGTTTGGTAGTTTACCAAGATGGCCGCCGAGCCTGGGGCCAAAAACTCATGGGACCCCCTTGCAAAACCAGGTTGTTTTGTGATAGGTAATTTTAATGTCGCCTCAATAGGTTTTGGGCCCTTGCCTGTCGCGGGCACTAGGCCTACCCACGCAAGTGAGGTACCATTTTTCTCGGAAGACTTTGAGGAATGCGGGGTGGGTGGAATTTTGTGGACCCACGCAGATTCCAGAACTTTCCACCACAGAAATGTGAGGAAAATGTGTTTTTTTGGACAAATTTTTAGGTTTGCAAGGGATTCTGGGTAACAGAACCTGGTGAGAGCCAGTCAAGTCACCCCATCCTGGATTCCCCTGGGTGTCTAGTTTTCAAAAATGTATAGGTTTGCTAGGTTTCCCTAGGTGCCGGCAGAGCTAGGGTTCAAAATCTACAGCTAGGCACTTTGCAAAAAAAGGGTCAGTTTTCACTGTGAAAATGTGGTGTGTCCACGTTGCGTTTTGGGCCGTTTCCTTTCGCGGGCACTAGGCCTACCTACGCAAGTGAGGTACCATTTTTCTCGGAAGACTTTGGAGAACGCAGGGTGGCTGGAATTTTGTGGATCCACGCAGATTCCAGAACTTTCCACCACAGAAATGTGAGGAAAATGTGTTTTTTTTGGACAAATTTTTAGGTTGGCAAGGGATTCTGGGTAACAGAACCTGGTGAGAGCCAGTCAAGTCACCGCATCCTGGATTCCCCTGGGTGTGTAGTTTTCAAAAATGTACCGCCTTTCTATGTTTCCCTATGTGCCCGCTGCTCTAGGGCCCAAAATCCACAGGTAGGCATATTGCTAAAAACAAATCCATGCCTAGTCGGCCTGCTGCTGCCCTGGGGGGGATATCGGGGGTGGGGTTGCCCCGATATGCCCCCAAGAGGGCAGAAACACTGTGGCTATTTTTTGGGGGGATGGGGGCATTGGTATGCCCATTCTGGGCAGCCCCCACCCCCACGCATAAAAAAAGCCAGCGTAATCGTTGGCGTCTAGTGGGCTTTTTGCCCCCCCGGGGGGGCAGATTGGGGGCTACTGCCCCATCTGCCCCCCAGGGAAGGCAGGAAGGCTGTAATTTTTGCGGGGGAGGGGGTGGGGGCATGGGCATGCCCGTTTTGGGCAGCCCCCACCCTAATTCAAATTTGCCCCAAAAAAATCCCTGGCGACTAGTGGGCTTTTTGTCCCCCCTGGGGGTGCAGATTGGGAGCTAATGCATCCATCTGCCCCCCAGGGGGGGCAGAAAGCCTTCTAGATGCCAGGGATTGTTTTGGGCAAATTTAGTTAGGGTGGGGGCTGCCCAAAACGGGCATGCCAATGCCCCACCCTAATTAAAATTTGCCCAAAGAAATACCTGGCGTCTAGTGGGCTTTTTGCCCCCCCGGGGGGCAGATTGGGGGCTACTGCCCCATCTGCCCCCGAGGGGGGGCAGGAAGGCTGTAATTTTTGCGGGGGAGGGGTGGGGGCATGGGCATGCCCGTTTTGGGCAGCCCCCACCCTAATTAAAATTTGCCCAAAAAAATCCCTGGCATCTACTGGGCTTTTTGCCCCCCCCCGGGGGGCAGAAAGGCTGTACTTTTTGTGGGGGAGGGGTGGGGGGCATTGGCATGCCCATTTTGGGCTGTCCCCACCCTAATTTAGATTTGCCCCAAACAATCCCTGGCTTCTAGTGGGCTTTTTGCCCCCCCGGGGGGGCAGATTGGGGGCTACTGCCCCCATTTGCCCCCCTGGGGGGCAGAAAGGCTGTCATTTTTGCAGGGGGGGTGTGGGCATGGGCATGCCCATATTGGGCAGCCCCCACCACTAATTATAATTCTTTTTTAAATCCCTGGCGTCTAGTGGGCTTTTTGCCCCCCCGGGGGGGCAGATTGGGGGCTACTGCCCCCATCTGCTTCCCAGGGGGGCAAAAAGACTAAATTATGCCAAATATATTTGGGGGAGCAAAGGCCTTTGCCCAAGGGGCCGCTCCCCCTCCCTGGTGTCTAGTGGGTGGATCCCTGCTTGAAGATCGCCCTCCTGGGGCGATCCCCAAGCAGGGATCCACTGGGGAGGGGTACCATTGGAAAGGGAGATTCTCCCCTTTCCAATGATACCTCTCCCGTCTTTCTACGTGCTCAGGGGGCTGAGATAGCCCCCTGAGCACGTAGAAAGTGAAACTGAAATGAGCCTAAAGGCTCATTTTAGTTTCGGTTTCAGTGAAATGAAGTCAGCGCGACGTGCGCGCTGATCTTCATTTCACTGAAACAGGGGGGGGGCCTCAGGAGCTGGGGAAGCTCTTCCCCAGCTCCCGAGGCTTTGGGGAGATAAAGAAATCCCTCTGCTGTCTGCAGCAGAGGGATTTCGTGCCTCTGTCCTCATGACGGAATGGTTCCGTCATGAGCACAGGAAGCACCGAAGCTCATGATGGAACCATTCCGTCATGAGCATCGAAGAGGTTAAGTTAGTGGTAGTGTCAATGTATTTGTAAAAGTGTCATTTAAACGTTTTTACGAAAGTTACGTGTTTACGTAGGTTAGTGATTTCGTGTTTTATTTACTATAGAATGTTATTAGAATGCAATGTAATTTTACTTATTATTTTACTATGTGAGTTTATATTTATTATATGTTGTTATTTCGATTTGTGGGTTTATATATTTGTTCTGGGTGGGTGTTTGCTTCTATTTACAGGTTCGGGCTTCGGTGAACAGATGGAGTTCTCCACCTGTTTTTTTTGTTTTTTTTTAAATTAAGGAAATTGTAGTTTCTTGTTTTAAAACAAGTTGCTATACATTTCCTTTTTTGATCGGGTTGTTGGAGCGTTTTTACAGCTAAATATGTTTGGGTTTTTATGGTTTCTTTATCGAGAGGATTGCTGCGTTGTATTTTTTATCTACAGTTGTATTTTTACATTTTTTGGGGCATTTCGTTACTACATGGATTATTTTTGCTTTGGATTGTTTTTTATTTCATCTATTTCGAGGATATTCTACAGCTACACAACTGTAAGTTATTTTTTATATTATTGAGGGTGGGCAATGTTTATTTGTGATTTTCATTTTTTTATTAGTTATATTATGTCATATGATATTGAGTTATATAGAAAATTTCATAACATAATTTAACTAATATAAAAATAAAAATACTTTGTGTGTTTGATATGTTTTTAATGTTTGATATTTGTTTTACATTAAAGAATAGATTTTGCTATCATGTCTATGTATTCTAGACCTTGTATATTTGGATACATTCTCGTTTTTTGTTGGAGGTATTCGTACATATTAATTGTTTGTTTACTCAGTTTTGGTCCTATTTTGCTCAGAGATTGTTCCACTCTGAGCTTTTGGTAACTTTGTTCTTTTTTTATTGATTGTATTAGTTTGTGTAGTGTTGGTTGGCCTCTCCCGATTGTGGCCTGGAAGGCATTATGCCATCCTTCTACCGCGTTATTAGTTTTTGCTTTTTGTGCAATAGTGCTGGTGTAGATATTCCACCAGGGAATTTGGAATTTTGGTTGTCTACGGTGACCTGAACGATGCAACCTCCCCACCCAGGTGTCCTCAAAGTAATCTAACAAGGGACTTAATTTTGTTTCATTAATGCGGTAGAAAGGACTATCTATTAACAAGTTATAATAATTTGCTACTTCTGTTGTTGGCACGTATGCTAGTGCAATCAATTTTTTAATTTGATATGCAAAGTTGCTGTTAGTAGAGTACTCTATACTTAAGGTAGATTTTTGGAGGTGTCTCCACATACTTTGATTGAAGTGGTAGTAACACCCTTGAATTGCAGTATGTGGGTATATTTTAAGAATAGCTTGAATCATAGCTAGTTCAAAATCTATTATTATCCTTTGGGGATAATAATTATCAGTTAATTCTTTTATTGTTGTTAATAGTTCAATATAGGTGGGATTATTTTTATTTGGCGGCAATGCATAAATGAAGGGAATATTAGTTTCCTGAAATTCACCATGAATGGTGTAAAGTTGGTAAAATGGTTTTGGACACACTTTAAAAGTTCCGTCCATCATCCATGTTTCACAGTGTTTCAATTTTTGCAAGTTATTATTCGTTGCAAAAAGAAGAATTCTTTTATCTTTACTTTGGTTGTCATATATCAAGAATTGGTCCTCTTTGTGGGTAATAGTATATTCAGGCAGTATTTCAATTTCTTGAAAGGTTTGGGGGTGGGTGGAGTTGGATCGGAAGCTCTTTTAGTTTTAGCGATTAATCGTTTCAGGTTGGGGATAGAGGGCAATTGTCCTGTGACAAGTTCCGGTACTTTTGTCAACACATTTTTCAAGATTTCCGTGCTTGTCTGTTGGGAGCCTGTGCTTGCTTCTCGAATTGTTTCTAAGGCTTCCCTTACTTCTAATTCTGTCACATTGGGTGGATGGTTGTGCTCTCTAACATTCACAACATTGTTATCTATAGTTGTAGCTCGACCCTTGACCTTACCAGGTAGGTCGCTCCCCCGCCACACAGCTCCGCCTGTGGTGTCCTGCCCGCTGCTGCTGCTGGTAAGCTCGCCCCTCTGCTTGTGGCCTCGGTGCCCGTTTTCCGTCTGTTTCCCTCGCTGCCCCCATTCTCCCTGTGTCCATTTTCTTTCTGTTTCCCTCGCTGCCCCCATTGCATTGTGTCCATTTTTCTTTCTGTCTCCCTCGCTGCCCCCATTGCATTGTGCCCATTTTGCCTTCTGTTTCCCTCGCTGCCCCCATTCTCCCTGTGTCCATTTTCTTTCTGTTTCCCTCGCTGCCCCCATTGCATTGTGTCCATTTTCTTTCTGTTTCCCTCGCTGCCCCCATTGCATTGTGTCCATTTTTCTTTCTGTTTCCCTCGCTGCCCCCATTGCATTGTGTCCGTTTTTCTTTCTGTTTCCTCGCTGCCCCCATTGCATTGTGCCCGTTTTTCTTTCTGTTTCCTCGCTGCCCCCATTGCATTGTGCCCGTTTTTCTTTCTGTTTCCCTCGCTGCCCCCATTGCATTGTGTCCATTTTTCTTTCTGTTTCCCTCGCTGCCCCCATTGCATTGTGTCCATTTTTCTTTCTGTTTCCCTCGCTGCCCCCATTGCATTGTGTCCATTTTTCTTTCTGTTTCCCTCGCTGCCCCCATTGCATTGTGTCCATTTTTCTTTCTGTTTCCTCGCTGCCCCCATTGCATTGTGCCCGTTTTCTTTCTGTCTCCCTCGCTGCCCCCATTGCATTGTGCCCATTTTGCCTTCTGTTTCCCTCGCTGCCCCCATTCTCCCTGTGTCCATTTTCTTTCTGTTTCCCTCGCTGCCCCCATTGCATTGTGTCCATTTTCTTTCTGTTTCCCTCGCTGCCCCCATTGCATTGTGTCCATTTTTTCTTTCTGTTTCCCTCGCTGCCCCCATTGCATTGTGTCCATTTTTCTTTCTGTCTCCCTCGCTGCCCCCCATTGCATTGTGCCCATTTTGCCTTCTGTTTCCCTCACTGCCCCCATTCTCCCTGTGTCCATTTTCTTTCTGTTTCCCTCGCTGCCCCCATTGCATTGTGTCCATTTTCTTTCTGTTTCCCTCGCTGCCCCCATTGCATTGTGTCCATTTTTCTTTCTGTTTCCCTCGCTGCCCCATTGCATTGTGTCCATTTTCTTTCTGTTTCCCTCGCTGCCCCCATTGCATTGTGTCCATTTTTCTTTCTGTTTCCCTCGCTGCCCCCATTGCATTGTGTCCATTTTTCTTTCTGTTTCCCTCGCTGCCCCCATTGCATTGTGCCCGTTTTTCTTTCTGTTTCCCTCGCTGCCCCCATTGCATTGTGCCCGTTTTTCTTTCTGTTTCCCTCGCTGCCCCCATTGCATTGTGTCCATTTTTCTTTCTGTTTCCCTCGCTGCCCCCATTGCATTGTGTCCATTTTTCTTTCTGTTTCCCTCGCTGCCCCCATTGCATTGTGTCCATTTTTCTTTCTGTTTCCCTCGCTGCCCCCATTGCATTGTGCCCGTTTTCCGTCTGTTTCCCTCGCTGCCCCCATTTCCCTGTGTCCTTTTTGCCTTCTGTACCCCTCGCTGCCTCTCTCCACTCCCGCCGCTGCGTCCCCTGCGGCCCCGCCCCCCTGACTGCCCATTCGCTGCCCCTGCCTCCCAGCTGCTCCTCCCTCCCACCTCCCCATATATGGCGGCCGCGCAGCGGACGTGCGCAGCGGGCACGCCGCTGGCGCGCCAAAGGCGCGCCTAAGGCAAGCCCGTCTGCGCCCGTCCGTGCCTGGACCGTGCCCAGCGCCAGACCCCCTGGGCCGTGCGCCCCCCGCACCAGCCTCGAGGACCGACGCCGATACGATGCCACCACACTCCACGATCTCAACCCCGGACGGACGCACAACTGCTTCAAGGCCGCCCCGAAACGCACCCATGGTCCCTTCACCTGCCGGAACTGCAGCTACACCAGCCTCAGAGCCACCGAGGCGCCCGCCAAGAAGGACCTCAACCACCTCCGATGCATCCTACTGAACACCCGCTCCGCACGCAAACACGCCGTCGAGCTCTGGGACCTGCTCGACACATCATCACCAGACGTCGCCTTCCTGACAGAGACCTGGATGAACGACTCCTCCGCCCCCGACATCGCCATAGCCATCCCAGACGGCTATAAGATCACCCGCAGAGACCGCGTCAACGCAGTAGGAGGAGGAATCGCCATCGTCCACAAGAACACCATCAGGGTCTCGACCAGCACCGACAACACTCTCAGCACCGCCGAACACATGCACTTCCAGATCCACACGGACCCCAACACCACCCTTAGAGGCACCCTTGTCTACAGACCCCCTGGGCCCCGACCCCAGTTCAGCGACTCCATCGCCGACTTCATCAGCACGCACGCCCTGACCTCTACCGACTACATCCTCCTCGGAGACCTGAACTTTCACCTGGAGAACAACAACAACAGCAACTCCACCACCCTGATCGACAACCTCGCCAACCTCGGTTTGAGCCAGCTCGTCACAACACCGACCCATTCCGCCGGCCACACGCTTGACCCCATCTTCTCCTCAAGCTCCCACGTCTCCTTCAGCCACACCACGGAACTCCTCTGGACCGACCACCGCTGCATCCATTTCACCTTCCAGAAACCCACCACACACCACCACACCCAACAGATCCCACGCCGCTGCTGGAGCAAAGTCACCGAAGACCAACTACGGGCAACCCTCGCTCTCAGCCCTCCCTCCGACCCATCCAACACCGACGACGCTGCCTGCAACCTCAGACGATGGATGGACGACTGTGCCAACACCCTCGCCCCGCTGAAAAAACTCACCTACAGTGACACCACCAAAAGAGCCAGCTGGTTCACCTCGGAACTCCTAGCTTCCAAGCGTACCTGCCGGAAACTAGAGAAGAAATGGCACAGTGATAAGACACCGGACAGCCACGCAGCCCACAAAGACGCCATCCGTAACCACCACCACCTCATCAAGTCCGCCAAGAGAATCTCCTTCAAAGACCGCCTCGACAACAACGCACACAACAGCAAGGAGCTTTTCAACATCGTGAAGGAACTCTCCAACCCCAGCTCCAACACCAACGACATCCCGCCGTCGCAACCCCTGTGCGATTCCCTCGCCACCTTCTTCCACCGCAAGATCGCCGACATCCACGACAGCTTCAACACCCAGACAGCCCCAACTAAGATCGATGCACCAGACCCGCCGCACACCATCGACCACAACCCCCTGCCAACCTGGGCCAGCGTGAACATCGAGGACACCATCAAGACCATGAGCACAATACACTCTGGCTCCCCGTCAGACCCTTCCCCGCACCACATCTTCAACAAAGCCAGCAGCTCCATCGCACCCCACCTGTGCAACATCATCAATCTCTCCTTCGAGACCGCGACCTTCCCAGAGAGCTGGAAACATGCAGAGATCAACGCCCTACTCAAAAAACCCAAGGCGGACCCGAGAGACCTCAAGAACTTCCGGCCCATCTCCCTGCTTCCGTTCCCAGCCAAGGTCATCGAGAAGATCGTCAACAAACAGCTAACCCGATACCTCGAAGAAAACAGCATCCTGGACCCATCCCAATCGGGGTTCCGCAGCAACCACAGCACTGAGACTGCCCTCATCGCCGCCACCGACGACATCAGAATCCTGCTGGACAACGGTGAGACCGCAGCCCTCATCCTGCTGGACCTCTCCGCCGCCTTCGACACTGTCTGCCACCACACTCTACGCGAACGCCTCCACGACGCAGGGATCCGAGACAAGGCCCTGGAATGGGCCACCTCCTTCCTCGCCGGCAGAACCCAGAGAGTCCACCTCCCACCATTCCGATCCGAAGCCTCCGAGATCATCTGCGGCGTACCCCAGGGATCGTCCCTCAGCCCAACACTGTTCAACATCTACATGGCCCCGCTCGCACGCATCGCCAGACAGCACGACCTCAACATAATCTCCTACGCCGACGACACTCAACTGATCCTCTCCCTCACCAAGGACCCCTCGCCGCCAAATCCAACCTCCATGAAGGAATGAAGGCCGTCGCCGATTGGATGAAGATCAGCCGACTAAAACTGAACACGGAGAAGACAGAGGTCCTCATCCTCGGCTCCAACCCCTCAGCCTGGGACGACTCCTGGTGGCCAACGACGCTGGGAGCAGCCCCGACACCCACCGACCACGCACGCAACCTGGGAGTCATCCTCGACTCAACGCTCTCCATGGCCAAGCAAGTCAACACAGTCTCATCCTCCTGCTTCAACACCCTCCGCATGCTTCGCAAGATCTACAGGTGGATCCCGACAGACACAAGAAGAACAGTCACCCAGGCCCTCGTCAGCAGCAGACTTGACTATGGGAACGCCCTCTACGCGGGAGCCCCAGCCAAGCTCATCAAGCGACTGCAACGCATACAAAAATCCCTCCGCACGCCTGATCCTCGATGTACCATGCCACAGCCACATCACCCCCCACCTGAGGAACCTGCACTGGCTCCCCGTCGACAGGAGAATCTCCTTCAAACTCCTCATCCACGCACACAAGGCACTCCACAAGACTGGCCCAGCCTACCTCAACAGACGACTCCTCTTCTACGTCCCCAACCGCCAACTCCGCTCCACCGACCTCTCCCTCGCCACCGTCCCTCGCATTCGAAGAACCACCACCGGCGGCAGATCCTTCTCCCACCTCGCCGCCAAGACCTGGAACACCCTTCCACTAAGCCTACGACAGACCCAAGACCTGCTGACCTTCAGGAGGCTACTCAAGACATGGTTGTTCGACCAGTAGCAGCACCCCCCACCCTGTTTTTTCCCCAGCGCCTTGAGACCCTCGCGGGTAAGTAGTGCGCTTTACAAATTCTGTGATTGATTGATTGATTGAACATGGAGTTGAATAGTATTTGCTACATTTCCAATGTGTCTTATTATCTTTCACCTTTTCTTGGGTGTAGGTATAACCCATGTAGCAAAGCATTCATTTTCCCTTTTGCGATGTAATAAAGCTTGCTCCTTCAGCCATTTCTAGGGTATATCTGTGAAGATATATACATATGTGTTGAGTAAATATGCTTTTGTCATTTATAAATATGCTTGTTTTATTAGTAATTTAAAGAAAATACTTACATTATTGTTCTTTCAGTTTTGTTGATGGCTTTATTTGCTGCTTTTTGAGTTTCACAGTTGTAATTTCTGTAGATGGGGTAGAAAATTGTTTACGTTAATTATATTAGAGTTTATTTTTACTTTCTTTGTCTTAATCATTTTTTTACACTGAAAGTATACTTACTTTTTGCAGTAGATGAATTTAATTTGGTGGATGTTCTTTGGTAGATGCAGTTTGTCAAAGCTGAAAAATGTATTAGTTTTGTTTTCTCTTTTTAAGCATGTAACAAAATTAGACAATTTTATTTAATTTTTTAGGTAAAGTTGCTTCTTAAATAGTTCATGTTTTTTATCATGTTGAATTAGATAAGGTACTTAATCACATTTGCATTTTATTTTTTTGTTGTTGTTAGCAAGTTTACTTTTGATTTAAAAAGAAGAGAACATTTAATTGATTTAGGTAGTTAAGTTAAGGAGGTTGAGGCATTTATAATAATAAAATAATGCTTTTTCTTACCTGTGTTGTAATATAATCTGTGATAGTAGTTTTTGTAGATCTTCTTTCTCTCTCTCTTCAGCAAAGTAACGCTCTCCCTCCGTGTTTGGCCGATAAACGGTAATTTTTTTAAAGTTAATTCTTAGTTTTTATAGTGTTTAGTTAATTACTTCTCAATTTTAATTGGTTTGTGCTCTTTTAGTTTAAAATCATTGGTTGAGATACGTTTTTTGAATTTTGTAGCAGTTACTTTTTAATTAGGTAAATATATGTGTTGTTTGTTTGATGTTTATAATATATTATTTGTTGTAGTTATTTTAAAATATTTGTTAATAATTTTACTTTATAACGTTAATAATTGTTGTATATTATATATATGTGAATAATTATGTGTTAGTGAGTATATTTATTGTTTTTTATGAATTGATATATTTATTAGGGTTTTTATAATTGTTTTATATTTGTTTTAAATATATATTAATTTTATATATGTTGGTATTATTTAATATTATTTGTTTTAATATATTAAATTATTATATAGTTGTAAGGAGTGTTTATTTAATGTTGAATAGTATTATCGATATTTTTTGTATAAGTTATAATTATATTTGTAAGTCGATATTAGTGTTATCAATATTTTTGTTGTGTCTCTTTATAATTTAAATTTTTTGATATTTTTGTTATCGATATGTTTGTAGTCGATATTTTTGTTCACGATATTTATTACGCCGATATTTAAATATCTATGGGGCACATTACGATACCCGGCGCAAAAAATACCGCCAGGCATGGAAGCGGCAAAAATCCGCCCGCACACACCGCCTGAACACCGACCACGCCATTACGATTACACAAACCGAATACCGCCATCGGCGGAAAAGCACACAAAATACCGCCCGCCAACGTCCGAGTCGGAGACAAACCGCCCGCCACGGACGGAAACACGCACGACAACACAAAACCGCCCGCCCTCACGGCCGACACACCGCACGTGAAATTACGATCGCACCGACATGAGCGCGGAAAAACCACAAATATACCGCCCGCCAGCGCAAACAACGCCGATGAGAATCGACACGGCAGAAGCCATGGCGCCCACGTACCTGCACAGAAACCATCCGCACACAAAACCAATAGCACACAACATGGCCAACAAGTCCACACAGCAAGGCACGCACAAATACACAAGCACAGTACATATCCCGAAAACACCCCCCGGACAAACAAAAAATACAAAGGCCAGAACCCCAGACACAACACACCTGAAAACAACAGACCATGAGGACACACCCACATAGGTGAGTACAAAAGCAGCACTCCCACAGACCACAACCCCTTGCTACATTGCAAACCAGAGAGGAGAGGAGAGGACACAGTGACACAGCAAGGACAGCAGCACACCACAGAAACGCACACATCACAACCACCACCACCACCACCACCACCACCAAACACCACCACCACCACCACCAAACACCGGCACCACAAACCCCCTGCACATTACACAACACACACCGCACCAGCACCACAAACACCATGGCACCACAAAGAATGCCCAAGTTCACGCCCATTGAGCTGACGGTCATGGTCGACGAGATCATCAAGGTGCACCCACAAATCTATGGCAACATGGTCCAACACACACCACTAGCCACCAGAAACAGAATGTGGAACCGGATCGTAGACCAGGTCAATGCAGTCGGGACCCTGCCCAGGAACAGAGTCGAAATTAACAAACGGTGGAATGACGTCAAGAGCCTGGTCAAGAAGAAGGAGGGCAAAAACAGAGAGCTGGCTGCCGTCACTGGCGGAGGGAATCCCGCGCTCTTCAAGACCTTCAAAGCGTGGGAGGAGAAGGTGCGAGTCATCATACATCCCGAGATCCTCGCCGGATTAGCAGGGGAGTGGAGGCTGGTAAGTACAAACTAATGTATACCAGCACACCGCTATGTACTCACATGCACTACCACCATGCCACAGCTCCCAGGGACAAACACCCCCATGTCCAGCACACAATACACGACACACACATGCAACAGACACCACCACACACAGCCCAAACAGAACAACTGTAAGATGCGTGGGGACATGTGTACATTCAGCTAGCCACGTAACCACCAACAGGTCCCCAAATATGCCAGAAGCGCCACAACGAGCACCCACCACACCCATGTGTCCGCCACAGCTGCACAAACCGACAAGTAACAGGTAAGTGGCAGGAACACAAAGTGCAGTGGGTGGGACGGTGGACAGCACAAGTACAACACACACCAGGCCCCTAGTCCCACAGCACAGCAAGGAGGAGCATCCCCCACACCCCACAGCCACGTGTCAGCCACCGCAGTGCACAACGACAGCCGAAAGGCAGACATCACGCTCCACAGCAATCGGTGTCAGTGGGTGTCCAGCCACCCCCACGACCCACAACACCCCCCACCCCCACAGACCTGCAACATGGAGCACCCCCGCTTAGAGCCATGTGGCATCCAGTACAGTGCACGCACGAACAACCTGCAGGTGGGAAACTGGACAGGGCTGGATTACTGGAGGCATGAGGACCGGCACACGACCAACACATGGGACATGTCACGTAGCAGACGAAAACGCAGCACCGCCCACCGTCACGAACAAGTGAACAATGTGCACACGGACATGAAAAACAGACTCACACCCCACATGACCCATCACAGACATAGCAACACCCAAGGAGCCACGTCTGCATACACAAGCCACACTGAAAATAGTACCACACGGCAGCCACTGTGCAACTCATCACACACAACCGAAACACCATTGAAGTCCTGTCCATGTAGCCCCTACTGCCTGTCAACAACACACCCCACAACTACGCCTATGTAAGACAAACAACACAAGACGCAACAGAGCGGAACAACAGAAATGCACACGAACACCACTGAACCCATCAAACACACAGACACACCATGCACATACAACATACCATCCATCCCATCCGTCAGCCCCAGTCTCATGAAAGGCATGTCATCCGCACAGCTGCCACACATACAGCAGTCACGCTAAGATACATGCCCATGACCAACCATGTGCCAGAAGTCAATGAAGCGCACGTCACACTGTGAGCAACGACACACAACATGGGCCACACCCCCCACGAGCACTGCAGTGATGCACATGGCACAGGGCAGCACGCACACCAAGGAGATGGGACAACTGCAATACGTTGGCTTTCACACACAACCATCACTCACTCATAACGATGCGTCCAATGCCATGTCCAGTAATCACAACAGACAGCAAATATGCAGGCCATGTCAAGCATGCACACACCTCAAACCATGCACTGTCATGCTGCCACAACACATGTCACGTTCAGCACCCATGGCTCACAGCATGTACCCCAAAAGCATATTCCCTCCCAAATGCGAATCTGGGGCATGGCCCCCATGTTGCCATATGCGTTCCTAAGCGTTCCATTTGAACCCCAAAAGCATATTCCCTCCCAAATGCGAATCTGGGGCATGGCCCCCATGTTGCCATATGCGTTCCTAAGCGTTCCATTTGTACCCCAAAAGCATATTCCCTCCCAAATGCGAATCTGGGGCATGGCCCCCATGTTGCCATATGCGTTCCTAAGCGTTCCATTTGAACCCCAAAAGCATATCCCCTCCCAAATGCGAATCTGGGGCATGGCCCCCATGTTGCCATATGCGTTCCTAAGCGTTCCATTTGAACCCCAAAAGCATATCCCCTCCCAAATGCGAATCTGGGGCATGGCCCCCATGTTGCCATATGCGTTCCTAAGCGTTCCATTTGAACCCCAAAAGCATATCCCCTCCCAAATGCGAATCTGGGGCATGGCCCCCATGTTGCCATATGCGTTCCTAAGCGTTCCATTTGTACCCCAAAAGCAAAGTACAAACCAGACCCAGGATGGGCCAGGAGCCCGCATACACCAGAGTCACAATGAGTAGGGGCACAGCAACACACCCATCGGCATGGCCAATCCGTCCCATGCCACATGTGCACAGCACACAGTCCCATTGCCAAGCACACACAACTACAAATGCCACAGCCACACACACGCCTCCGGGAAACCCATGTACGAGATTGCACGAACTGCCAATGTCAGACGACAAATACATACTTCACCAGGTGCAACACAATAACAAATCTCATTCTCTCCACAGGTGACGAACTGCCGGATGCTGGGGATGGAGACAGCAGCCAGCACAGCCAGCCCACAAGCCCCCAACGAGGACACACGGATGTGGAGGATCTCACCTCCTCTTCGGACACGGACCACCAAGCAGGCCCATCTGGTGTGGCAGGGCCCAGCCGCTCCCCAGGACCCCTCCTACCCACCAACCCATCATCCAGGGCTGCTGAACAGTCCCAGCCCCCTGCTGCCACTGTCGTTGCGGCCACACCCACGGTCATTGCGGCCACACCCACGGTCATTGCGGCCACTACCACTGCCGCAACCGCCACCATCGCCGCACCGACCACCACCGCCGCCACCACCACCACGTCTTCGCTGGCACCAGCCCCAGCGCAGGTGGTGGCCCGGCCGACTGGATCCACCCTGGGAGCCACAGCGAGGACCGTGGTGAGCAATGTGGCTAGTGGGCAGGCCGGTGGCAGCAGGACTGGTAGGAGGAGCAGGGTCAGGGAAACGCCAGCCTCCCCTGGGAGCCATGCCCTGCCTCAAATGGCCAGAGTCCTTGGGGCCTATGAGGAGGCCCAAGAACAATGGGTCAGGTCTGCTTCAGACACGCGGGAGGTGCTGGGGGTGCTGAGGTCCATGGACGCCCGTATAGGTCAACTCGTGGACCTCATGGGCCAGCTGGTGGTGGCGGTGAGGACACGGCCAGGGATAGCAGCTCCCCTCCGCCACCACCTGCCGGGGCGCAGGGTCGAGCAGCAGTGTCCAGTTCCCCTGCGTCCACAGCCAGTGAGCACACCTCAACCACCAGCATGTCGCAAGCAGGCACCCCCTCGCAAACGTGGAAGGGGCCGTCCGAAGAGGAAACAGATCTCCCGGGAGGACTTCGCACGCTCCAGTCGCAAGTGAGGCAGCCAGCCAGCCTTCCGCCAGCCTTCCTTGACCAGCCACTGCATTGACTTGGACTACGATCCCACTCCACACAGCCATCTGGATGGCATGTGTGTGTTGGACTATGGACATAGAACCAGTGGGTACACCCTGAGCATCACGCAGCCATGACCGACAGCTCATTGTCACTGCACGCACCACTTTTGTCATCACCTTACACACAATCACATGTCACAGTTTGTAATAAATGCACCTTTTTCACTAACTGCTGTTTGTGCCCTGTGTTTTATTTGTACGGAATACAACGGCCACCTTGGGCGGAAAGGCACCTGATGCGTGGCATGGCAATGGAATCCGGAGGGCCTGTAGGGACCTAGGGGTGGGAGACAGAACAGGAGCACATTCAATGAGTGTGTCACACACCCATCACACAGTACATGTCAACAACTACAGGCAATGTACACACATCGCACAGAGCAATAGGGCACAATGCCACAGTCACCAACAGTGGCATACTACCCTGGCCATGGAGCGTTGACACACAGCACGTAGTGAACAAACGGCCACCCTGACACAGCACACACACACCTGCACAGATACAGCCACATCAGCCGTCGTACATGGACACTCACCGTCAAGTGAAGTAGCGGGCGATGAGCTGCTGACGCACATTCCCAGCTTCCTCCTCTCCGCTGTCCTCCTCACTCGAGCTGTCCTGGTCTGCGGGCTGGGGCCCTGGTTGATCTCCGTCATCCACAATGAGGGGGATCTGCTTCCGAATGGCCAGATTGTGCAGCATGCAGCACGCCACCACTATCTGGCACACCTTCTGTGGGGAGTACGCCAGTGCACCCCCAGTGCGGTCCAGGCACCTGAACCTGGACTTGAGGAGGCCAAAGGTACGCTCGACCACACGTCTGGTCCTCCCATGTGCCTCATTGTATCGATCGTCTGCTGGGGTGCGAGGATTCCTCAATGGACTGAGCAGCCATGCCCCATTCGGGTACGCAGAGTCACCTGGGTGTGAGGGACACAGAGAACCGTTGCTATTCCAACTGGACAGGGGACAGCATCGCACAACCAGCACGCTACACCACTCCACATACTCACCGACAATACAGCCACGATCCTGTTGCAGATTGGCCATCAGTCGTGGCAAGATGCTGTTGCGCATTATGTGTGCGTCATGGGCCGAGCCTGGGAACTTTGCACACACGTGGGTGATCACCATGTCCGCAAGGCACACCACTTGCACATTCAGGGAGTGCGTGTGCTTCCTGTTGCGGTACAGGTGCTCAGTGGCCTGTGGTGGAACAAGGCCAACATGTGTGCAGTCAATGGCTCCAACGACGTGTGGGATTCTGCCAAGGGCATAGAATGCACCCTTCACTGCCGCCAATTCACGAGCCCTGGGGAAGCGGATGTACCTGTTTCGGTACAGCATCATGGCTGCCAGTACATCCCTCAGCACCTTGCTGAACATGGGCTGGGACATCCCTCCTCCACTGCCCACTGTGTGCTGGAATGACCCAGTGGCGAAGAAATGCATGGCGGCCATCACCTTAGCCGTGGGGGTGACAGCAGTCGGATACACCCTGCGGGGACGGAGATGGGGTTCTAACATGGCACACAGTCGATGCAGGGTTGGCCTGTCCAGCCGAAACTTCCTGATAACCTCTGTATCGTCCATGTCCACCAGCAATTGGTATGGGCGGTCAATGTTCGGTCTCCGCCTAGGGAAATTGCAGAGGACACATGTCAAAGCAACACGACACATAGCAATTTCGCATACACATCACTGACATGACTGAGCAAGCACATGAGCCACAGCCCAGCTGTCAAGCTGGGACGGCACGGCCACAATACACTTACACAGGTCTCCCAACAATGGCAATGGCTAGTGATACAAACCACTGCCATGTGCATGCACATGGGGATCTAGGCCCCAATGACTTGCGGGGCGTGCTGATGGGGACTGACTGCATATCCGTCAAGCGGCAACGCCACGGCAACATGAATGTCTGCTGAGCATGGAACTGCTTCCGAGGCTGGATGAGTATGGCACACGACGACGACGATGTGGGCACAGGCTGAGCGGCCAAAACAAGTGGGACCTGTAGCACGAGGGGATATGAGACAGTACTAGGTGTCAGCACTGCACCCTATGTACAGCACTGTACGGATCACACCTCCCGAAACATTGACAGGTGTCCACATTGACAGCCCCATGCCAAGACTGCTGTGTGCTTGCAGTCACACGTCACAGGTGAGAGGTTACATTGCACGTGCCAGGTGGCAGACGTACATAGTGGGAGCTGGCATGTGTGTGCATGTGTCTCCTGTTCAGGATCCACCAGATGGGCGCTGACTCTGTACTGACCATTGGACACAGCATGTTCCGTGGAAGGCTTGTGTGTGTGGGATGGTGGCACTGGATGTGCCTCCGTTGGGTGGGGGGCCATGCACAGGGCGGGTACGTCGATGATTGCGCATTGTTGGTCACGGTGGGTGCACCAACTGAAGATGTGTTGCCCTGTGTTCAATTCCTATGTCCGCATGATGATGGACTGTAGATGTGGGCAGACTACACATTGGTCGATGTGCTGTCTATATGCATGTGCCTTCACACCAGGCACAGCTGCCCCTGCACATGTGACCCCTGCTGGACTCGCTGCTGGGTCTGTGGAGCTGATGCACCTTCTGCGCGTGGGGCGGACAGCTCTCCTCACTTCCCTCATTGCGCATGTCATGACTTTGCCGCAGGTGACATGGATCATGGAGGGCCCACATGTACGCGTGGGTAGGCTACACATGATTGTTCACTGGTCGCCACCCCCAGTCAGTGTTTCGAATGGGAAGGTTGTCGTGCTGGTGGTATGTTCGATGTGGCGGATGGGCGGGCCTAGGTGCGGGCTTACATTCCGGACATGGGGGGTAGTTGGATTGGCGACTAGTTGCAGTACACACGGGACACGTCTCTTCCTTTCCACATCTGGGTCATCCCTTGTACTAACTGACAGTGATACAGTCATCTTCGCCCCAGCCCTCATGTCCACCCCTCGCCCCCCAATATGCATGCTCACCTGCGAGGCTAGCGCTTGCACAGGCAGCCCCAAGCTCGCACCAGAGAGGGCAAGGAGTGTATGTGTGGGTCCAGTTGCACGAGTGGGCTGTCTCAGGGTATGATGTGTGGCGGGACGCCGTCCACCTGCGTGGTGCCCCAAATGGAGACCCGGCCTGCATGGACTATGCATCACAGTCTTCGCCTTCCGGATCCGCCACCTGCGACACCCAGTGGCTGTGGCTGCCCTTGCGGCCATGCCGCGTCCGTCTGTGACTGATGGCCCACACATTCACTCTTTGGCCTCTCTGGGGAGGGCTCGGGGTGGTGGCGCACGCGCTTGCACTTAGTCGCAATGGCATGTGGCGTGGTTGGTATAATGGGCAATGGATGGGATGGTGCGAGCCACCTCCCGTGACGTCAGTGCTGCTCGTGCTGTGGTGCGTCCCCCTACACTTCCATTTGACTTGTGCCATGCTAGACGTTGAGGTTCTATTGCCTGCGTGATATGACCAGGAGGAGCGCGAGGAGACCTCTCACACACCATGCTCCACTGCCATCCCGTGCCCTGTATCGCCTGTGCGGATTGACTATGTTGGGGTTACACCTGGTCGACTGGGGCTGTGTGTGCCTTGTCAAGGGGCATGGCGGGCGCACAACAGGATCCAGCTTGCCCACAGAGGGTGGGCTGAGGTGCGCCTGGTACCGCTTTGTACGTGTGCCCGGCTGCTGTGCACACACGTGTTCACTCCCCCCCCGACAGGTGTCCTCTCACAATGCCCAGGGATGCGGTGGTGTACTGTTCATGACCCCTCCCAACACGTCGTGCTCCAACTTGGCATGTGCGCATCTACCCGTCACACCCACCCACCTGAGCACTGCGTCCATACGACTTCACACGACACATGTGTGTCTTCCACAGTTGTGCTACTCATTTGCGTTGACATCCAATACCAGTGGACTACATGGTCATGTCACGACTGCCGTGTACTTCACATACTCTCATCCTCTCTCATTCGTACTTGTGAAATGAGTCAGCGGAGACAGTTTTGGTTTCAAACATTATATTGAGTCTTCTGTCCTCTGTGATGCAGTATAGTGGACACTACTGGCAGCGGAATACATGTTGAGGATATACTGAGCATGATAGCAAATGGGATAGGGTGTGGGGTTACATGTGATTGGCTGTTGCATGTGGGATGTGGGGTTCAGAGTGACATCTGCTTGGCCAAGGCTGTGCTAATGTACATTTACGTATAGCTGCGGAGCTGCGGACTTTGACACAGACGGTATACATGTAGCCTACCAGACCGCTTGGCATCATGGGCACAGTCCATCTCAGTTCCATGTGACAGGTTTGCTGCGGTTGTTCCTCATGCACGCGTGCATGTGAGATGACATCAGGGCATGTGCTTGCGTGCATGCAGCGGCGTGCCACTTGTTGTTGCACTGTGGTGGTTACTGGACATGTCACAGTCACTGGGGTCGTGTTGTTGTTGTATGCACTTGTCGTCCATGCAAAGGTCCTGGTATGGGATTCCCGGGGCGGGGGTGGGAGGGGTGCAGCACCCACAGACTCCAGGCGACCTATTCATGTCCACTGAGCGGTGTGTGTGTCCATGGGCGCTGGATCCATGTCGTGTCCTGGTTGTTCGTGCAGTTCCGTCCATGTGGGTGCGATACACAGAGCCCATGCCACTGCCTCCCACGATGCATGCGGTGTTCCTGGATGTGATGGGGAACAGTGTGCATGTCCCGGTCATATCCGATGTCATGGCGATGTCGTTGATGGTGTGGTTACAGTTGCCGGTCGTTTGGTATGGCTGTTGTGGTGGTGACTGGCCAGATCCGTGCGGAAGCTAAGCATGGGTGCGGGGTTGGACATCATAGGTCACTCGGGGAACCTGCGTTGTGGTCCGACGTATTTACAGGTTGTCAGGTATGCGATGCCGTCCAGCAGGGCTTCCATGTCATTGGTGGTGTACATGTTTGCCAGCCAATGAAGCGGATGGTGGCTGTCAAGGTGTTGTTCGTAAGTTGTCCCTTGGAGGACCATGATGGGGCATGCTGGGTGACATTCGATGTAGCTGTTATCGATGATCCGTCGTGTGGAGGCACAGTGGTCCCATTTCAGTGCGGGTGCGATGTTGGCCACATACGCCATGCCCCCATAGGCAGAGCAGGCCCTGTCGTGTGCGTCCAGAGGGAGGAGTAGTGGTAGCAGGTCCGCCTTCAGACATGCCGGGTTGGAGAGGCATATCTCGACGGGATGCTGGTAGGGACACCTCCGACAGTAGAAGACGGGCATGACGCAGCTGAACAATGTGATGCGGTAAGTCAGTCGGTAACTTACGTTCAGCAGGGACAGGAGATCGCATCCCAATGTATGGCACAGGTTGGTTTTGTACAGCTTGAGCTGTTCGGCGTAGTTGGGTAGGTGTGTTGCGGTTGCCATTTCGCAGCGGTTCGTTGAGGTGGCGTGCTCCGGCTGTGTGTGCAGTCTGCAATGTGCACGCTCCGGGGTTGCTGTGAGCTCTGTGTAGTCGTAGGGAGACAGGACTTGTGTTCTGTTGGCTTGTTTGGAGGACACGGGCCCTCTTCCCACATGCTTCTCAGACAGTTCAAGGTCAGTGCTGTGTGACTCCTTCCAATTAACTTGCATGTGGCCGACATGGGGGAGTGTTTTCTTCTTTCTTCCCCGTCCGTTGTGTGCTTCTGTGATATGCGCTATCTGCCCTGTGGTCGGTCTCCTCGGCATGCCTGTGTTGGTCTATTCTTGGACAATGGCTGTATTCACCGGCTTCTGTCGTAGGGCTGTGGTTTCGGTGTTGGAATGGAAGGTCATTCAGTGCTGTCTGCTCTCCCTTGTGTGGGCGGCAGGCTGCCTTTCCGCTCTGCGTTGGGCCTTGTGTGTGAATGTTATTCTTGGGCCACCTGTTGTCGGTCCCCGTGCTCTTTGGTGTTCCGTTTTATATGTCTTGTTCATATGTGCAGGGTGGCATGGGTTTTTCAGTGTGGTACTGGCGTTCCTCTTCCCGAAGGGGCCCTGCTTCTCCTAGTTGGTGTTGCCACCGCTGTGTGCTACGCCATGTTTGTTACACTGGGGTGTGTCCTGCTGTTGCGTGACTTCACTGACATGTGTGCGTCGGTTGTGTGGCGTTGGGTGTTGTCCGTGATTTGGGCGTTGGGGACATGTCTGTGGCAGGCCTGTCACGTGTCATGTGCGTTCGGGGTGGGGCTGATGTGTGTGCTGCTTGGTTGTGTCCCTGTGTCTGTGTGCGACGCATGCATGGCGCTGCGGTTGGCCTCTGCGTTGTGCGCATGTGTGGCGGCGTCATCGCCGCTTTGGGGCCATGACGGGGTGGTTGGTTCCTGGTCCCAGGTGGTGTGTACACATGTGTTCCGCGATGTTACGATTTGGCCTGTGTGTCATATGTGGATGCAATGGTGGATGTGTAGTGTACACGCGGGGGTGGGGGTTGTCCGCTTTTTCCGCCCTTGCACTGTGTGCGCTGTTTGCGTGCACTTGTTGTGTGTGTGCCTACCTGCGTCTCCGCGGTACGTTGCGTCCTTGGTGGTGCATCAGCAGAAGCATGGGAAGGGCCTGCAGTGCTGGATTCATGCTCGGGTGCCGCTTCTTCGTTGTCCGTGCTCTGCGTCCGTGTTACCGCCTCTCTTTCACGTGCGGTGTCTCTTAGCCGTGGGAGCCGTTTGTTTGCGGCATCGTAATTTATGCGCCGGGCGGGACGTGTTTCGTCGGACGGTGTGTGTCAGTTGTGCTGCGCCGCTACGTGAACGGGCGCACTTTGATGGCGGACGGTGTTGCTGGCTTGCCGGCGGTGTTTGGCCTGCTTTTCGCATCGTAATTGGGCGGGCGTGTGGACTGCTGCGTGCCGGCGGTAACTGGTGCTTTTTGCATCCGCCAGCACGGCGGTTGTGCTTCCGCCCGCCATCGTAATGGGCCCCTATATTTGTGTAAAATCTTCTTTATGTATAGGATGGCGATATTTTTGTATCCGATATTTTCACATCGATATTTTTGTATGTCGGTGTTTTTGTGATCGATATTTTAACAGTGATCCTATGTGTAAATTACTTGAGGACCCCACCTCCATTGCCTGGTCCATGGTGGTGCAAAGTTTTGCAGAGGAGTCTATGATAACAGGTAGTTGTATGACTTACCGCCGATTTCGACCGTGACGGACTGGATTTTGAAGGTGATTGAGGTAGTAGAGCAGCGGCAGGACGTGCACGATGGGCTCCATGACGGAAGAAGACGAGTAGAGGGGAGTAGAGGTGAGTTTCGGCCCTATCTCCTTTCCGCCATCTCATATGTGGTGGTGGGACCACCACAGTCACATCGGCTGTAAAGCAACTCATAATTGGGCAGGCGGTTTCATTGGCGGTCTGAGCCTACCACAGCCTCATAGTCCCACTCCACAGCTGCTGCACTCGGAGTGGGCTGGCGGTGTCAGCGGTTCGGCAACGGTCTTTGGAAAGCCAATCTGCACAACTCGTAATACGCCAAACTTGTAACAAGGCCCTAGCAAACTTTTTTGTGTTGCATATATGTTGTTATTTCTATTGTCATGCAGTAGACAGGGTTCGTCATTATTCTTCATTGTGTGTTAGAGTTAGGCATTCTAGAATTTTTTTGTTTCCATATCTTCTAGGAACAGCAGGGTTATGGGTTGTGGCTTTTCGTGTGCGTGCTATTACTCTTTTTATATTGGGGGTTGCTGGTAGTTGACCTGTAATGTGCTCAGGAATTTTTGGCAGTATGTTTTTTAAAACAGTGCCTGTCGCTTCCTGAGTGCTAGTGCTCCATTCCCTGAGATCGTGGAGAACATGCCTTACTTCTATCTCTGTTACATTTGGGTGTGGTTGCGTTCTCTTGATTACAATGTCATTTTTGATGTGACCATCCCATAACAAGCATTAGTATAATATTTTGTACATTTCCAGTTATCATTTTCGTTGCATGTGATTTCCTTGCTGTTTGTGTATCTCATGTGAGATGACATTTGTTTAACTTTCTGCGGGGTGATATATGTGGCTTTTGTGCCATTTTATCTGAAATTGGTAGAAGTATATATTTATTATTACTTTGTGATAAATATTTTATTCTACCTATTACTTACATTGTAAAATGCATTTTTCTTTATTACATTTCATGCTTTCATATCTGCTGTCCTTTTAACGTGCTATTTGATTTTTTCGGTCTCCATTTCTCTATGAAGTTGGCATTGTTGCTGTAGAGGGTGGTTTTTCCTTTTGCAATGTTGATGTTGGAGCTAGAGTTTGGAAATATAAAATAAAAGGTAAGTATTAGGTATTTTTTTTAAAATTAAGTTGCAGATGTGGCGTGGCCTGGCAAGATGGCCGGCTGGAGGTGATTCCTCGCAGTTATGACAGCCCCGTAGTAATCCCACTCATCCCTCGACAAACAAAAGGGCCTACAGCACGGATTTTAGCTGCACCTGCTCCCGAGATGCATCTGACCGCACCAGTGGCCTGATATCGGGGCAAGGGAGTCCCCAATCCAAGATCCTAGTGAGAGCCTCCCCGGAGGGGTAGAGCCGGTAGCCATTTTGACGAGCAACCGCTCACTGGAACATCATTGAACAGGCCCTGTCGGAAGCTGCGATGGCAGTGTTTGTGCGACTGCACCGCCCGCTGTGCCCGCCTCATGGTAGTGAGGTGCGGGGATTCCAGTGATAGGGCCGGATGCTGGCTGCGGCCCAGCGTGGCATGAAGTACAGCCTGGGAAGAGTGGCGGTAGAGAGCCACGGTGGTTAAGACAGCAGGACTGGGCTGCCTGCTGCACCTGCCCGCACCAGGAGATGGCTGCTGTCGCTGGGGCAGAACTAGCAGGTACCTGCAGCAACGAGGGCCCCAGTGACAGACATCGGAGCTAAAATGGGAGCAGCCTACCAGTTATGAATACCTACTACCGCCTGCAACAATGGCAAAGGTCGAGAGGAAAGTGCTGGATTCAATGCTGGCCCAAACAGGCAGGGTAGTGGGACGAGATGTGCAACCTCTAGCTGGACTGCAGCTGGTGTCACCCCCTGGCTCGGGGAGCGGGGGCCACGTGCCCACTCTTTTTTTTAAAAGGCCCTGGGGGACAGGGACCCCAGGGCCTAATAAGTCTCGTGGAAGGGGTTGTGTGGCCCCCTTCCCCTTTAAAATACATAGGACCCTGGGGATGGGTACACAGGGCCTAATGAGGCTCAAGAAGGAGGGCCAAGTGGAGAACCTGCCCTTTAAAAAAAAGGCCCTAGGGATGGGGTCCCCACGGTCTATTGAGGCTCAGGCAGTAGGGCCCATGAGGCCCCCCTTCACTTTTAAAAAACAATTTGGCCCTCGGGATGGAGTCCCCAGTGCCTACGAAAGTTCAGGGATGGGGGCCTTTTTTGTTGGTTTGGCCCTGGGGGTTGGTATCCCCGGGGCCTAATAAAGCTTGGGGAGGGGGGGCTCCGTGGCCCCTTCCCCTTTTTAGGTCGAGCCTAGGCAGCGCGCATGCGCTGTCTGCAAGACCTGCTGTAATCAGTGACACGACTTTATTCCCGCCTGCTGCTTTCCATAGGTTCACTTCTGCATTGCTCTTCTTTGCTGCCTCCT
The DNA here is from genome assembly GCA_963921515.1 of Calotriton arnoldi. Classification (NCBI taxonomy): domain Eukaryota; kingdom Metazoa; phylum Chordata; class Amphibia; order Caudata; family Salamandridae; genus Calotriton; species Calotriton arnoldi. Next base: position 46,789 of record CAWUFW010015223.1, on the reverse strand, counting down.
AACTCGTTCACGCAGCTGATACCTCACTTCCGTTGAAGGCTAAGGAGCACCGGCCAAGTACAGTGTCCTTACGCTTACATTCTTTATCCATTGTTTTTGAGAAGTCTTTTTTGTAAATGTTGTTTTTCGCCTGTCGCTGCTCGTTTCTTTAGGCTGCTCATGTCTTCGGTGCAGCTTATTTGGCAAGTTAACCTGAGTGCCCGAAGCCGTCCAGCGCGTGTGCGGGTGACTCCGTCCTCTTTGGGCATTTTTTAGCAGCGGCTACGGAGGTCTCTGGACATGCTGCAACACCAGCCTAAGTAACCAAGCATTCACAGTCAATCCACCTAGAACGCTGCAACAGATGCAAAAGAGGAATACTGAAACCCGCAAATCACTAGCATCTGAATGTACAAACAAAATGCAGCGTAAAAGCTGAGTTAAAAAAATACAATTTCAGAGCGAACATTTGGAAGAGTAACTGTGTGCTACGTGTCTAAGTTCAGCTTCAATATCACTGAAAACTGGGCGGGATTACACTGTCACGGACATGACGTTCTCCAATGAGAACGCAATATACTGTGTCCAACCAAAATATAGCATTTAGTGACCAATTAGATGCAACCTTATATTTTGACCTCTCTTTACTTCTATCCTCCCATATGACAGTCCATTGAACCACTCACTGAGTCACTACACATATGTTACTGTACGTGGTAGAGGGCACGAACAGTAAAAATGAGTGGCTCTGTGTTCATACACACCGAACAAGATGCTGGTACCATTAAGGACTGTTTTCACCAAGACCTTAAGCAGGCATGGTCTCAGGGTGCTCTCTGGGTCACAGCAGAGGTACAACAGTGAACAAAAGGTAGAGTGGGCTTCCAGTGCACTGGCATGTAGTGACTGATCGAAGGACTTGTGCCGTTTTATTTCCAACTTGTTTCAGTTGTCAATGTAATGCGTCTGACAAGGGGGGTTTGGAGGGCGGCCGAGCGAATTGAGGTCTGTCCCCCGGGCAGTTTGGGAGGGGTTTGGGCTTGCCGGGCCGGCCATTTTGTGGTTTTGGGCTTTCGGGGCATAGCCCAATTATAGCCCAAGTAGCCCAAGGCATATAAATTGTCATGAGGGGTATTGCCAGTAACCATTTTAGGTTTTGGTGACCTGGTGGCTGGCAGCAGGGTAGCTAGTAGTATTTTTGGGCAGTTAAAGTTGTCAGGTTAGCAGTAGGTTGGTGAGTTGAGGCATAATCATGCAGGATTATCGAGTGTTCAAAACGGTTTGCCTGTTGAGCGAGGCGGGCCGTCTGGACCTTCTGATGCCGGCGGCTGCTGGGGCTTCGCGCACTCTGCGGCGAGCGTCTGCGGGGGTGGTGGCCGCCGTTGTGGCCTGCACATCCCCCAAGCGGGTGAAAGTCAAGGCGGTGAGTGGTAGGGGCCGCTCTTATGCTCGACGAGCGGCCCTGTTATCGCCTGATGCGCCGGAGCCTCGTGCACGTTCCGAGGCTCCAGCGAAGGTGCGGGCCCGCGGGGGCCGGAGGAGTGCGTCTGACGCTCGCTCTGCTGGAGCCTTTCTAGAGGCCTTGCCTGCTCGGGGGCTGGGGCCGTATGAGGCTGAGGCCCCTGCAGCAGCGGGAAGGGAGGGGCGGGAGGCTGTAGAGAAGAGGGAGGGAGGAGGGAAGGTTTTAGAGGGAGTGGAGCCTCTGGAAAGGGGGCGGGGAACTGGGGACTGGCAGCAGCATGAGCCCAGAGAGCCTCTGGGACGCAGGGAAGCTGCAGTTAAGGGTGAGGGTTTTTCATGGTTTAGGAAGGGGGCAACCCTTGGGTGGGACCAGCATGGTGAGGGCTTTGATACTATGGGGGGAGAGAATGTGCCTGGGGAGTTGGGTGGGGAGGAAGCGGTTGTGAGTGGGAGCAGGGCCATGTCCCAACTTGAGTACGGGGGAGGAAGAGGAAATTCCAGGGGATTGGGCGCCAGCTGGGGGTAACCATGCCTAGGAGGGGTTGGATATTTTCACCTCCTGGAATGAGGAGGTGAGGGGCCTCAGTAGGTTGGGGCAAGTGGATGCATATCTGGGGCAGGGAGGGTCAGCAGGTCTGGAGGGTAAGGGTATAAATCAGAAAAGAGGGTACAGAGGGAGCACCGAGGGGGTAGTATGAGGCATAGTGGGGGGGCACGGGGGCAGGTGCTGACCATGCCCAATCATTTATAGACGCAGTCGGGCTGGAATGGAGTGAGGGTGAGGAGGGGGCTGAGTGACTGGGAAGGGGACTATTTAGTTAAGGTAGGGCACCGGTGGGCAGAGAGCACCTTGGGGGTAAAAAGGAAGAGGAGAAGGGAGGTAGGGGAGGAGTATCAGAGGCCCAGCACACCAGACCAATCGTTTATTTTGCAGGGGGAGGACCTACGTCAAGGTGCGGACTTAGCAGAGCTGGGTGCGGCTTACTGGCGCCGCGGAGAAGGGAGGGTGGAGCCTCGCGCTGCGTACCCGTTACCATCGGGGGATCCCGGCGCTGCCAGCACATGTAGGCCCCGAGCGGTCTCGCTGGCCCCGACAGACCACAGCGGTCTGGAGGGCAGAAAATCAGCAAGAGGATGCAGTCGAAAGTGTCGGTGGTGTACCGGCGGGTGCAGTCGGCGCCCCCTGAGGCGCGAAGTCGTGGGCCCATTCGGGGTCACCAAGTGGAGACGCGTGAAGGGCGCGCGGAGTTAGATTTCAATGAGGAAAGCCTTGAGGAGGGCGAGTTGAGAGATGACATAGAAGGGATAGGGGGGGAACAGAGTAATGTCTCTCGCAGTGTTTTTCAGGTTTCAAGAAGGGCATCAGGACCTGCAGGGAGGCCAACCAAGTCGGGATCGACCACGGGGCCACTGGCAAGGCGGACTGCAGCAACACGGGCACCCTCCTTAGAGCCAGGTAAGGCGCAAGGAAAGGGGGGGTAGGACAGTGATGGTCTCTATTTGGGACGGGAGGGGAGGCTGATCTCGGGGGGGGGGAGAGGATAGGTTGAGCAAGGGCGAGTATGTTTTAGACATAGGAGTAGGCACCGAAGAAGAGGGTACGAAGGATAAAGCCAAGCCAGTGATTAGCAAGGGCGCAGAAAAGGCCGAGACTAACCCTGGGCGGAGCTGGCGGAGCGGCTCTACGCGGAGGTCCATGGAGTTGGGGACCAACTCCGCTCCGCCGCCTGCCCTCCACCCCCCCTAGTAAGAACTAAATGAATATACATTATAAGTAAAATAATAAACACTTACCTTGCCTGCGGCGTCCCCGGGCTGCCGTCCTCCTCTTCCTCTGCGTTTCACGGTGATCTGCGCATGCGTGCGCGCCCGCGCATTTCTCGCAAGTAATGCGCATGCGCGGGCGCATGCGCTGATCACCGTGAAACGCTGAGGAAGAGGAGGACGGCAGCCCGGGGACGCCGCAGGCAAGGTAAGTGTTTATTATTTTACTTATATTGTATATTTATTTAATTCTTACTTGGGGGGTTGGAGGTGGGGGCTGGTCAACTCCGCTCCGCCGCGGAGTGTGCAGAGATTTGCCTACTCCGCATTCTTCGCGGAACGCGGAGTAGGCAAATCTCCGCATACTCCGCGGGCGGAGCAGGGCTCTCTGCCCACTCTTAGCCGAGACAGGGGAGGAGGCCAGCGCAGATAAAAAAGACAAACTGGAAAGTAAAGAGTTGAAGATTAAGAAGCTCCCTTATATGGGAGTGACCAAGCCGTTGGGGGCACACTTGATGCTGGTGATTAAGGAACGCATTTGGAAAGGGGAATACGTTGAAATGCTGAAGCTATTACACAGAGAAGTGCACGCCAAAGAGGGGTCTAAGGAAGAGGAATATGAGCTGGCCAAGCGGTCGAGGGTTCCTCTGACCATAGAAAACTGGACGGCTGCCTTCTTGATTTATGCCAGTGTTTACTGCGAGAAATTTCCGGAACGCTGCGCAGAGCTATTTAAATATATGGACGTTATCCGGAAAGCGCAGATTACAGGAGGGGTTATGCGTGGGCGCAATACGATGAGGAATTCCGGGCCCGCATGGCCTGGGATACCGAGGCAAAATGGTGGGAACTGGACACGGATTTGTGGCAGCACACTGTGGGCTCCCGATTCTGTACCGGCCCTTTCAGGGGAAACCCACCAGGGGAGGGGTGGGTAATACTGGAAGGGGACAGACAGGGGCAGGGCGTCCTGTTGGGACTTCAATAAAGGGCTGTGCACGCGCACATTTTGCAGATTTCGCCATGAGTGCTCAAAGTGCGGGGGCAGACATTCGCTGGTTAACTGCTTCGGGCAGGAGGGGGTTTTCTAACAAGGGGGGCAACAGTGGCAGCAGCGGGGTAGCAACACAGGGGGACAGCAGCAGCAACATTTTACGGGAACACGGGGGCTAAGGGATTTCAGGGGTCTGGGCCAAAGGGCTCATACGCCAGTTAAGGCGGACAAGTTGGAGGCAGCCTTACAGAGTTATGACGACCAGAAGGCTGCAGACGTATTGAGGGAGGGGTGCAAAGCAAGTTTTTGTTTAGGGTATGCGGGACCAAGACATAGACGTTGGGCAGAGAATTTGAAGTCAGCAAAAGAGCATACGCAAGTAGTGCAAGAAAAGCTAGACTAAGAGGTGATGGAAGGGAGAATGGCAGGCCCTTTCAAAGATTGGCCCCTCGACAATTTGATTGTGTCACCAATTGGGGTGGCGCCCAAAAAAGAACCTGGACAATTCCGGCTTATTCAGCATTTATCATGGCCAGAAGGGTGCTCGGTGAATGATTTCATTGATGAAAAGGAAGTCAATGTTTCTTATTCTTCAGTCGATGTGGCCATGTCACTGGTAGTGACGGCGGGCGCAACAGCGGAAATGGCAAAATGTGACATAAAATCGGCTTTCTGTTTGCTTCCAGTCCATCCAGATGATTGGGATCTTCTGGGTATCCATTTCAGTGGTAAATGATACATGGACAAAGCATTACCGATGGGCTGTTCTATGTCCTGCGCATTGTTTGAGTGTTTTAGCACCTTTCTGCAGTGGTTGTTTTCCAAAAGGACGGGGCGCATGTTAGTGACCCATTACTTGGATGATTTTTTCATGGTGGGCACCTCCGGCTCCATGGAGTGCCAGGTGGCCCTGGAAAACTTCAGAGAGCTGACGGAGGAGCTAGGGGTGCCGTTGGCACCCAAAAAGACGATGGGCCCTAGCAAGGCACTGTCTTTTCTAGGAATTGAAATTGACTCCAAGAAAATGCAAGCCCGTTTGCCGGAAGATAAGAGGGACAAAATGTTAGAATTGCTCAACGCCATGCTGTCTCGGGAAAAAGTGACAGTCAAAGCGATACAGGCATTGCTGGGGCATCTCAATTTTGCATGTAGGGTGGTGAGAGTAGGGAGAACCTTTTGCAGCAGACTAGGAACAGCGGGGAACAGGTTGCCTCATCATCATGTGCAACTTTCAACAAGTGTTAAAGAGGATTTGAGAATGTGGCGAGTTTTTCTGCAGTCTTTTAATGGCATTCCACTTGCAAGGGAAGAGGATCTAATATGGGATGTGCAGATATTTTCAGATATTTTCAGATGCGGCAGGCAGCAAAGGTTTTGGCCTTTTTTGGCAAGGGAGGTGGTGTGCCGAGCAGTGGCCTGTAGAATGGAGGGGGGGTAGGAACATTGCATTTCTGGAGTTTTTCCCCTTAGTTGTGGCAGTGACATTGTGGGGTGGACAGCTCGCACATAGGAAGGTGACTTTCAGGGTGGACAACATGGCAGTTGTAGAGATTGTGAACCGCCAGTCAGCAAGGGATGAACAGGTGCTGAAGTTGTTGAGGGTGTTTGTTTTAGGTTGTTTGCGCCATGATATAGCTTTTAGAGCACTGCACGTCCCAGGTGTGGACAATGACATAGCGGATGCTTTGTCTCGTTCGCAGTGGGGGAGATTCCGCAGGTTAGCCAAGGACGCCGACAGGATTCCGACGCCCATGCCGCAGCATTTGTGGCACGTAGGCAACACAGGATGCTACAACTGGTGGTAGGGTCACTGGCAAAGTCTACTAGGATAGCCTATAATCTAGCATGGAAGGAGTTTTGCTGCCGGGCGCCCAGCGGCGCTTTAATAAGGTTCAGCGAGGGGAGGATGTTATTCAGTTTATTCTGGATATGATTGTGAAAGGGTTTTGATTGCAGGAAAGCTAGCAGGAATTGCGTTCATGGGGAAGCTACTATGGGGCTACATGCTGTCGGCAGCTGAATTAGGAACAAGAATGTTAGAAGGGTGGGCCAGGGAGCGTGGACAGTTGAATCCAGTCAGGAGACTTTTGTTGTGGAAGCTGTTGGGCAGGGTGATTCAGATATTGCCGAAAATCTGCACAGATGGTTTTGAGACATGCCTGTTTTCCACATTGATGATGTGGATATTTTTTGGTGCATTTAGAGTGTCAGAGTTGCTGGGGGATAAGAAAGGTGGGGGGATCAGGTGGGAAGACGTGGTCTCACGCAATGCGAGGCTACATATATGGTTAAAGAAGGCTAAGACTGATCAGAAGTGCATGGGGAAATGGGTGTCGTTGCAGGCACCATTGCCTACGCTTACTTGTCCATGCAGGTGAGGGCTTCGTTGGCGTGCAGCTTCCAAAGGTATCGGGGAGTCAGTTTTCGCACATGTAAACGGGAAAAGAGTCACAGCTTTTCAGCTGCTGGCGGTGCTGAGGAAGGCATTAATAGGAAATATCAAAAGGAACTAGCTCTAGAGTGGGTGCTCCTAGCGTTTGTTTGCATTGAAAGGAAAACACTCTATGTTTTGAAAAAAGCCCTCACTCACCAACCTAGTTGGTGACATGCTTCATCATTGGGCCCCACCCAAGGCGCCGAGTGCACCTCGGGTGTGCTACAATGCCTGGATACAGCGGAGCGGGTATTGTAACGTGAGAGTGCAGTGATAGTGGGTGGATGGATGTTAAAAAGACTGCCTAAGGGTCCCACAGGGCAAAAATGACTATTTTAATGTATGGGCCCTTGGCAGTGAGTAAAAACGAGAGGCGGATATTATAGGAGGTCTAAGATAACTCCAATATCCTAGTCGGTCAACATGTTTCAGCCATGCTCCCTTTAATGGTATAGCTTTCTTCAGGACCTATGTGTAGTGCAAAAGTGAGTGGTCTAAAAAAGTTTTTTTTTTTAAAACCAATTATGTGACACACGCGCTAAGGTGTGATATGTGGTAGAGGAGTATTTCCTCTAACGGCGCATTCTCAGATAGTTTTTGAGAAATGCCCCATGAGTTCTAGGTGGGGGCACGGCCTGTAGTCACACTTTCGTCAAGGTCTAGAGCCCTGCTCGGTACCTGCTGCGGCCGCCATGGATCTCCGTGGTTGCAACTACACATAGGTCCTGAAGAAAGCCATACCATTAAAGGGAGCATGGCTGAAACATGTTGACCGACTAGGATATTGGAGTTACCTTAGACCTCCTATAATATCCGCCTCTCGTTTTTACTCACTGCCAAGGGTCCATACATTAAATTAGTCATTTTTGCCCTGTGGACAGTCTTTTTAACATCCATCCACCCACTATCACTGCACTCTCACGTTACAATACCCGCTCCGCTGTATCCAGGCGTTGTAGCACCCCCGAGGTGCACTCGGCGCCTTGGGTGGGGCCCAATGATGAAGCATGTCACCAACTAGGTTGGTGAGTGAGGGCTTTTTTCAAAACATAAAGTGTTTTCCTTTCAATGCAAACAAACGCTAGGAGCACCCACTCTAGAGCTAGTTCCTTTTGATTTAAACACACATACTAGGGGAAGTGAACTGGCTCCAGTGCCTTTCCTCCCTCTCCTTTTGATACTTACCATTAATAGGAAATAGGCATCAACGGTGCGGGTTTTGGGACACATTCTTTCGGATTGGGGCAGCATCTGAGGCAAGCAATAGGGGGTGGGGCAGGGAGATATGCGCCTGTGGAGGTGGTCCTCGGATTGTTATAGGTGCTACCTGCGCAACAGGGATAAGGGAATTTGCGCGGTTGATAACAATGCATAAGTTCACGCAGTTTTTCTTGTTTCAGGTTCGGTGGCTGGCCCCCTTTCTGTGAAAATGTCAATCTGGGTAGTGGGGCACTCCTTCGTGCAGTGGGCTCAAGTTAAAGCACGGAAGAGTTATTTCGGACGGAATCTAGGTTTTAATGACAAATTGTTTAAAGTGTTATGGAAGGGAAAGGGTGGCATGTTGTGGAAGGAACTGATTCCGTGTCTTAATGGTTTATTGGTTGGGGGTAGGTGTCCGGACATTTTGGTCCTACACCTGGGTGAAAACGATTTGTGTAGGGAGAAGGGCATAGTACTGATGAGAAGTATGAAGAGAGACCTAGCACTGATCAAACAACAGTGGGCAGGATGTTTTGTGGTATGGACCGAGTTTGTGCCCCGCCGGGTTTGGCGGGGGGCAGTTAACCCAGGAGCAGTAGACAGGGCCAGGAGGAAACTAAGAGGGTCATTACGATGGCGGACGGAAAAAATTCCGACCGCCATAGTAGCGGTAAATCAGCGTCCACGGGTAAAGCGGAAACCCCGCCGACCCTATTAGGATCAACCACCAAATTATTCCGTCCGCGGCGGTAGGAGGCATCTAAAAAACGCCCGTAGAGGGCAGAGAAAGTGAAAATGCAACTGCAACCGGAGGTAACATAGCGGAAACACATCAACCCGCCGCCAGACACGCGGAGTGACCGCCAATGATATTATGATATCCCCGATGTCACAGCGGTACGTTCCGCTGTCTCCGTCCGCCGCGGTCGCGAACAGTAATGAATGTGAGATACGGCGGAAGCCCTGCAGCACAACCATTGCTGCGGATGCTCCGCTAAAGAAATGGCGGCAAATGGAAAAAAACAACTATAAGGCCAGCAAATGCACACAAGCAACTAGCCCTGCCCCCCAATAACCTGAAACATCCCAATGACACACCCCCATGGCAAATTTAAATATACAAATCACAGGACAACCCACACAGCACACCTGACTGCATTACACCATCTTGACACACCCACATAGCTGAGCATAAAACCAGCCCCTGCCCTGACCACAATCCTTTGCACTACTCCAACCCTCAATGAACTCAACCCTGCAGCACATTGGATAGGCAAAACACCACACATCTCATCAGCACAACAACACACACACACACACCACCTACACCACCCTCACAACTGCACCCCAAAACATCAGCACAGCACACACCATGGCACATCACAAAATGCCAAAATTCACTGACACTGAGTTGACAGTAATGGTAGATGAGATAATCAGAGTAGAACCACAACTTTTCGGCAGCATGGTCCAACAGACACCATTATCCACAAGGACAACCATGTGGGCAAGGATAGTGGGCAAAGTCAATGCAGTAGGGAATGTGCCCCGCAACAAGAATGAAATCATGAGGCGGTGGCATGACCTGAAGAGTGTTGTCAAGAAGAGGAGGGCCAAGAACCGTGAGCTGGCTGATGCGACTGGTGGAGGCCCTCCCATCCCACCAAAACCATTCACTGCGTGGGAGGAGAAGGTGCTTGCCATACTGCATCCAGAGAGTCTTGAAGGAATACCCGGGGAGTGGAGGCTGGTAAGTACCAACTAATGTATACCATGAAACTGCCATGTACTGTCTTGCACAACTACAAACATACATCCCTGAGGCACAAGTACACACATCTGCACCCCAAAAACACACACAGGTCACACTGATTTTACATCCACACCACCTCAAACATCACAAAGGTAGACCACATCTACTGTGTTGCATGTGTCCAGGCAAACAGCACTACAACTCCCACCAGGCCCCCTTGTCCCACAGCTGAGCAGGATGGACTACTCCCCCACCCACAACCATGTGGCAGTCACTGTGTGCTTCACCCTCACCTAACAGGTAGGTAGCCATCTTCACAGGGAGGAGTGTTTGGAATAGGGAGGGCAGCACCACAACTCCCACCAGGCCCCCTTGTCCCACAGCTGAGCAGGATGGAGCACTCCCTCCCACCCAGAAGCATGCCTCAGCCGTTGTGTGCTTCTCCCTCACCTAACAGGTAGGTAGCCATCTTCACAGGGAGGAGTGTTTGGAATAGGGAGGCCAGCACTACAACTCCCACCAGGCCCCCTTGTCCCACAGCTGAGCAGGATGGACTACTCCCCCACCCACAACCATGTGGCAGTCACTGTGTGCTTCCCCTCACCTAACAGGTAGGTAGCCATCTTCACAGGGAGGAGTGTTTGGAATAGGGAGGCCAGCACTACAACTCCCACCAGGCCCCCTTGTCCCACAGCTGAGCAGGATGGACTACTCCCCCACCCACAACCATGTGGCAGTCACTGTGTGCTTCACCCTCACCTAACAGGTAGGTAGCCATCTTCACAGGGAGGAGTGTTTGGAATAGGGAGGCCAGCACTACAACTCCCACCAGGCCCCCTTGTCCCACAGCTGAGCAGGATGGACTACTCCCCCACCCACAACCATGTGGCAGTCACTGTGTGCTTCACCCTCACCTAACAGGTAGGTAGCCATCTTCACAGGGAGGAGTGTTTGGAATAGGGAGGCCAGCACCACAACGCCCACCAGGCCCCCTGTCCCACAGCTGAGCAGGATGGACTACTCCCCACACCCACAACCATGTGGCAGCCATTGTGTGCTACACCCTCACCTAACAGGTAGGTAGCCATCTTTACAGGGAGGAGTGTTTGGAATAGGGAGGCCAGCACCGCAACTCCCACCAGGCCCCCTGTCCCACAGCTGAGCAGGGTGGACTACTCCCCACAACCACAACCATGTGGCAGTCATTGTGTGCTACACCCTCACCTAACAGGTAGGTAGCCATCTTTACAGGGACGAGTGTTTGGAATAGGGAGGCCAGCACTACAACTCCCACCAGGCACACCCTGCCCCATCCCTCAGCAGGAAGGAGCACTCCCTCCCACCCAGAAGCATGTGGTAGAAAGTCCACCCAAAAGATGCCAACTGTACAGGTAAGCAGCCAGTGCATGCACCCCACCATTCCTCAACGAAAGCATTGAGCTAATGCCAACACAATGCCACACATCACAACAAAATACACCCCAATCACATACCAGTTGATAGAATGCAGACAGCGATGCGTATGTAACTGTGACAGAAACAGAACTGTGACTCAACTAAACCCATGTGTAAGCAAATCATGGCCCAAATATGCCCTGCACAGAATGCTATGTGCAAATTCCATGGGTGCTGAGCATGAAGGACCATAGTAACAATAAAAAGGCATGGTCTGTCCAGCAAATAAATACAAGCACAGAACATTACAAAGGTATGCATGAGATAACAATGTGACAATGTCTAGTACATGTGCATATGTAACATCTGTCGGGAAGAGTAATCATCCTCGATGCATCACATCAAGTTGCTTGGCAGCCAGTTGTCAGATGACAACTCATCAGTTCCATACAAAGAGTGTCAATTTGGGCATGGCATCCAATGACTTGTCACACCATGGAACAAGATGTATGTACCTCGACATCATGTCATGACGAACAACACTGTGCAGACATTCAACTCATGAAATACGTAACTGTGTGTTGCATAACATGTAAATAAGAGACATCAAACACAGCAAGCCATATGGCTGTAAGTCAATGACCATGTACCCTCTGTTCCACAAGTGACCAACAACTGACTGCAGAGGTCAACAACCTCAACCTGCAGAGCCAGTCTCCTCCCCCGGAACATGGACACTCGGATGCGGAGTCCCTGGATTCTTTGGATGAGGAGCTCCAAGCCGGCCCATCTGGTGTGCCAGGGCGCAACCGGTCACATGACCCCCACTGCCCCCCCACCATCAGCAACAACAACAACGCTGACCCCTGCTGGAACGACCTGTGCCGCCACCACCACCACCACCACCACCACTACCACCTTTGCCTGCAACATTCGCCCAGCCACAGAGGATGCCCAGCCAACACCAACAACTGTGGAGGGCAGGCGTGTGGCTAGAGTGGTGAGGAAACAGGCCAGTGACAGCAGGGCAGGTGGGAGGACAAGTGGGACTCCACCAACACCGGACACTGTGACCGAAGCCCTGGCTAACATCACCAGAGTCGTGGGTGCCTATGAACGAACACAGGCACAAATGGGCCAGGCCCACGAAGATGCCCTGGAGCTCCAACGTCTGCTGAGGTCCATGGACAACCGTATGGGACAAATTGTGGACCTCATGGGCCAGTTAGTGGCGGTACTGAGGGATAGGCCAGTGCCACATCACACACCTCCACCTCCCCCGTTGTCCTGCAGGATGACAGTTCATCATCCACCCCTGCGGGCACGGAGAGGGTGACTCCTCAGACCCCACTGGCCTAGCAGACAATGCCCCCTGCCAAAGAAGGAGGGGCCGTCCAAAGAAAAACTTGGGACTCACCCGTGGCAAAGCACCTGCCAAACGCCAGTCAAGGAGCCAGCCATGATGGCAACACTCTTCACCCTGCCATTGACTTGGAACACTGTCCTTACCCACACTGCCATGGAAATGGCATCCGTCTGTTGGACTGTGTCACCACAGCAATGTGGTGCCTACTTGATTGTCTCATCTACCATCACTGCCAACTCATAGATTCACCATTCACACATATGTAAATATCCACTTCCCTCTCACAGATACCCATTGCAAATAAACTACAAAACGCAAAAGGTGGTTGAGTCTGCTCCATGTTTATCACAGTATGTGCAATGTTTTCCATGGTTACAATGTCACAGGAGCATGGATCCTCTGTAGGCAAGGGGAGGCAGAAGGGACTTAGCAAAAGACAACAGAACAAAAGTCAATAGTCAGGTGGTGGCATCACAGCCATCACACAACACATGTCCTCACTGTACAACAATATGCACACATAACAATGTGCAACAGTACCAACATAGACATCCTGTAGCAGTTCCTACATACCCTGTATCCAACACATAGGCAGCCAGCACTGAGTCAACAACAGGATGCACTCACAAAGATCACATAGACCTCCACCCAAACAACTACATCAACAGACAATGGACCAGTTGTACATCGTCACCCAAATTCAAGTGAAGTAGCGGTTGATGAGCTGCTGACGCTGGTCGACACCTTCCTCCTCACCACTATCCTCGTCACTGGACATTTGTGGTATCGCAGGGGGGGGCCCTGGCTGGTCATCATCATCCAGGATCATGGGTATCCCTTTCCGTAAGGCCAAGTTGTGCAGCATGCTACCACTATCTGACACACCTTTTTCGGTGAGTACATGAGTGCCCCTCCGGTCCGGTCCAGGCAGCGAAATCCCGATTTTAGGAGACCAAAGGTTCGCTCCACCACCCGACGTGTTCTACCATGGGCATTGTTGTAGCGGACGTCAGACGGTGTCCTAGGATTGCGTATTGGGCTCAGCAACCACGGTCTGTTGGGATATGCAGAGTCACCTAGGTGTGAAATAAACATCACGATTCAGTAATACAACTGGGGCAGAGGACAGCATGGCACACACAGCACACAACTTGACTCTGCCTACTCACCCACAATCCATGCCCGCTCCGGAAGTAGATTGGCCATCAGCTGGGGCACAATGCTGTTGTGCAGGATGTATGAAACATGTGCAGAGCCCGGAAACTTGGCACATACATGCGATATGATCATATCGGCCTGGCACACCACCTGCACATTGATGGAATGGGAATGTTTACGATTCCGATAGATGTGTTCCCATGCCTGTGGTGGAACCAGGCCAACATGTGTGCAGTCAATAGCACCTACAACATTTGGGATGTGACCAAGGGCATAAAAATCCGCCTTTACATCTGCCAAAGCCGCACGCCTTGGAAAACTGATGTATTGGTCCTTGTATCGCATCATGGCCAACAGGAAATCCCTTAGCACCATGCTGAAGGTGGCTGAGACATCCCCCCTGCAATGCCCACTGTCTCCTGGAATTACCCACTAGCCAGGAAATGCAGTGCCGCCATCACCTTGGTTTCGGTTGTCAATGCTGTTGGGTATGTCCTGCCAGCCCGCAGGTGAGGATCCAACATGGCACACAGGTCTTGGATGTTCGTGCGGTCCAGACGGAATCTGCGTATCACGTCATCATCCTCAATGTTAGCCAGCAGGGTGACAGGACGATACACATTAGGTCGCCTCCTAGGTGAGATGAAAGGGGACACATCATTGCAACAGACCATGAGTTGTGCACAACTCCGTCGCTTCTGATTCACACAGCGCTAACATTGACTGGCATCACAATGCAACATACAGTGCAAGTCAATAGTCGTGACACATACAGATCACATTGTACTACAGTTCTTCAGTATTACCACTGTGAGAACAACAAACATGGAAACTGTGTCTGTGAATGTTAATAGTCACATTCCAGAATCTGGTGCAAACAGCACGGGCAGTAAATGATACAGGACATGTGTGAAACAGAAACACTGCTGGCTTCGAAATGTCTGCTGTACATGCCACACATTCTTGTGCAAACATGACAGCGGACAATTTATCCAGTGCTGAAGGACTCAGCATGGAATGTGAGCCAATGCTAATCCACACAAGTATAGAGACACTCACAGACATATTCACAAGCCGGTGCCAATATCCACTGTCATCAGTAGACATGCCATACATGCTGTTACACACAATTCAAAGTCAGTCAATGACTAATAATGAACAGCATATGCAGTCTTGACGTGAATCAAGACACAACAACACAACTGCACAATATCATCAGCAGGCACACATATTGTCAATGTGGCACACAAAAAGTGCATAAGGTACGTGATCCAAAAGGGCTGTAGACAAACGACAATCTGCACTAAAGTTGCACTATGACATGCAGTATGAAGCTAGCACTGCCCAGACACACAACTGGAGTACAACATTTGCCATGGAGCTAACACTCCAGCTGCATGGACACACAACAGTGACACAGAAACAACCGACACCACCACCCGGACAAAGCCACACCACTACACCTAAAAGTCAGCGCATGAACATACTGAGTAAATACCGAAGACACAACAGCCTCATGCACATAACAACAGGGGATGTCATCGCACGACACAGGTACCAAAGGACTACTATTAAAAACATCCTGAGCCACATGCCACACAGCCTGTCAGGAACAACAAAGCGGACTCTCAACATTCCTCTGCAGACAAAGATGCTGGCTGTGCATCACTTGTTGGCCTCTGGTAGCATTAGAACCACAAAAGTCTGAGTTAGATGTGTTCCACAGCCAGCCCCATCAAGGTATATCTCACCTGTCTTGGATGCCATCATTAGCTTGAGTCAACAGCACCATCAGTTCACCCACACAGCGCAGGACCAGCTTGTGCCCCGAAAGGCTACCACACCATAACAGGCTTATCCACACGTGTCAGTTCAATATCACTGCACACGTGTCCTAATTGTGCGCACTGCCAGAACTGCAAACACTTACTGCACATGAAAGCACACGCAATGATGAACTGTCCATGCCAAATGTGGGTCACCTTCCACTGGTCACAGATGCCATGTCAAACTTAACAGTCAGTGAGCACCAGACCCACATTTGGCTACAGTCCCTCACCAAGCCAACATTCTCCATGTGGACAAGGTCAATGCACCTGTCCTTGGTGGGTACCAACGTAACACACCACACACATCAAATCCACTATCAACATACTCACAACTGTGGAAATATACATGTAACAAAATCACATATGACAGGACGAACAACATGAGCACATACCAGACACAATGTCACAAGTAATGGTGATGACATTTGGCAGATAAGGAGACAAAACATACCCATAGGCAGGGATACAAGTTAAAAGATGAGAAGGATGTACAGAATGCCAAGTGTGCCGGTGATGTAATTAACATCCTTGAGTATGCAGAGCACACACATGTCCATGTGGACATATACTGTAGTATTTGCTACTGCGAACAATAACATTATATGAAGGCAGTACCAGGTGATACCAAACAGACAACAGTGTGACACATGTGGTGAGTCATGATATTAATGCTGTAATGTTTGTACAATCATGTACTGTATAGTGACATATTGTGTGAGACATGGACATGTGTGTAAATATTGGGATCAGATATGAAATTGGGGCTAATTTTGGGGGTCAGATATGAAATTGGGGATAACTTTGGGGGTGAGATATGAAAATGTGTGTAAATGTGGGCTCACATATGAAATTGTGTAGGAGTAATGTGCCCCATTAGTACTTTCAGTGTGGCATTTGGTGTTAGACATGAAGTTTAGGCTGTCATTACTTACTATAGCCCATTTGAATTCCATCAAGTGCCATGATATTTTGTATGTGACCTCTGTTCGGAGTACAGATATGACCCATTACATTGACACAGCACGATGTGTCCATTGGTGCCTTAAACGTGCTCAAACAACACTGTCACGCCCATAGTCAACAATGTCATGCTGCACCCTCGCCGTAGCTACCGCCTGCCACCAGCGGTGTGTCACCGCCATGGCCCATGACACCATGGCGGGATTGATAGGCATATGCACATGGCTAATGGCGATTGGCATGCTCCGACACCCAGATCCCGGTCACTCATAGCAATGCATGTGCCCGGAATCGCGGTAGCTACCGCCTGCCACCAGCGGTGTGTCACCGCCATGGCCCATGACACCATGGCGGGATTGATAGGCATATGCACATGGCTAATGGCGGTTGGCATGCTCCGACACCCAGATCCCGGTCACTCATAGCAATGCATGTGCCCGGAATCGCGGTAGCTACCGCCTGCCACCAGCGGTGTGTCACCGCCATGGACCATGCCCTGCCAGCCAATGGGAAGCGCAATCGCGGTTGCCTGATGCAAGTTTGAAAATCGCGGTAGGCGTGCTCCGCCACCGCTGGGCCGGTCATTGGATGCACTTGAAAGATGCACCACCGCGGTACCGCACACCTGTCCCCTGCGGTGTGTCACCGCCATGGACCATGCCCTGCCAGCCAATGGGAAGCGCAATCGCGGTTGCCTGATGCAAGTTTGTAAATCGCGGTAGGCGTGCTCCGCCACCGCGGAGGCGGTCATTGGATGGATTTGAATGAGGCAGACCTGGAACACCAATTGCAGCAGCTTAGAACCACAGACACGAGCCCTGGGGGCTATATATGTGTGTGAGGGAGCCAAACATTGCCACAGCTCACTGAGCCTGCTGCCTGAGAGCCCTCACCTGCTGCTGCCTCCAGGGACTGCTGCCTGAGAGCCCTCACCTGCTGCTGCCTCCAGGGACTGCTGCCTGAGACCCCTCACCTGCTGCTGCCTCCAGGGACTGCTGCCTGAGACCCCTCACCTGCTGCTGCCTCCAGGGACTGCTGCCTGAGAGCCCTCACCTGCTGCTGCCTCCAGGGACTGCTGCCTGAGACCCCTCACCTGCTGCTGCCTCCAGGGACTGTTGCCTGAGACCCCTCACCTGCTGCTGCCTCCAGGGACTGCTGCCTGAGAGCCCTCACCACCAACTGCCGCTGCTGCTGTCTCCTGCCCACAGTGATGGCGAGGACTGAGAAGATCCGTGCCACTCCCTTCACCCCCGAGGAACTGGAGGTCCTGGTGGACAAGGTGCTCACCCAGTTTCCAAGGCTATATGGTGCGCCAAATGTCGTGGTAAGTATCTCAGGGTGTGAGTGAGAGTGTAGGGGGGGCACACATGGAGTTGATCTGCTGCAGTATGTGCGTGAGAGTGTGGGGTTGGGACATGCACTCCCTAGCACGCTGTTTCCAGGGGGAAGGTGTGTTTAGCCTATTCCCCACTTTTGCCTGCATGCACATCCAGATGTGAGGGAAATGTGATGTCTTGTCAGACATACAGTGTGGCTGCACCTTTTCAATTCAGGAGTCAGGACAGTGATTTTCAGTCTGAATGTCTTTGTGTGTCCCTGATGTCCTTCACAGGCACATCAGTGGCATTAGCTAGTGTCGTTGTCCAGAGGGTAGTTAGGGCATTGTTTCTGACTCAATATGTGCCTCATCTCTAGTTCTGCACTATGCACAGGACCTCAGTCCCCCAGGGTGACACTCTTGTTGCTCAATCACCTATGACACTGTACATTCCAACATTCTTGTGCCCAGACCCTTCCATCACCACCAGCATGTGCACATACTCGCATGTGTTGGCACTGTTTGTGTTTCCAAATAGTCCCTCCATGTAAAAGATGAGATGCCCCACGTTGGACCTCTGTGTGACCCCAAATGGCCTGCACATTGACTGCCCAATCAGACAGTGACACAACACTGAATGTACAGAGTGTCAAATCTGTGCTTTTCCTCTTGACTCTCCGTCAATGAGCCATTGCAGAGGTGTAGATTGCAAACGACAGGCCTTGTGATGAGGGTTTGCGTTTGTGAGGTCATGTCCCTCAATCTGACCTCCATGACACAGTGTGGCAGTTTAAGGGCAAGTGCTTTGAGGGCTGCGCAGTTTTGGGCACAGTGACATATGTAGTAATGTCCTGCATGTCTTGGTATTCCCAGAAACTTGCAGTAGATGTGGTCAGCATACACATTTTGCTCTCTGCTGGCATCCTGCATGGCTTTGAGATAGGCATGTGCAAAAACAACAATTGATGGACAGAATGCAGAACAATGTCATACATTCACCCCAGTACAGAGATCTGGGCCTAAATCCATCGTTTTTTTGCTCACCATGCCATTCCAGTTTGAACCCAGCCATATGCAAATCAGTCTTGACCCTGTGCCTCATGGGAACAGTCCAGCCCGAACTGCCAAGCCAGGTCCTCCCTGGACTGGAAACAAGCATCCTAGGACCGGTTTCGGGGTTTCACCCCTCTTCAGCCAGGATAGCTTCATTCCAGTGGCATAGAGAGCACGGGACCCACGTCTGGGCACACCCGTCCCACTCGGGGTGACAAATGCAAAAACAACAATTGATGGACAGAATGCAGAACAATGTCATACATTCACCCCAGTACAGAGATCTGGGCCTAAATCCATCGTTTTTTTGCTCACCATGCCATTCCAGTTTGAACCCAGCCATATGCAAATCAGTCTTGACCCTGTGCCTCATGGGAACAGTCCAGCCCGAACTGCCAAGCCAGGTCCTCCCTGGACTGGAAACAAGCATCCTAGGACCGGTTTCGGGGTTTCACCCCTCTTCAGCCAGGATAGCTTAATTCCAGTGGCATAGAGAGCACGGGACCCACGTCTGGGCATACCCGTCCAACTCGGGGTGACAAATGCAAAAACAACAATTGATGGACAGAATGCAGAACAATGTCATACATTCACCCCAGTACAGAGATCTGGGCCTAAATCCATCGTTTTTTTGCTCACCATGCCATTCCAGTTTGAACTCAGCCATATGCAAATCAGTCTTGACCCTGTGCCTCATGGGAACAGTCCAGCCCGAACTGCCAAGCCAGATCCTCCCTGGACTGGAAACAAGCATCCTAGGACCGGTTTCGGGGTTTTACCCCTCTGCAGCCAGGATAGCTGAATTCCAGTGGCATAGAGAGCACGGGACCCACGTCTGGGCATACCCGTCCCACTCGGGGTGACAAATGCAAAAACAACAATTGATGGACAGAATGCAGAACAATGTCATACATTCACCCCAGTACAGAGATCTGGGCCTAAATTCATCGTCTTTTTGCTCACCATGCCATTCCAGTTTGAACCCAGCCATATGCAAATCAGTCTTGACCCTGTTCCTCATGGGAACAGTCCAGCCCGAACTGCCAAGCCAGGTCCTCCCTGGACTGGAAACAAGCATCCTAGGACCGGTTTCGGGGTTTCACCCCTCTTCAGCCAGGATAGCTTAATTCCAGTGGCATAGAGAGCACGGGACCCACGTCTGGGCATACCCGTCCCACTCAGGGTGACAAATAGAAAAACAACAATTGATGGACAGAATGCAGAACAATGTCATACATTCACCCCAGATAGGCATGTACTGCGTCCACCCTCATACCTGCCTGCATTAATGTGTATTTCACACATGATGATGTTTGAATGTCGCAGATTTGTTGTCTCTGTTGAAGTTAGGGCTGTAGTTGGTATGAGTCTGTGTCATGCTCCTGCACTGTGAAATGGTGTTAGGTTACACTGATTATTGCACCCTCTTTTCTCCCATGTCTGCAGCTCAAAGTCAACCAGCGCAAGGCTGTGTGGAGGGCCATTGCATGCAAGGTGCGTGCACTGGGTGTCTCAAACAGACAGCGCTCCCACTGTCACAAGAGGTGGGATGACATCTGCCGGCTGAGCAGGAACGTGGCCGAGATGACACTGGGGCTGATCCCTCGGTCCGGCAGGTTGGCGCGGCGCAGCATGACACCACTAATGGCACGCATTTTAGCTGTGACGCAGCCTGAACTGGATGCACGTCTGAAGGGGCATCGGCACCAAGCTGGTGGTGAGTATTCTGTGAGTGTGACTTTGGGTGTTGTTTGGCTGCATGTGCTCCAAGCATGGGCCAGTGCAGGGCTGTGATGTTGCTAGGGTGATGCAATGGCGTGTAAGTGGCCGCGGTGTTGGGTGCAGTAGTCATGCATTCCCCCGACATGTACCGTCCCAAGTCATTAGTGTAATAGCCCTTGAGTTCATATTTGTAGTTGTGGCCTTCTGGTATCATCTTCATTGGTGTCGTCACGGACATCCCATGTCAGGGTCAAGCAGAGTGCATGATCTGAGTGTGCCATCATCAATGTGTGCATTGCCTGACGTCAGATTGGTGCTGGCTACACATCTAACAACAATGTGCAACTGTAGTTGTGCCCCAAGATACGACATGGTGGATGGCATGTGCTCATGGCCATTGTGTGCGGATATGTTTGAGTCTGTCTCTGTGTTGGACACTTCTGCTGGCTCAAGATGTGACAGTGGCAACATGTTGTGATCAGAATCTTTTACCCCCTCAGGGCCCTAGGTGTGCACAGAGGGATATGTGTGTCTGGTTAGCTGAAGCCACCAACAGGCTAATTGGCTGTGTGTCCATCACATGGGTGAATTATGCCATGTTTGCATTATGCCACGGTAATTTCGATGTTTGGATTGAGGTTGCACAGTGTTACTGCCCATGGTGTTGTCCAACATGGATGATTGTTCATCATTAGTGATGCTTCCCTTGCAGATATTTGTAATCTTTTAAGCAAATGTACTGATCGGACCTCTATCTCTCTCTCATGCAGCATCTCACATGGGCACGGAAGGACAGGGGATGGACACCAGTGGTGAGGCATCAAGCACAACTGCTGCACACCAGCATAGTGACACGGATGTCACCAGCGCATCAGAGGGGGACCGTAGTCTTCTAGAGGACTCACAGCCAGAGACGCAGACCTCTACATCATCTGACGACGGCGGTGACGCTTCTATGTTTTCTGCAGAGGGAAACAGGGACTCGGCCTCCTCGTCCACCACACATCGTTCAGTGCCCACCCTCCCTGCTACTCCCACTGTTGCTGCCCGTGTTTGCACCACAAAAAAGGGAAGAGTGTCCTTCACCCCAGGCACCGCTGCCCCTGCCCCTGTCCCCCCTGCTGCCATCAGTGCTGAGTCTGTGGAGCTTTTGCGCCAGCTGTGTGTGGGTCAGACAGCTCTCCTCAATGCCTTCCTGGACCATGACAAAAAATTGGCACAGGTGGTGGCTTACATGGAGGACGTTCATTCCGACGTGGGTGGGCTACACCGGACTGTACAGTCTCTCTCCTCTGCAGTGGCAGCAGCCATTCAACTTGCCCAATCCCATAGTCCAGCTCCAGTCCCTGGGCCCACCACCCTGCCAGTGGCCGCATCTGATGATAGTGACCACATACCCCAGACATCAAGGGACAGATACAGCACACGCAGCACACGGCAGCAGCAGCCCAAGCAGTCCAGGCCGCAGACACCATCCCCACAGAAAGGTAAAGCCACAACAGAGCGCAGAGGCAAAAGCACTTCAGGCCACACCCAGGGCAAGGATGGCAAGGAGCAGGCCTCAGGCTCACATGCCTCAGAGGCATCCCCAGCCAAGGACTCACCTGTCCCAAAAGTGTCTCGCAGAGACAAGCACACAGTTTCCGTGCCCAGTGGCAAACAGGTGCCTGCTAAGGGTACACGTAAGAAGAGCTCCAAGGAAAGTTCACCCACAACATCTACTCCCATCCAGAGCCCTGTGAAGCAGGGTAAGGAGGCCACTGTAGGGGGACACCGGGTAAACAGGTGATGCAGGGGCAGAAGCAATCCGGGGCCAAGCGTCCCAAAGAATCCAGCACGTCCCCAGAGGGGGACCAGCATCTGCACATGAGCCAGCTTTTGTGACGAGTGTGCCTGTTGTATACACCCCACTTGGCATTAATCCCAGGACAGGGAAGCCATATCAAATACCCAAGAAGCGGAAGGGAACCCCTCCAAATTCTCCCACACACACTGGGTCGCGTGCAAGCATGAGTCCACCTCCACGTGCCACCACCCCACCTGGTCCTAGCAGCCCTCCGGCTTCCCAAACCACTGCTGGCTCTACCACACCTGGACCTAGCAGCCCTCAGGCTTCCCAGAACACTGATGGCTCTACCCCAGCTGGGCCTCTCTCTCCCCGAGCCAGTACCCCAACTGGCCCCAACAGACAGCCACCTCCCAGTCACACTGCCAGCCAAGTCTGAGTGTTGGTCACCCTCACACACACATGTCTCTCCCACAGTGGTACCATGGACTGCCCATTTTTGACGCCCTGAGTGTGTTGCTGACCATGACAGGGTACTGTACCACACATTCCAGTGCTGGATGTCATGTACCTCACCTGCACTTTGGAGTGGCCACTGGCCTTGCTGTTCACTGCTGTTTGCCCCTTGCCTGTGCTGCTTCTCATGTACCTCACCTGCACTTTGGACTGGCCACTGGCCTTGCTGTTCACTGCTGTTTGCCCCTTGCCTGTGCAGCTTCTCATGTACCTCACCTGCACTTTGGAGTGGCCACTGGCCTTGCTGTTCACTGCTGTTTGCCCCTTGCCTGTGCAGCTTCTCATGTCCCTCACCTGCACTTTGGACTGGCCACTGGCCTTGCTGTTCACTGCTGTTTGCCCCTTGCCTGTGCAGCTTCTCATGTACCTCACCTGCACTTTGGACTGGCCACTGGCCTTGCTGTTCACTGCTGTTTGCCCCTTGCCTGTGCAGCTTCTCATGTACCTCACCTGCACTTTGTACTGGCCACTGGCCTTGCTGTTCACTGCTGTTTGCCCCTTGCCTGTGCAGCTTCTCATGTACCTCACCTGCACTTTGGAGTGGCCACTGGCCTTGCTGTTCACTGCTGTTTGCCCCTTGCCTGTGCAGCTTCTCATGTACCTCACCTGCACTGTGTCCTGGCCACTGGCCTTGCTCTTGTCTGACTTTTGCTGCATGACTTTGTGAAATGTAAATAAAAAGTAGATATTTACTCCTGTTGTCTGCCTTGTCAGTGTCCTTGCTAAATAAAGGGTTACTGTGTGGGTATTGTTTACTGTGACACATGCTCTATTTTCCACTTCAACATTGCCAATGTCTTGTTTCCTCTGATCATGTTGTTTCAACTTTTGTGTTCCAGACTTCTGCATCTGTGTGTGTTGGCTTGGTAGTGTGTGTGTTTGCTGTGGACTGATTGACTTCCTGGGTGTGTCATTGTGTGTGTGATGTTTAGATTGTTGTTGTGTGTGTTCATGGTGTGTCACTGATCTCTGTTTGTAACTGGTTTGTGTGTTGTGCACACACAGGCTTGGTGTGCATGCAGTGCTGTGAGTTGATGTTGCCTTGTCCTTGCCTGTTGTGCACCCCCTGATGTTTGGCTGTTGTAGCATGTTGATATCTTTGCCTGTGCATGTGTTGTGACTGATGTGGCTGTGTGCAGTGTTTGTGTTGTGTTGTGTCACGCAGTTGACAGTTGCTCTGTGTGTGGTGTTCTATTTTCCTGTCAGTGTGTGTGTGTTGTTGTTGTTTGATTCAGGTGTGTTGCCATTGTGGTGTGCCTTACTTGTGTGTCTGTCACATGGACTGAGGTCTATTGTGGTTGCCGTGCTTGTTTTATGTGCATCCTTGGTGTTTTCTCCTCTCACATTTGATGTGTCTAGGGTCATGGTTGTGCATGTGCAGACATGTGGTACACTGTGACACCATTTTGAGTGGATGGGTGTTGTGGTATGTCTGTCTATGTGTCAATGTGGGCCCATTTCTGCCTTTTGTTCGCCATTATTGTTTTTAGTGGATGCACTTCTTATATGTGTTGTGGTATGTTGTCTGTGCGTTTTTCATGACTGATGTGGTTGTGTACTCCTGTTGTGTCTGTGCTCCCATTGGATTTGCACTGTTTAGCTGCAC
The DNA here is from genome assembly GCA_963921515.1 of Calotriton arnoldi. Lineage (NCBI taxonomy): Eukaryota > Metazoa > Chordata > Amphibia > Caudata > Salamandridae > Calotriton > Calotriton arnoldi. The sequence goes on along the minus strand of CAWUFW010015223.1, from coordinate 22,495 downwards.
AGGTCTTGTCTGTTGTTGTAGTAGTTCTGTGTGTGTGTTTTGCTTGTGTTCAGTGTTTGACTGTTGTTTTTGTGCGTACTGTGGTACTGCCATACCTGTGTGTGTGTGTGTGTGTGTGATGTTTGTAGATACCACCCAGGGGGTGTGTTTGATTGTCAGTGTCTTGACTGGATATTATTGGCAAGCTTCTGTGTGTTTGTCACTGGTGTTGTGTGCTGCTGGTGTGATGGGTGTGGGGGTTGTGTGAAGGTTCATACTTGTGTTTGACTGTCATGGAGTGTTGCAATGGGCCCTGTGTGTTGTGCTGCTGACATACTCCTGTGATGTATTTGGATTCAGATGTGTGGCTGGTCAGGGTTGGACTTCATACCCTTCCTGTCATCCCTGTGCCTATTCATGGGTTGCCTTGCTGTCTCCCTGAGTTGTTGCAGTGAGGTGACTGTGGTTTGACTTCACTCACTGTGACTGCCATGTGTGAATTTTTGGGCGGGGTGGATGTAATGTGTTCCTTCCCTTGCATGTGATGTACACATTTTTGGTGTTCAGCTCCTTGCCATTCCATTTGTGTGCACCTGACTTTGAGTTGCCTATTTGTTGTCCTACATTGCTGTTGGCATGTGGTCTGTGTTTGTTGCTGTGTGTCAGTGTGGGGTATGTCTGTGTGACTTGGCAGGCTGTGTGTCCATTGGTGTGTTTGTTCATTGTCTGTGTGTGTTTAATTTGTGCTTGTACTCAGTTTACTTGCCATGAGTGTGGTTTGTTGTGGTGTGTGTGTTCCCCTGGCCCAGTGTTTGTACGCTGTGTGTTACTCTGCAGCCACACCTGATGTGGCTGTCTCACTAGTTGTTTGTTGTGTGGTGCAGTGTGTGTGTTCACCTGTCTGCTTTTTGGGCATGTGGGGGCACAGGGAGCTCACATGGCATGTCTGTTCATGGTGTGGGTGGGCCTAGTATGTGGGGTGTGGAGGTGTTGCCCTGTGTACTTTGGGCACTGCCCCTGCCTAGCGCTGGCCCAGCCTACTACATTGTGTGCATTTGTTCTCGCGGATTCACCGCTGCGGTCACGTGGACTGGGCATTATTTCCGGGTCGCGGACATGGTGGCCTGGGTGTGGAGGGGTGGCCTTGTGGCAGGTGGGAAATGTGTGGCTACACCTGTGGTTGTGTTCCTGTCCCCACGAGGGTGTCTGGTGGGGGCAGGCACCTTAAAGTATTTGTGGGTTGTGTTTGTTTTCGGAGTTGTGTGATGGCGTACCTGCCTCGGCGTCCGCGACGGTCGATGGCTTGCTGTAGGTGTATCATGTACAGCGCCGGGTAGACGTGTAGTGCAGGGTCCATGGCGGTCGGCTCCAGGTATCGATTTGGCGCTCCGCTATGGTGCTTCCGTATGCTCTGAATGGCCGGTTTCTCCGCTGCGGTGGGCCTGGCTTTTCCACGCATCCTAATTTCTACGGAGGGAGGGACGTCATCGCGCACGGCGGTGGCTCTCGATTGGTTGTCTCCGCCGCGGTGGTGGGCGCGTTTGGCTGGCGGTGCACGTAGGACCGCGGCGGACGGACAATGGGCTGGGTTTGGACATTGTAATATGGCGGACGGGTGCACCGCTGCTCACGGGCGGAAAACAGCGTTTTCTCCCACCGCCAGCATCGCGGAGGTGCATCCGCCAGTCATCGTAATGGACCCCTTAATACGGAAATGTCACGGTTTTGCAGGGAGTTGGGTTTTGGCAGGATTGTACATAGGGGCATTCGTTTTGACTCGGTGGAATTTTTTAGAGGAGACAGGGTCCACCTGTCAAGGCTGGGCATGGACCTTTACCTTTTGGAGATTAGGGCGGTGTTAGCCAGGACCCTAAATGTTCAGAGCCATTCCAGAAAGTAAGAGGCCTACAGGGAAGGGGGGCAGAAAAAAGGGGCTAGGCAGTAGTTGTCGTCCCCCCTTTTTCCTGGGTGGCGTGGTTTTGAAATGTTGGCCAGGGTTGGCAGAGGTTTTTGGTTAAGTATTGGAAGTTTGTGAGCAGGGGCAGGAAAAGGGTAGGCAGGTAGTCTACGTTTCAGGATAGATGTTTGTTAGTTACAGTTGCAGGAAGGCAGGTAGGGAATGGGGGTTCATTGGAGGGAAAAGTTTTAACTGCAATACTGTGTAATGTTGTTGTTATGTTAATGCCAGGGTGGGGGAACTTTTGAGGGGATCGTAGGGGCGGGGGGGATCAGGGGTCAGTTATTCGATGTATAGTGAGGTTTTAGTTTTGTAAGGCAGTTGCCAGTTGGTTATTTTGTAATATGCACCTGTTTCAATAAAGCAGCCTTTTTCACACACAAAATGGGTCTCGGTTTGGCTTGCCCCCCTCCCTCCCACTGGGGATTTGGGGGGCGGCCGAGCGAAGTGAGTTCTGCCCCCCGGGCAGTTTGGGAGGGGTTTGGGCTTGCCGGGCTGGCCATTTTGTGGTTTTGGGCTTTCGGGGCATAGCCCAATTATAGCCCAAGTAGCCCAAGGCATATAAATTGTCATGAGGAGTATTGCCAGCGACCATTTTAGGTTTTGGTGACCTGGTGGCTGGCAGCAGGGTAGCTAGTAGTATTTTTTGGCCCCGCCCTCCCATCCCTCTTTTTAAGGATTTTATCGGGGTTGGGGCCTTGGGGTTTTTTCCTTGTTTTAGGCCAGGTTTGTGGAGACAGGTGCATAAGGGATTTTATGGATGTTGTCGCTTGGAACAGGTGCTTGCAGGGTTTTGAAAAGTTGGCCAGGGTTGGCAGAGGTTTTTGGTTAAGTATTGGAAGTTTGTGAGCAGGGGCAGGAAAAGGTTAGGCAGGTAGTCTAAGTTTCAGGATAGACATTTGTTAGTTACAGTTGCAGGAAGGCAGGTAGGGAATGGGGGCTCATTGGAGGGAAAAGTTTTAACTGCAATACTGTGCAATGTTGTTGTTATGTTAATGCCATAGTGGGGGAACTTTTGAGGGGATCGTGGGGCAGGGGGGGATCAGGGGTCAGTTATTCGATGTATAGCGAGGTTTTAGTTTTGTAAGGCAGTTGCCAGTTGGTTATTTTGTAATATGAACCTGTTTCAATAAAGCGGCCTTTTTCACACACAAAATGGGTCTAGGTTTGGCTTGCCCCCCTCCCTCCCAATGCAACATTCCAGGTTCTGTTCTTGAATTGATCAGCCAGCCCAGTTCCTTTTCTTTGCTGGACTTGTAGTCATTCATTTCTTATAATAAGGTAACTACGATTCCCACAGTGTAAAAGAAAACACTGAGTGGATGAGTTTCTCATGCATGGACCTAAGAAGCTTGAACTGTTTGTCACCTTGCAAGCGATTAAAGTAATTTTATGGTGTGGACGTAACCCCCATGTCAATTTCTAGTGAAAAAGCAATATAAACAAAGGTGTCCTCTAATTTTAAAAAGACCATGAATACTGCAGAGGGCATGGTGCATTTGTCAGAAAATGGGGACACGCTTACTATAAGCAGTTTTTATAGACGTCGAATTCGAGTTGCAAAGAGGGTTATTTAATATTGCACTGCAGGTCAAATCTAATGTTTATTTTTGTAGTGCTCTGGACAAATTCAATAATACGGGAGAGCAACAGATGAAAAATATCTTATCGTGAAAAATCGAGGTTTGAACCTGATAGTAGCGTTTCAGTTGACGCATGAGTTGACTGCAGTTAAAATACATATTTAACAAAAAAACTAATAAAATTCCCAATACTATCAGTTGTGGATTTTTGTTTAGTGAAATGACTGCAGCCTTTTCTTCAAACTTAAGGTTGGGATATGTGAAGATTTCCGGGGACCAGGGCAAATAAGGCAGGTTTTTTCCTAAAACCAAAGCTAAAATTTATCAACACATTAACATACTTTGGGGCAAGTGTTCCATTGAACCTAATGCCTAGCATAAACCTGGACATCTGTAAACCCTATCGATGAGGTCTGACCTGGGGCATAGTCTGCAATTCTGGAGAACATAACCATGTGTCTCTGGAGCAAATTAGAGATTAAATTGGGCTATTCTGCTCTATTTGTAAATATTTGTTCATGAGCATCTCGAAGATGATCTTCATAATTCTTCATGAACACAAGGTAGTGGCTATAAGTTGCCTCTTATAAATCTGAGACAGTTGTCACAATTTTTTGGAACCAGGCCCATTCCTTCAGTTCAGAGAAGAGCTACCAAGATGGTGTATGGTTTAAACAAAAAGTCATGTGAAGAAGGGCTCAACAATGTAAGCATATTCCTTTCCAAAGTTGTGCAGAGTCCCTTGTTGCAGTATCATCGTGCCTACGTACTCGTAATTATTTTATTTACAGCATTTAGCATAAGGGGTACCACAGTCAGGCTGTGTAGTTGATGAGCTCTGCAGCTAGAAATAAACAATTCCCATTCATTCATTCATCCTCCTCTTTAAAGCCATTATCCCCTCTATCCTGGTGTTTGTAGACCCACCACCATCTGCTCCAGGTTAACTACCACCTCCTTGGAGGTCGGATGTCTCCGTCCTGGTACTGCCTTCTGCCCCACCTACCTCCCACTTGGCACCATCTGCAGAGGTCAAGTTTTCTGCTCTAGGTCATACAAAAAACGGGTAAAAGGGCGTGGCCAACAAGGATAGACTGGAGGGAGGAAACAGTGACAAGGCCCTTCTTTGGGAAATGCTGCCCTTGAAAAAAAATGAATACAAGCACCACAGCTGTCGGTAGGTCTGTAGTATCCACTGGGATTTGAGTGTGTAGGGGTGCCTGTCAATCCTAGCTCTCTCTGCCTCGATGCAGCTCTCTCGCTCTCTCGCTTTGCGCCTAACTTTTAATCCCCCTTGATCTCCGTATCTCTTTCTCTAGTTCAATTGTTTCTCTCTATCCACTGTCTCTTTGTCTTCCTCCCACTCATCATAAACTCTCTCTGACCATCGCTTTATGGCTCTCTCTCACTTTATACGCGCCCATCTCTGCACCTCTTTTTTATGTCTCTTTGTACCTGTCTTTCCCCTTTTCTGTGCCTGCCTTCTCTATTTGTCGCTCTCTCAAAGTATCTCTCTCACCTCCTCTCAGTGCCTCTCCATCTACAGCTTTCTCTATTTTCTAACTCCCTTTCTCCTCTATCACTGCTTCACTGTTTGTTGCAGCGTCACATTCTCAGTCCTCTGTAACGGTTCCCAAGTATTAATAACAAAAAATTTAATGTGGCTGTGCTGCTCTCCCATGGGAGGAGCCCAAGAGAAACCAAAACATTACATATGCGTCATCTAAAGTATGGTTTGCTTTGGAGAAACAAAAAGCAGAACCCAGGCTTACAGTTTCAAAATGTATTTTTGGGCGATTTCACTGGAAAGCCTTATCCAGTATTTTGTTGCAGTTTGACTTACAACATGTTATCAGCTGAAACCAGCCCCAGGTTGATCCATTGGGTGTTGTTCCACACACACACTAACATTTGAAACTGCAAAGAAGAACTCTGTGAGTCAGAAACAGGCAGTGTTTTAAACATGTAGGTACTGTCCGGTACTGAGTACCTGCACTTCTTTATTTGGAAAGGAAGAGTACTGACACTTCTTAGTACTGCTGCAATACATTTGATGGGAGCACTTCTCAGGAGCAAACAGGTACCCTAAATAGTGAGTACCTGCACTTCTATATTTCCAATTTAAGCACTGGTAACAGCGAGAGGTTTCATATTCAGAATGAAATGCATTGGATTATGTTATGTTACTGGTCCTTTTGTGTTTTTGTTTTTTGAGCTGTTTGTGCAGCATGACTCTGAACTGTCTGAAATGTGTTTTGCAGCAGTACTCTGCTGCCTGGACTGATGGTTTCTGCATGGTTCTAGTATGCACACACCAATAAAGTAAAGATTAGTGTGCTAGGGGTATAGTAGTGGAGTTGTATCCTTTGTATGTGTACTTTCGTATGCGTGTGTTCTTCAATACTTGCTGTTTGGCATAGGTCATCTTGTGTGATTGTTGAACGTGGTTGCTTCTGTGGTGTGCTGCTTTTGACAAGTTAGTGCTCATTATCCACACAGTTCCACGCCACACAATTCAACTCCACACATTTCCAATCCACACCACATAATTCGACACCAAACCACATAATTCAACTCAACAACACAATTACACAGCACACCACATACATCCACACCACATAATTCCACATCCCATGCCATAAAATACAACAGCACTCCACAACACAAAATCCATTCCACATAATTACACTCCATAACACACAATCCTAGGCCACATAATTCCAGTACACTCAATATCACATAATTACCATCCACATAATTCCACTCACACCATGTCACATAGTTCCACTACGCAAAGCCACCCAACATCACACAATTCCACCATTCCAATACAACCCACATAATACCACTAAACACCACATACATACACTCCACAACACATGGGTAAAAGACATTGTCATTTACAACGCCAATAGCTCTAACTCAATAAAAATGCGAGACTTATTGCAATTTCCAATGATTATTATATTTGGCCCTGGGGGATGGGTTCCCCTGGGCATAATCAGGCTCGAGGGGGTGGGCTGCATGCCCCCTCCTATTTAGCCCTGGTGGATAGGGTCCCCGCAGGCCAAGATGGCTTGGGGAGTGCGACCATCAATCAATCAATCACAGAATTTGTAGAGCGCACTACTTACCCGCGAGGGTCTCAAGGTGCTGGGGAAAAAAGGGGGGGGGGCCGCTACTGGTCGAACAGCCAGGTCTTGAGTAGCCTCCTGAAGGTCAGCAGGTCTTGGGTCTGTCGTAGGCTGAGTGGAAGGGTGTTCCAGGTCTTGGCGGCGAGGTGGGAGAAGGATCTGCCGCCGGTGGTTGTTCTTCGAATGCGAGGGACGGTGGCGAGGGAGAGGTCGGCGGAGCGGAGCTGGCAGTTGGGGACGTAGAAGAAGAGTCGTCTGTTGAGGTAGGCTGGGCCGGTCTTGTGGAGTGCCTTGTGTGCGTGGATGAGGAGTTTGAAGGAGATTCTCCTGTCGATGGGGAGCCAGTGCAGGTTTCTCAGGTGGGGGGTGATGTAGCTGTGGCGTGGTACGTCGAGGATCAGGTGTGCAGAGGCGTTTTGAATGCGTTGTAGTCACTTGATGAGCTTGGCCGGGGCTCCCGCGTAGAGGGCATTTCCATAGTCGAGTCTGCTACTGACGAGGGCCTGGGTGACTGTTCTTCTTGTATCTGTCGGGATCCACCTGTAGATCTTGCGGAGCATGCGGAGGGTGTTGAAGCAGGAGGAGGAGACTGCGTTGACTTGCTTGGCCATGGAGAGCGTTGAGTCGAGGATGACTCCCAGGCTGCGTGCGTGGTCGGTGGGTGTCGGGGCTGCCCCCAGTGTTGTTGGCCACCTGGAGTCGTCCCAGGCTGAAGGGTTGGAGCCGAGGATGAGGACCTCCGTCTTGTCCGTGTTCAGCTTTAGTCGGCTGCTCTTCATCCAATCGGCGACGGCCTTCATTCCTTCGTGGAGGTTGGATTTGGCGGCGAGGGGTCCTTGGTGAGGAGAGGATCAGTTGAGTGTCGTCGGCGTAGGAGATTATGTTGAGGTCGTGCTGTCTGGCAATGCATGCGAGCGGGGCCATGTAGATGTTGAACAGCGTCGGGCTGAGGGATGATCCCTGGGGTACGCCGCAGATGATCTCGGAGGCTTCGGATCGGAATGGGGGGAGGCGGACTCTCTGGGTTCTGCCGGAGAGGAAGGAGGTGGTCCATTCCAGGGCCTTGTCTCGGATCCCTGCGTTGTGGAGGCGTGCGCGTAGAGTGCGGTGGCAGACAGTGTCGAAGGCGGCGGAGAGGTCCAGCAGGATGAGGGCTGCGGTCTCACCATTGTCCAGCAGGGTCCTGATGTCGTCGGTGGCGGCGATGAGGGCAGTCTCGGTGCTGTGGTTGCTGCGGAACCCTGACTGGGATGGGTCCAGGATGCTGTTTTCTTCGAGGTATCGGGTTAGCTGTCTGTTGACGATCTTCTCGATGACTTTGGCTGGGAACGGAAGCAGGGAGATGGGCCGGAAGTTCTTGAGGTCTCTCGGGTCCGCCTTGGGTTTTTGAGTAGGGCGTTGATCTTGGCGTGTTTCCAGCTCTCTGGGAAGGTCGCGGTCTCGAAGGAGAGATTGATGACGTTGCGCAGGTGGGGTGCGATGGAGCTGCTGGCTTTGTTGAAGATGTGGTGCGGGAAAGTGTCTGACGGGGAGCCGGAGTGGATTGTGCTCATGGTCTTGATGGTGTCATCGATGTTCACGTTGGCCCAGGCTGGCAAGGGGTCGTGGTCGATGGTGTGCGGCGGGTCTGGTGTGTCGGTGTCTGTTGGGGCTGTCTGGGTGTTGAAGCTGTCATGGATGTCGGCGATCTTGCGGTGGAAGAAGGTGGCGAGGGAATCGCACAGGGCTTGCGACGGCGGGATGTCGTTGGTGTTGGAGCTGGGTTTGGAGAGTTCCTTCACGATGTTGAAGAGCTCCTTGCTGTTGTGTGCGTTGTTGTCGAGGCGGTCTTTGAAGGAGATCCTCTTGGCGGACCTGATGAGGTGATGGTGGTTGCGGATGGCGTCTTTGTGGGCTGCATGGCTGTCCGGTGTCTTTTCACTGTGCCATTTCTTCTCTAGTTTCCGGCAGGTACGCTTGGATGCTAGGAGTTCCGGGGTGAACCAGCTGGCTCTTTTGCTGGTGTCTCTGTAGGTGGGTTTTTTCAGCAGGGCGAGGGTGTTGGCGCAGTCGTCTATCCATCGTCTGAGGTTGCGGGCAGCGTCGTTGGTGTTGGAGGGGTTGGTGGGTGGGCTGAGAGCGAGGTTTGCCTGTAGTTGGTCTTCGGTGACTTTGCTCCAGCAGCCGCGTGGGATCTGTTGGGTGCGGTGGTGTGTGGTGGGTTTCTGGGAGGTGAAGTGGATGCAGCGGTGGTCGGTCCAGAGGAGTTCGGTGGTGTGGCTGAAGGAGACGTGGGAGCGTGAGGAGAAGACGGGGTCGAGCGTGTGGCCGGCGGAATGGGTCGGCGCTGTGACGAGCTGTCTCAGTCCGAGGTTAGCGAGGTTGTCAATCGGGGTGGTGGAGTTGCTGTCGTTGTTGTTCTCCAGGTGAAAGTTCAGGTCTCCGAGGAGGATGTAGTCGGTGGAGGTCAGGGCATGCGTGCTGATGAAGTCGGCGATGGAGTCACTGAACTGGGGTCGGGGTCCAGGGGGTCTGTAGACGAGGGTGCCTCTAAGGGTGGTGTTGGGGTCCGTGTGGATCAGGAAGTGCATGTGTTCGGCGGTGCAGAGAATGTCGTCGGTGCTAGTCGAGACCCTGATGGTGTTCTTGTGGACGATGGCGATTCCTCCTCCTACTCCGTTGGTGCGGTCTCTGCGGGTGATCTTATAGCCGTCTGGGATGGCTATGGCGATGTCGGGTGCGGAGGAGTCGTTCATCCAGGTCTCTGTCAGGAAGGCGACGTCCGGTGATGATGTGTCGAGCAGGTCCCAGAGCTCGACGGGCGTGTTTGCGTGCGGAGCGGGTGTTCAGTAAGATGCATCGGAGGTGGTTGAGGTCCTTCTTGGCGGGCGCTTCGGCGGCTCTGAGGCTGGTGTAGCTGCAGTCCTGGCAGGTGAAGGGACCATGAGTGCGTTTCGGGGCGGCCTTGAAGCAGGTGTGTGTCCGTCCGGGGTTGAGAGCGTGGAGTGTGGTGGCATCGTATCGGCGGCGGTTGTCGTGGCTGGCGCGGGGGGCGCGAGGACCAAGGGTTCTGGCACTGGGCGCGGTCCAGGCGCGGACGGGCGCAGACGGGCTTGCCTTAGGCGCGCCTTCGGCGTGCCAGCGGCGCGGCCGCACAGCGGCCGCCATATATGGGGAGGTGGGAGGGAGGAGCAGCTGGGAGGCGGGAGGCAGGGGCAGCGAATGGTCAGTCAGGGGGGCGGGGCCGTAGGGGATGCAGCGGCGGGAACGGGAGCGGTACGATGAAGGGAACAGAAGGCAAAAGGGCACGGGGATTACGGGGGCAACAAGGAACAGAGGGCAAAAACGGGCACAGAATCACGGGGACAGCGAGGGAAACAGAAGGAAAAACGGGCACAGAATCAAGGGGACAGCGAGGGAAACAGAAGGAAAACCGGGCACAGAATCACGGGGACATCGAGGGAAACAGAAGGAAAACCGGGCACAGAATCACGGGGACAGCGAGGGAACCAGAAGGAAAGACGGGCACAGAATCAAGGGGACAGCGAGGGAAACAGAAGGAAAACCGGGCACAGAATCACGGGGACAGCGAGGGAAACAGAAGGAAAAAACGGGCACAGAAACAAGGGACAGCGAGGGAAACAGAAGGAAAACCGGGCACAGAATCACGGGGACAGCGAGGGAACCAGAAGGAAAGACGGGCACAGAATCAAGGGGACAGCGAGGGAAACAGAAGGAAAAAACGGGCACAGAAACAAGGGACAGCGAGGGAAACAGAAGGAAAAACCGGGCACAGAATCAAGGGACAGCGAGAGAAACAGAAGGAAAAACGAGCATAGAACAAATATAGGCACAGGGGGAAAAAACAGACAACAGCAGTCACAGACACCAAAGTGACAAAAGGCACTACAAAAGAACAGAAGAGATACAAACCTACCACTGGCCACCAGGAATGAGGCGCAGGTGGTAGCCTGCGGGTGGAGGAGGGCCTCGATCTTCCTCAGCAGCGGCAGCTGGGGCAGGGACACACAGGCGGTGCTGTGCGGAGGGGGAGCGACCTACCTAGCAGGGTCAAGGGCCATGCAGCCCCCCCCTCCAATTTTTTATTGTAGTTGGCCCCGGGGATGATGTGGTCCCATAGGTTTATTAAGGCTCAGGGAGGGGGGCAGAACCCCCACCTCCCCTGTTTAATTGTATTAGACCCCCAGGGATGGAGTCCCAGGGGGGCAATTAAGGGTCAGGGAAGGGGCTGCACCCCCCTCTCCTTAATATATATGTTTTGGCCCCAAGGGATGGGTTCCCCCGGGGCCCGATTGCCAACTCTGTGCTGCGCAGGGCAAAGGCTGTGTGCGTTATGTGGTTGGCAGCCTGCTGGGGGTTTGGAACACAAGACCTGGTGGCAGGCGAAGCCCTGTGATCAACCCCATGTTGTGCACACCGAAAGGCTTTGCGCAGTGTGGGGTTGGCTGCCTGCGGGGAGTTGGAAGCAGGGCCTGGTTGCAACACAGGCCCTGCAGCTAACCCCATGCCACACTGATCAAAGGCCGTGCACAGCGTGGGGTTGGCTGCCTCCAGATGGCTGCCTGCGGGGTGTTGGACACAGCGCTTGGCTGCAAGCCAGGTTGTGAGGCCAACCGCACTCTGTGTGTGACAAAAGGCAGCGTGAGGTTGGCTGCCTGCAAGGGTGATGGCTGCCTGCAGGTTTGTTGGCCAGAGGGTCTGACCACAGGTCAGGCCCTGTGGCCAACCTCCTGCACTGAAGGCTGTGTGCAGCAAGGGTTTTGACTGCCTGTAGGTGGTTGGGTGCAGGGCCTGGTGCAGGTCAGGCCCTGCGGTCAAGCCGCTGCTGCGCACGGCCGAAGGCTGTATGGGGAGGGGCTTTCACTTTTCGTATGGTAATAAAATATAACTTTACATTAAAAAAAACTAGAAATTCACTGAAAAAATCAAAGGTTACAGTAACATTATAATTTGGTGTGATAAAAAGAGTTGTTTTGTTAACAAAAAAAACCTTATAAATTCACAAAAAAATCAAAGGTTAAAGTAACTTTATAGTTAGGTGAAGATGTCAGTGACAACATTCATGACAGTGTTCTCATCAATGATGTAATTAGAGATGTCATCAGTGATGTCATAAATGATGTCATAGAACATGCCATGAGTGATGTAATATGTGGGATCATAAGCAGTGCATGGTGGGGGCGCAAGTTAGAGGTTAGCTCTGCCAACTATAACTGGTACACTTCTGTGTTTTTTAGCTCAAAACGTTAATGTTGTCACTGACATATTCATCATATATATATATAAAATATCTCTCTCTCTCTCTAGATATATATATATATATATATTAGAAATTAGCATTTAAAAAACCTTTGAAATTCACTGAAAAAACCATAAGTTTCAGGGATGTTATAGTTAGAAATTAGCATTTAAAAAACCTTAGAAATTCACTGAAAAAAACACAGGTTTCAGGGACGTTATAGTTAGTTGGACATTTCACTCGTACAAAACCAGACAAATTCGGCTGTTATAGTTAATTGAGCTAACTATAACTCACGCCCCCGCAATGCACTGCTGATGACATCACATATTACATCATTCATGACAGGGTCAGTGACATCACTGATGACATCTCAAATAACATCACTGATGACATCATCCAGTGACTGTGTGTTTCTGTAAAGTTTAAATATGTTTTATATATATATGCCAAGGTGTATTGAAGAATGAGTGGGTGTATAAGTGTCTGAATGGATGATTTAGTAGGTGCGAACTGACTGTATAAGTGAGTGATTATACATGTCTTACTGAATGCATGGGTTAGTGACTAAACTGTGTGAATGTCTGTATCAGTCTGTCAGTTGGTGTGTAAGCGGCTACATGGGTTGGTTTGTAGCTACATGAGTGTCTATATGGGTTATTGATTGGTTGTCTGATTATCTGTATGGGTGCCTGAGTGTCTGTTTGGGTGGGTGGGGGGTGTGTGACTCTGTGCATAGATGTGTGAGTAGGTGATTCACTGGGTGTATGGGTTCAAGAGTGCATCTGTTAAGGGCTGTATGGGTGGGTGAGCGTGTGTATGGGTGTGTTGGTGAGTGAATGGATGTCTCAGTGGTATATGTGTGAGTAACTACATATGTGAAAGGCAGTATATGTGAGTGTTGGAGTATATAAATGACTATATGTGAGAGTGAGTGATTGTGAGAGTGGCTGTATGGATGAGTGTGTGCTTGTATCAGTGATTGTATAAGAGAGTAAGTATGTGTTAGTATCTGTATGAATAAGTGAGGTGGTGTGTGTATAACTGTATAGGTGAGTTAATGGGAGTGTGATTGATTCTTTGCATGACTGACTAGGTGTGTGAGTAACTCTGGATGACTGGCGGTGTGTGAGTGTCTGTATAGGTGTATGAGTGCATATGATAGTGCTGTATTGATGAGTGACTGCATGTATGAGGGACTGTATGGGTGAATGAGTGGATGTGTGTGTAGACCTAGGAATCAGTGAGTGGGTATGTAGTAACTGGTATTGGTGTGTCTATGGTTTCAAATATGGTAGTCTGTATTTTAGAGTGGGTGTATCAAAGGTATATTAGGGTGTGAGGAGGTGCTTCAGATTATCACATGGATGATGTCATCAGTGATGTCATTTGAGATGTCATCAGTGATGTCACTGACCATGTCATGAATGATGTAATATGTGACGTCATCAGCAGTGCATTGCGGGGGTGCAAGTTATGTTAGCTCAACTAACTATAGCGGCCGAATTTCTCTGGTTTTGTACGAGTGAAATGTCCAACTAACTATAACATCCCTGAAACCTGTGGTTTTTTCAGTGAATTTCTAAGGTTTTTTTTAAATGCTAATTTCTAACTATAACGTCCCTGAAACCTATGTTTTTGTTCACTGAATTTCAAAGGTTTTTTAAATGCTAATTTCTAACTATAACGTCCCTGAAACCTATGGTTTTTTCAGTGAATTTCAAAGGTTTTTAAATGAAAATTTCTAACTATAATGTCCCTGAAACCTGTGGTTTTTTTCAGTGAATTTGTAAGGTTTTTTAAATGCTAATTTCTAACTATGCCTACAGAGGTAGGACATGTGCAGAAAGAGGAAGAAAGGCGCAGAAAGAAGCAAGAGAAATGCAGGAAGAGGTAACAGAAGTCCAGAAAGAGGAAGAAAGGTGTAGAAAGAAGCAAGAGATATGCAGAAAGAACCAACAGAGGTGCAGAAAGAGGCCTTGTTGCAAAGTCATCCTGTGCCCTGGGCACTCCCCAACTTTTGCTGACTGGTACTGGTGGTGACTGACTCTGACTGACCCTGGGCTCTGCCTAACCAGGCCCGGAGCCAGTGCTATGCTGTAAGACACTTAGAATACAGTGAAAACACCTACATACACTAGGGTACACCATGGGTTGGGGTACCCTTGTGATTGGCATGAACTCCCCTGTAATGCCCTAGTACATAATAGGGCAGGGGGATTAAAACTCCCTCTAAGTCCCTAGCATATAATAGGGAATGGCAGTTTAGAGGCCAGCAGCCCTTTTCTGCACTTGCATGTGTGCACTGCTGAGCCAGAAGTCAGTTTAAAAGTAGCCCTGTGTGTGCAGAAAGAGGCAAGAGAGGTGCAGAAAGAGGCAAGAGAGGTACAGAAAGAGGCAAGAGAGGTGCAGAAAGAAGCAAGAGAGGTGCAGAAAGAAGCAACAGAGGTGCAGAAAGAGGGAAGAGGGGTGCAGAAAGAGGCAAGAGAAGTGCAGAAAGAAGCAACAGAGGTGCAGAAAGAGGCAAGAGAAGTTCAGAAAGAGGCAGCAGAGGTGCTGAAACAGGCAGAAGAGGTGCAGAAAGAGAGAACAGGGGTGCAGAAAGAGAGAAGAGGGGTGCCGAAAGAGGCAAGAGGGGTGCAGAAATTTGCAAGAGAGGTGCAGAAAGAAGCAAGAGCAGTACAGTAAGAAACAACAGAGGTGCAGAAGGAGGCAAGAGGAGTACAGAAAGAGGCAAAAGAAGGGCAGAAACAAGCAAAAGAGATGCGGAAAGAGGCAAGAGAGGTGCAGAAAGAGGCAAGAGAGGTGCAGAAAGAGGCAAGAGAGGTGCAGAAAAAAGCAAAAGAGGTGCAGAAAGAAGCAAGAGAAGTACAGAAAGAAGCAACAGAGGTGCAGAAAGAGGGAAGAGGGGTGCAGAAAGAGGCAAGAGGAGTGCAGTGCAGAAAGAAGCAACAGAGGTGCAGAAAGAGGCAAGAGAAGTTCAGAAAGAGGCAGCAGAGGTGCTGAAACAGGCAGAAGAGGTGCAGGGGTGCAGAAAGAGAGAAGAGGGGTGCCGAAAGAGGCAAGAGGGGTGCGGAAATTTACAAGAGAGGTGCAGAAAGAAGCAAGGGCAGTGCAGTAAGAAACAACAGAGGTGCAGAAGGAGGCAAGAGGGGTACAGAAAGAGGAAAAAGAAGAGCAGAAACAAGCAAAAGAGATGCGGAAAGAGGCTAGCGGGGTGCAGAAAGAGGCAAGAGAGGTGCACAAAGAGGCAAGAGAGGTGCACAAAGAGGGAAGAATTCTGCAGAAAGAGGCAAGTGGGATACAGAAAGAAGCAAGAGAGGTGTAGATAGAAGCAAGAGAAGTGCAGAAAGAAACAACAGAGGTGCAGAAAGAAGCAAGAGCAGTGCAGAAAGAACCAACAGAGGTGCAGAAAGAGGCAAGAGGGGTGCAGAAAGTGGCAGCAGAGTTGCAGAAACAGGCAGAAGAGGTGCAGAAAGAGGGAACAGGGGTGCAGAAAAAGAGAAGAGGGATGCTGAAAGAGGCCAGAGGGGTATAGAAATTTTCAAGAGAGGTACAGAAAGAAGCAAGAGCAGTGCAGTAAGAAACAACAGAGGTACCGAAGGAGGCAAGAGGGGTGCAGAAAGAGGCAAGAGCAGTGCAGAAAGAACCAAGAGACGTGCAGGAAAAGGGAAGAAGGGTGCAGAAAAAGGCACGAGGGGTGCAGAAAGAAGGAAGAGAAGTGCAGAAAGAAGCAACAGAGGTGCTGAAAGAGGCACAAAGGGTGCCGAAAGAGGCAAGAGAAGTGCAGAAAGAAGCAACAGAGGTACAGAAAGAGGCAATAGAACTGCAGAAAGAGGCAAGAGAGTTGCAGAAACAGGCAAAAGAGGTACAGAAAGAGGGAACAAGGTGCAGACAGAGGCAAGAGGGGTGCAGAAACAGGTAAGAGGGGTGCAGAAACAGGCAAGAGGGGTGTAGAAATTTGCAAGAGAGGTGCAGAAAGAAGCAAGAGCAGTGCAAAAGAACCAACAGAGGTGCAAAAAGAGGCAAGTGAGGTGCAGAAAGAGGCAAGAGAACTGCAGAAAGAGGCAAGAGAGGTGCAGAAAGAGGGAAGAGGGGTGCAGAAAAAGGCAAGAGGGATGCATAAATTGGGAACAGATGTGCAGAAAGAAGCAAGAACAGTGCAGAAAGAACCAACAGAGGTGCAGAAAGAGGCAAGAGAGGTACAGAGAGGCAAGTGAAGTGCAGACTGAAGCAAAAGAGGTGCAGAAAGAACCATCAGAGGTGCAAAAAGAAGCAAGAGGGGTGCAGAAAGCGTTAGGAGAGGTACACAAAGAGGCAAGAGGGGTACAGAAAGAGGCAGGAGGGGTGCAGAAAGAAGGAAGAGAACTGCAGAAAGAAGCAACAGAGGTACTGAAAGAGGCACAAAGGGTGCAGAAAGAGACAAGAGAGGTGCAGAAAGAAGCAACAGAGGTACAGAAAGAGGCAAGAGTGGTGTAGAAAGAGGGAAGAGAGGTGTAGAAAGAGGCAAGAGAGTTGCACAAAGAGGGAAGAGGGGAGCAGAAACAGGCAAAAGGGGTGCAGAAAGAAGCAAGTGAAAGAGGCAAGAGAAGTGTTGAAAGAGGCAAGAGAGGTGCAGAAGGAGGCAAGAGAACTATAGAAGAGGCAAGAGAGTTGCAGAAAGAGGCAAGGGAGGTGCAGAAGGAGGCAAGAGAACTGCAGAAAGAGGCAAGAGAGTTGCAGAAACAGGCAAAAGGGGTACAGAAAGAGGGAACAGGTGGGCAGACTGAGGCAAGAGAGGTGCAGAAAGAGGTAAGAGGGTTGCAGAAAGAGGCAAGAGGGGTGCAGAAAGAAGCAACAGAGGTCCAGAAATAAGCAAGAGAAGTACAGAAAGAAGCAACAGAGGTGCAGAAAGACGCAAGAGGGGTGCAGAAAGAGGCAAGAGAAGTGCAGAAAGAAACAACAGAGGTGCAGAAAGAGGCAAGAGAAGTGTAGAAAGAGGCAAGAGAGGTGCAGAAAGAGGGAACAGGGGTGCAGAAAGAGGCAAGAGGGGTACAAGAAGAAGCAAGTGAGGTGCAGAAAGAGGCAAGAGAGGTACAGAAGGAGGCAAGAGAGGTACAGAAAGTGAACGAGATGAGCAGAAAGAGGCAAAAGAAGTGCAGAAAAAAGAAAGTTGCAGAAAGAAGCAACAGAAATGCAGAAAGTGGCAAGAGAGGCGCAGAAAGAAGCAAGAGTGGTTTGCACACCATTAGTACCAATTTAACACCCACATTTAGCAATAAGTAACAGGTGACCATTCTAGGTTTGCAAAGGGCCTTCCACCACGCTGTAACACTTGTCGCTGCATTTTTGGTAATGTTTGAGCCGTTTGAGCCAGAAACAAGGCTTTTTTTGTTCAAATCTGCAGATTAGGCAGCAGATGATGGATTATGTGGCTAATGCGGAAAATGTATAATTGTGCGAACGTCGGTGCAGCCAAACAGTCGCATAATTCCAGTGGCCCTGCTCATACCTCTGACTAGGTCCAGAAGTGCTCCTCAGTGATTCCTTCTTTTTTTTGTCTCATTGAGTTAATAATTTAGCTTCTATGGATATGAGGAAGACTAAACCTGAGGTTACCACTCCACAACACAGACTACCATACCACATAATTACTCTCCATAACACATAATCCCACTCTACATAATTCCTATACACTAAATACCACATACTTTCTATCCACATAATTTAACTGCACAACATACCACATAATTCCACTACACACAAAGTACATCCACTCCACTCCAAAAACAGTAAAAAAACTTTTAGATTTACAATGCCAATAGCTCTAACTCTTGCAAATGCAAGACCTATTACATTACAAATGCTTCTTTAACTGGTAGTCACGTTTGCAGAGTGGTGGAGAAAGGGGGCTGGGCCTCCAACCAGCGCTCAGGAATTCTGCTGCATAGGACTTACAGGAGGTACCAGGAGGGCTTCTTGGCCCCCAAAGTCCCTCAGGAGTAAAGTTGACTTCATCCCCCAATCAGTACTGTGGCAGGAGGCGTGCTTGCAGAGTAATGGAGAAAGAGGGGGGCGTGGCCTCCGAAGACCTCTTAGCAATCCCACTGTGTGGGACTTAGTGGAGGTAACAGGAGAGGTAGTTGGCCCCCAAGGACAACCTTGGGGGCCA
The DNA here is from genome assembly GCA_963921515.1 of Calotriton arnoldi. Taxonomy (NCBI): domain Eukaryota; kingdom Metazoa; phylum Chordata; class Amphibia; order Caudata; family Salamandridae; genus Calotriton; species Calotriton arnoldi. The sequence goes on along the minus strand of CAWUFW010015223.1, from coordinate 4,452 downwards.
ACTACCCCTCCTATTACCTCCGGTAAGTCCCACACAGCAGCATTGCTAAGTTCTCATAGCAGGCCATGCCCCCCTTTCCCCACCACTCTGCAAACGCGCTCCCTGGCATGCTCTTGCATGGGGATTAAAGTCCACTTCGCTGCTGGGGGTCCTTAGGGGCCAACTAGCCTACCTGTTACCTCCAGTAAGCCCCACACAGTGGGATTGCTGAGAGGTGGATACAGGCCACACCCCCTTTGTCCACCACTCTGCAAAAGCGCCTCCTGGCGCGCTCTTGGTTGGGGGGTGAAGTCCCCTTGCCTCCTGAGGGTCCCTGGGGGCCAACTAGCCCTCTTGTTACCTCCAGTAAGCCCCTCACAGCTGGATTGCTGAGAGTGGTCCGAGGCCACACCCCCATTTGCAGGGAGGGGGCGGGGCCTCCAGCGAGTTGACGGTTTCTTTCTTTTTAAAAAAAAAAATTATGGGAGGAGGGCCGCGTGGCCCCCCTTCCCTGGGCAACTTTTGGCCCTGGGGACCCCATCCCCGGGGCATACCCAGCCTTTTTTATTTTGGAGGGGGCCCACGTGGCCCCCCCTCATGATGCCAATTTGGGCCCCGGGGACATTGCAGCATCCGGCCCTGGGGGGTGGCGGTCACCAGGGCCATCTAGGGCTCCAGGAGGGGGGCCGCGCGGCCCTCCTCCCAGCAAGTTTGAAGCCCCGGGGAGGTGGTGGTCCACGGGGCCGGGGGTCTGCTACGGACCCCCATATTTACATATTCAATGCCCCGGGGAGGTGGTGGTCCCTGGGGCAGTGTGGGGGGCTCGAGCCCCCCCACACTTTGCTTTTGGAAGTAGCCCCGGGGAGGTGGCGTTCCCCAGGGCTGCGGGGGGATCCGCGAGGCCCCCCCACAATTAAATCATGTAGGCCCGGGGAGGTGGTGGTCCCTGGGGCTAGGGGGGCCCGCGAGGCCCCCCAGCCCCAAATAATTTAAAGGCCCGGGGAGGTGGCGGTCCCCAGGGCTTGGGGGGGCCCATGAGGCCCCCTGCCCTAAAATGTAAGTGTCCCGGGGAGTTGGCGGTCCCAGGGGCTGCGGGGGCCCCCGCTAATTATTTGGACATTGCCCCCGGGACCTGGCCCACCCGGGGGCAACTGGCTTAAGGAAACCGAAGAGCGAGAGCCCTCGCTTCATTTTTTTTTTTTCAGCCGGATGTGCGCACCCAGCACAAATTCGGCCGATTTTTTTTTTTAATGCTTTTTTGGGCCCTGTGTTTCTACCCTGCCCCCTTTTCTTGTTTTTAATCTTTTTTTTTACTGTTTTCTTGTGACTCGGTTGCCGAGTCACAAGATGGCTGCCAACACATTCTGGTTTGGAGTGTTGGCAGCCAATCAGAATGAAGCTTGTGCTGGGGAGGGTTCGTGAATCCTCCTCGGTGCTCAGATATCGATATTTTTATTTTTTTAATTTCTCAACAACTACTGAACGGATTTACACCATTTAAACAAAAGGGCGCTTTCTGAACCAAGAGCTACCTTTTTGCCAAATTTGGTGTAATTCCGTTCAGCAGTTCGGGCTGTAGCCGTGTCTAAAGTTCCTATGGAAATTAACATGGGGAAAATGCGTTTTGGGACCCCGCTTTTTTCTCGGCCCCCACTTGACGAATCACCCCGAAACTTTTAAGACAGGAGCTGACCTGAGTAAACCATTAGTTTTGAAAATTTCACGAAGATTCGTCAAACGGCGCCAAAGATATTGGCAAAAGAAAAAACGCTTTTTGAATAGAAGCAAGGTCCTAACTATAACTACCTTCTGGCGACTGCCAGTAGGTAATTAATATATATAAGCTCCCTTGGCGGGGACTGTAGCATCTCTGCTTATTTGGCACACCCTCACCCTGGTATAACCTCTCCTACTATGGAGCTGGTCATCGCTGATGGCACTGGCCAAGAAAAGCGATGGCCTCGTGGGTCCGTACTGTTGCTTGTCGGGACCGGCTTCATTTGACCCGAGGATTTGAAGCTTTGAAGAAAGTTACCACCGTGAGTCTTCCTTTTAATTGTTGGAACAATGGTCATTAATCAGTGGGACATCTCCGAGTATAGAGCGGGCTGCGCTCGGAGATGCGTGCACTTTGAAGGAGTTGATAGATTAATGAGGTGGAACATCTTTGCTCAAAGTAAATGACCTTGAAAAATGCGTGCTAAATGGATTTTAAAAAGACACTATAAAGATGCCTGTGAATGTAATTCGAGGACGTGTATAAATCCAGTCCGGGTTTTGGATAGAACTGAATGAGGCATGATGGGTGCCTTTCTTGAAATAAAACGAACTGGAGGGCAGAAATACGGAATAGCACAGAACATGAACAATCCTAAAAGCAATTTAGTTTGCAGGACTGATGCTGTTGCGTTTTTTGAATATCTGTATGTGTGCTCTGTTAAGAATCACTGGTCATCATCCCACATGCTCGTATCCACCCAATTGCAGTGAAGTGCAGTGCATCTTTAGTTTTAACTAATGTTTTCTTTAAATGGAAGAACCAATATGGCGCATACCAGGTTGAGAAAGGCAGCTTGACTGCCGAAACGCGTTCCTGTTTTGTCCATGGGTCTATTGAAGCCTGCGCAATAAACGAGAGAACCCCCACGATGGCGAGTGCTGGTTCTTCAATCAGATAAGGTTGGGGAGTATTTTTGTATATATATATATATATATATATATATATATATATATATATATATATATATATTTATATATATATATACGAATCACCCGAAACTTTCAGGGTAGGAGCGGACCGGAGCGGGCCATAAAGTTTGAAAATTTGCGAAGATTCGTCAACCGACGCAAGAGTTATTTCAAATAGAATGTCGCGGATTTCCTATGCAAAATAGGTCCTAACTATAACTATCTACTGGCGACCGCCAGAAGATAATATATATTTATATATATATATATATATATAGATATATATATATATATATATATATATAGATATATATATATATATAACCTACTGGCGGTTGCCAGTAGGTAGTTATAGTTAGAACCTAGTTTCCATAGGAAAAGCATTTTTGATTTGCCTTTAGCATAGGACTAACACAGTGCTGTCCATGCCGAGCTGTAAAATGACAAGCCATTTACCACTCCAGGCACAATATTACAGCTTTGAATTGGTAAATACCATCATTCCAACCTAGAATGAGTAAATGCAACCCCTGACACAATGTTTAAGCTCTAATTAGAGGCTCTTCAGAAGTATAAGCTTTGTCAGACACGAGGAGCACCCAGTATAAGTCAAAAGAATACCCTTTCAGGCATAGAGTAGCGCATAAATTATGCAAAAAAGAAGCAGAGAACTCTGGGTAGTTCTCAAGTTTAGAGTGGAAAGCAGCTCCTGTAGAGCACTCTCAGCACCAGCGACACTCTCGATCTGCTCACCTCAAATGTCTGCTTTTCTATCAAAGTATTTAAGCATAGGATTAGCACAGTGCCATCCATGCCGAGATAGAAGGGACAAAGTCTTTTTGCCATTTCTTCAGCAAAATCTTTAAGCATAGGACTAGCTGCAGTGCTGTCCATGCCGAGCTGTAAAATGACAAAGCCATTTACCACTCCAGGCACAATATTACAGCTTGAATTGGTAAATACCATCCAGCCAACCTGAAATGAGTAAATGCAACCCCTGACACAGTGTTTCGCTCTAATTAGAGCTCTTCAGAGAGAGTAGCTTTGTCAGACACAAGGGAGCACAGTATAAGTCAAAAGAATACCCTTTCAGGCATAGAGTGACGCATAAATTATGCAAAAGAAGCAGAGAGAACTCTGGGTAGTTCTCAGGATTTAGGTGGAAAGCAGCTCCTGTACAGAGCACTCTCAGCACCAGCGACACTCTAGATCTGCTCACCTCAAATGTCTGGCACTTCTATCAAAGTATTTAAGCATAAGTTAGCACAGTGCCATCCATGCCGAGATAGAAAGGACAAAGTCTTTTGCCATTTCTTCAGCAAAGTCTTTATGCATAGGACTATTTAGTGCTGTCCATGCCCGAGCTGTAAAATGACAAAAGCCATTTACCATTCCAGGCACAATATTACAGCTTTGAATTGGTAAAATACCATCCAAGTAACCTGAAATGAGTAAATGCAGCCCTGACTTACAGTGTTTTGCTCTGAACTAGAGCTCTTCAGAGGTATAGCTTTGTCCAGACACAAGGGAGCACCCAGTATAAGTCAAAGAATACCCTTTCAGGCATGGAGTGACGCATAAATTGTAAAAGAAGCAGAGAACTCTGGGTAGTTCTCAAGTTTGCGTGGAAAGCAGCTCCTGTATAGAGCACTCTCAACACCAGCGACACTCCAGAATCTGCTCACCTCAAATGTTCTGCTTTTTCTATCAAAGTATTTAAGCATAGGATTAGCACAGTGCCATCCATGCCGAGATAGAAAGGGACAAAGTCTTTTGCCATTTCTT